>OX424559.1:35671059-36271059 GCA_949152475.1 Terebella lapidaria | reverse complement strand
GCCTATATTTTGGCTTTTATGATTTTTTTTGCTTATACTCTGATTTTTCTAACTCGTTTACACAGTTTTTCGCTGATATTTTTGCGATGCTGAATGCTATCGTTCTATAACTTGACATACTTCACCTGGGAGTCAAACGGCAATCATTAACCGAATTTCAGATTTCTATCACGAAAATTGAAAAAGTTGGCAATCTACCCCAATGTTAAAATTAGCCTTGTCATTTGATTTCTGGGTCCGCACACAATTTCGTGCATTTGCTCGGTTTTGTAGTAGTGCAATCTTTCAAAATCAACATGTTTGTGTAGGATACACCCCAATATGTCATCTGGTCTAAAATTATAACAATACTTCGAATCCTGGTGGATGTTAAGAGGATTAAATCCTCAAATAAGTTCAGATTCTCGAGATCCCGTTTTTGGGTGAAATTTAACATTGGGGTAGATTGCCAACTTCTTCAATTATTGTGATAGAAGTCTGAAATTTGGTAGAAAATTGCCGTTTGTCTCCGAGGTGAAGCATGCCAAGTTATAAAACGATACCATTTAACATCGCAAAGATATCGTCAAAAACCGGTGTAAACAAGTTAGAAAAATCAGAGTATAGTGTATCATAAGACTGAATATATCATGTGAGCTTGAGTGAAGAGTGTCACCTGATATTGTACACTGACCATTCCATTTCTTGTAACGCAAACATGTCCAGAAAGAGCAAGTTTAGTTTGAGTAATTTTTCTTCCTCAGAGATAGAAAGAGATCGTTGTCGGAACGGTTGGAAGAACACAGAGGTGTCATTGAAGATGAGCAGAATAATGCGACACTGATAGGAAAAATAATTACCTCACGGGATCAACTTACAGATAATATAAATAAAATTCACTTTTTATCAAACATTTGTAAGATCCTGGTATTCGATATGGTCAATATAATCCATCAGTTATTGACAACATGTACACGAAACAAGTAGGAGTTGCGTGCTTCAAAATATCAAATAACTAAGCTCAGATTCTTAGCTCAGAGTCGGAATAACGGTTCGTGAAACTCATCATATAGGTTCATGAAAGTCATTACCATGGACGACCCATGGACTGTGTGCTCTGAACCATGGCGCCGAATAACTCTTGCTCATGAAATCGAGCATAATACACCAGTTTACGGTTCCAATATTCATGAGGCTAGTATCATGTAAACAATGTACGTGCTCGGGACTGTCATAGTATGGCGTCCGATTGCGGCCATTTTAGTATTTCAAAACCGAGGGACCGAATAACGAGGCGAAGTAACAAAAAAACCGACGCGAATTATTTCTGTTGTTTCATCATCTCCTAGCCCTACGTCCCTACGTGAAGACAGCTATTTTGTAAATTTTCACGCATTCTCTTGCCAAAAAACTAGACATTTATTCCAAAAAGTAATAATATATGAAAGTCGAAATAATATTTCATGATATTATTCTGATTATAATTGTAATTTTCCCTAGAGAATGTGTAATGCTTTCGTTCATGTGTGCTGCTGAGTGAAATAGATATTCCAACTGCACTAAATGGAGTGACCATTCAACACGTGGGCTAATTCTAGAAAAGTTGCGATAGTGTAGGGAGAACTCCAACGTATCAAACAGTTTGCCACAGATTTATGGCATGCACCCTTGGATACCGCTACCTAGGACACAAGCGCTCCGCACTGTCACACTGCCGCACTGTCACAGCAGGTGCCGTAATTACATAACTATAACCAGGTACGATAGTCAGCCAGACGGAATCCGGACCAATACACAATTCAGAAATACATCGTCATAGTCCTGTAGCCCAGTGTGTCGAGCTCAAGAGCCATGGGAGCTGCATCCCAGATGACGAGCACATGGGCGTGTTGCTAGCCGACCTTTGCCGGCAGTCCACCAAGGGGATACAACCCAGATAGCCCGAAAGTCTGCCAGAGCCTTTTGCACCATCCCAGGGTAAGATACCACTAATCCAGGTGCGTGAACACCCGATCAAAGTAGCCTTCCTCCTAGGCCCCCATCGGGGATTGTCCTGTGGTCTTAGGACGATCTAGCTAGAACGAGGGGGACAAGAAGGCTTAGGCCCTCATCTCAGCTCTGAGACAACTCAAACGACCCGAAAACGGGCTGGCTAGCTATAGCAGCCAGCGCACGAGAACCAGGGTGTGAAGTCATGACCAATGAAACAGTGCAGTCGAGCATAAAACAGGAAAACTATGGTGTACTAAAACGGCTAAAAGAATGTCGTGATCTTCGGGCAAAATCATCACATTACTACGCCCTTCTTACAACATTGGTCCCAAACATGTTCCACCTTGGCCCAAAACCTGCAAGCACACTCAAAGTATCACATGGCGGAACCAGAAGGAAGCAAGGTGAGCGGAACCGAAAGTCGCGATGCATAACGATCAGACCTTAAGGGTCTGTTTTGGAAGAATAGGGACTAACCCCAAAACTTATGGACTACACTGTAATACTCCAGAAATTCGACTGAGCCCATTATAAGCAAACCAAAATTTTGAGCGAGGAATTCCCGAATGGATGATGACCTGTGAAGGTCATCCACTGAAAGGGAAGGTGTGCCGAGTGTTTGGAATTCAGTTAACCTTTTAATTTTAGAAATTTGTAAAACGACAAACCAGTAATGGAAAATGAGATACCTCTAAAAAGTGTTGCTGGTTGCCCTTGCTGACTGGCACCAGCAGATCCGAGAATATCCGGGCAGGGTAGAGCTGCAAGAAGCGACTCGGAAATGTCACTGCTGTCCTATGGTGTAGTGACTAGTCAGCCTCACTAGCCTTCCTCTATCGGCTGGTGGCCCTTCTTTCTGGGGACTCTCTCAACGAGAGTAGAAGACATAGCCTCGGAGGTGGGGGGAGCCCCACGGTGGTCCTACGATTTGGCGTTTAGTAGGGAATTTACGCCAGTAGTCGGGCGATACACCGACGTTTAGTCGGGCAAATAGGCCCAAACGATGCAATGGATCACAACAGAAACGCAGGTAGTTACAACTAATCGAGGAAACGAAAGTAAATAACTATTGCATTGAGTTACGGAACCATTTAGGTGTCAAAAGAAAAAGGTGTCTTGAGTGAATATGCCGCATGCTAATCAATATCATTAACGCCGATTAGGTTGTCGCTCATGAATACGCCAATGATGAGGCTAAATGGACTTTTAAAACATAATGACACACATATGATTTATAATTCTCTGGGTTTTATGAAATACATTTGCTCAAATAAGTGGTTTGGGATACTTTTTTCTGTGATGTTGTGTGTGATTACTTGATTGAAGTTGTTTTTGGAGGAATACAAATTACTACGTTCCTAGTCGGGATCTGTTTTGGGGCAGGATATCCAACTTCGACGTTTAGTCGGTCATCATGGCCACCTTCTGCCATTCGCTCTAGAGTTGTATTCCTACTATGATGAACTGACTAGTCTAGTTCTGAAATAAATTTTGAACATGATATTTTCGAATGAAGTTGGCTAATGGGACTCATAGCCTAAAAGAATAGTATAAATTTTTGCATTGTGTGACCGACAGCTATTTCAAAGATTGCATCGAGCTCCCTGTGGTGGTAATCAGGCATGCCTATCGATATATATTAAAATCCCCCTTGAAATTCTTGTAATGATCGTTTCTGTTCATCCGAACAATATCATATGATGTACATTATTTTTGACAAAACGCCAGAATTCTAACCTATTATCCATTAGAATCTCACGAGTTTGTTCCAGATTAATATTCGTTTCGGCATTAATGATGAATGGACTTTAGAACAGTACTGCACATATATAAGGAGTGATTGCGAACTATTATTGAAATTTCTGTAGGCTAATCGCGGAAAATCACGATCGTAACTGCCAAAGACCAGCACAATCACAAATGGACAAACCCCGCTAGACGCCGTAGTCATGTCCCACTAGGTACGGTACAATACATTTAGTTTGCAAAAGTTCCTTTTACACAAATGTTTATTCTAAACTATTGATAAACAAAATACGATCTATTCCTCAATAACAACTACATAAATTTGAAGCTATAGACCTGGTATATGCACTTCCAGTCCATGTTACAATTGTATTTATCACTTTCTTTTGTGTCAATTTGCCAGGTGAGAGTTCGAAACACAAAACTGTGTTTACGATATTTCAGCAAATTATGCATATATCGGCGCAATTTCAGGTTTGTTTGGTCTATGGATGTATCAGACACTCAATCCGCAACAATAGCTATGTGTCAAGTTCTTAGTTCGATGGAGAATAAGAAAATATGAACTCGCTTATCAATTTTGTTGACATATTATCCCGACTAAATGGCGTGGTTATCGCCAGTGCCGTGATTTCCCGACTATGCCTGTATAACGAACTCATAAAACCACCGCCCTCCTCCGCAAAACCACCCGCGGAGGAGTGATCACGTTCTTGCGGAGGTTCGACCACGTGCATGCGGAGGATCGGCCACGTACTTGCGGAAGACCAGGCATGCACATGCGCAGAACAGCTTCCGGTGGAGAGCCCAATATAAGGAGGCAGCCACAGCTCTCTGGGAGTCAGTCGGGGCAAGGTACCAGAGGAGATACATCACCCTGAGACGGTCCTGTCCTTCTTGGACAGGCGAGGGAGAGCCCTAGACTCCATGTATGGGAAATGTAACAGGGAAGGGTGTGGCTCCCAGATGATGTCAATCGTATGAATCCGGTCCAACGTCCCTTCAATATATGAACCCCGGCCCTCTTGACTTACAGCTGACGGCAAGGCGGTGATCTCTTCTTGCACAGTGGTGCAAGCGTGAGGGAAGTCTCTGGTGAACCTCCGCAACCCGCGGACCTGTGAGGGACGTCTCCTGAGGTGCGGAGACACTCCGTCTCCGCAATAGACGAACCTCCGCACCCGCGGAAGAGGGAGGTGAAGCAGGCGTGCGGAGGACCCTCCGCAAGGACGAGGGACCTCTGCGGAGTCACGGAACCTCCGCAGCGCGGAAGACCTCCGCAGAGAGAGGACCTCCGCAGTGCGGAAGACCTCCGTAGAGGCAGAAGACCTCCGCAGAGGCAGAGGACCTCCGCACCGGCAACACCTCCGCGGAAGACGGCAGGACAGACTCCGCAAGTATCTACCTCCGGAGACGGAAGAATTGCGGAGCCAGGGGACCTTCGCCTCCGCATGGACTTCGCGCAGGAAGAGACTGACGCTAGTTCTGATGCCTAACGTTAGAAGCAGGGTCTTAGTCTAAATCTGGACCCGGTGTAACCTTTTAGTATTGTAAAGCCCGGTGACTTAGTCTAAACCTGGTCACTGTGTAATTTGGGGAAATATTTCATATATTTTGTGAGTAACTTGTCGTATTTGGTAATAAAACCCGTGTCTTTGAATTAATATGTCTTCAGCACTTTTCTCTAACCAGAGAAATACTATGGAATTGCGGACGTCTCACCATTAATTGTCTATAGCGTTCGGACACAGAGACGAGAGGTACTACAAAAAGACTATACGAAAAATAAAAACAACGAGAGAAAATAAACAACAACAACAACAACAACATCAACACGGCACCAAATAACCATCAATCGTAAAATCGCTACACCTGTGGTCTCAGAAAAATAGGTTACAAAACCAATTATGATTGATCAGATGGATAAATCAAGCATATGACAATACAAGCAGCCGCTTTTCTTTTCTTTTGTGCCCTAATCAGAGTTACCTCTAACTTAACCCATTTCACGCTCGATTACCTCGGATATATACGAGTAAGCTGCAATCGCATTGCATCAAGGGATACAAAGCACCGAGAATGGTGGTAATGTAAACAAATTCAAATATCTCCACCAGAAACTCGCAACGAAATCAATTAGAAAGGGGCGTCTGTTTGGGCATGGAAGTGCAGATATATACTAGTAACTGTTATGTTTTCTTCGTTCGATCAGAAAGGTATGGAGGAATTCATAACTTTCTGCCAATATATCACTTTAAATACCAGACTGATACAGATTATAATGATACAAATAGTCTCTCAATAACACCAATTAATTACCAAATCAATGACTTGTAGATATGTTTAGAATCTTGACGTTTACGTGCTGCACAAAATATTTTATTCAGCATCACAGTTGCTAAGCTGCATCGTTATTTCGGTGTAATGCACTGCTCATTCTCCTCGAGGTAGCGAGAATTGAAATGGCAGCCATCGGACATCATAGCCATCATAGCCTCGGATGGTCCTGCAGTTGTTAACTTGTCATTCGGTTCAATAAATTGATATAAATGAAGAGAATCCCAAACTGTCAGGAATTTAGGTGGTTCAAGGGGTCGGCTTGTACATGTATGAGATTTTTATTCGTGTATTCACACTGGTTTATTCTGACCAATAAAACCAGCTGCTGTCGTGCTGATGCACGTGTTGTTTGTTTACCCGAACTTTACCTTATTTGGCAAACTGTAAACTGGTGTATTACACTGGCGCGCTGAACCTTGACGATCCACTCGAATGACTTCCGTCATATCCGACCGAACCTTTGTGGACATTGACCACTGAACAAAATCAACACAATGCAAGTGGAACGCAATGTTTCAAAAGAGTTGGCAGATAAACCTGGCTCTATTATGTGAACGTGTTTACTGACAATACTGGATGTTGAGTGTACGCGTTACTAGTAAATTGTATGTTGTTTTATTGTATTTATGTTGCATTGCATTGTTCGACAATGATTATTTTAAGATAGGATGAAGCGACTCATGGAGCCGGATTTTGGTGGAATGTTTTTTTAACAGCTAGCCTCTGAACGAAATACCAGTACTGGCGATCTGGCAAGGATACGGTACTTGTAAGTCGATTTCGAGGAGATGAGTTGGCAGATTATGGACACAATTTCTACGAGCCATCCGTCATAAATTCGCCGCATTCCTAAGTTCGCCAAGTGCATATTAGCAACGCATAGAAGCTGTCTTTGTGAAAAACAAAATGATGGTAAATAGTCCTGATACCAGGCTATCGAATAACGATTTTAATGGGTGTTTTGGAGGACATAAAAGAGCTCAAAAATGCTGTTGGCGAATTTGAGATTGCGGCGAATTTAGGACGGATGGCTCGTATGTGAATTACTTTAATTTGACTGATTGTGTGGTTTTTGGTATGAACAGAATAAATATTGTGAATTTCAGGTTTTCGGACGTATGGTCCGATGACCTATTGTCGTGGCATTACCTGCGTCTGTCATATATCGTCCGTCCGTCGTCCACAATTTTACCTTACTGGTGTGGGAACGTGGCCCGTACTGCTTGCCAAGCAGCTGCTTCAACTTCGAGGACTACCCGGCGAAAGGCGTGCCGACCGTCAAGGTCTTCCAGCACTTTATTGAACACTGTAGTTTCAGGCTTCCCTGTTGCTCATCACCACGAAGCAACGTGGCAGCGGCCAGACGTGATGAAGGTGTGAATGGCGAAAATATGCTGGAATGGCCGCCGGACGGCCTTGAAAGTCCAGTCCATGTACATCAAAAGATAATTTAATTCTATAAAGATGTAATACTAGTAAGTTTGAGAGTAATAGTTTGCAGGTCCAAATCACAGACCACACCGATCCTATGGATATTTGCCACACGTGACAGGTGAGTCGGCACAGGCCGTACTGCAAGTAACAGGTGGTAGTGACACGGATGTCGTTTGTCAGGAAGCCCTCGGGGACGTATCCATTGTTTATTTTGAACTCTAGGTATTTCGAGTGACGGGGTCTCTACCGCCGCCTATGTAGATGAATACTGAATACGAAGAACATAAAATAGAACAATGAAAAAGTGTATCAACACTAAATCGATTTGCTGTACACCATAAGCAATGTGGAGCGCATACCTCGGCAACAACTGCGGCTGAGTCGAACACTCGCTTGCGCCCTTTTTTGACATTAGAGCGTTGGGGGCGAAGCCCCCAACTCTCTACATGTCTATGTGCTGACTTTTTTATGGAGGTTTCATACCAACCTATCGACGCCCCTTGACATAAAATCTCTCGATTTGATGGCAAGCTTTGAATATTCCACAGATATGTAATGCATGAATCGATGTGTTAGGTTTGAGAAAATTACGCAAAATGGTCAGCTCGTCTGAAAAACGTCAAAATGGCGGAGCCGATGGAAATTCACGTTCCCCGAAAGGAAAGCAAATTTTACCGCAATGACGGTATTCCTCATAGTTCCCAATATTTTAAGGATATTTTATTGAGCTTCAATATCATTTATTCAGGCCTGTTTCATTGAGTTCAAAATAAATGTTTACTCATTAGGAGTATGATTGAAGTACGATTATGTGTTTCATTATAATATAGGGAATGAATTGGAATCATGTGGGGCATGATATGGTTCAGTTTTCTTTTTTTTTTTGCAGGTGGGTGGGGGGGGGGGGGGGAGGTAAGCTGTCGTGGTGCTGATGATGTGCTCGAGCTCTAATGTCATCTCCCGCAGTTAGCTGCATTTTCTTGTTTTTACATCCCGGCGAATGACTGCTACAGTTTCGCGACCTGGTATGTTTAAAAAATACATTGATACAACATACTCAAACAAGATTACTTTGAACTGGCAATTGCAAAAAAAATATAATGAGATTTCCCATCGACAAGTATCTAACTCTAGTTTACATGTACAAACTGTCTACTAACATACAACAGTTTTTGGGGCATATTGTACCAGTCTGGTCTTCGACTTGCATCCACCTATGATATGCGGCATACTTTGGTAAAATGTGATGACTCTTCCGGTCTTCTGTCTGAACAACTGTTCACACAACAATTTTTTTACTGGTGGAATGCACAAGGACATCAAACTGGGCCACGTTTCTGTCGAAAACTTCATCCGTTCTCTCCCGTCCCAGTAAACAAGATCCAGCAGACCATTCCACGTGGCCATGATATCCCTTTGTGGTCACTCCTTCGCACTCCGTGAAACAATACCATTTCTTGTATGAATTCATATGACACGACAAGCAGGACACTAATATCTTGATACTTATATGGTGATAACAGAATACGTACCCTGCATCCTGTTGTTGGAAACGCAGGTCATCTGAAATTTCCTTCCTTAAGGACAGTCCTTCCCTTCACATGTACGGAGTGGTTCTGACTTTACTTCACAACAATCACAAAATATTCAGATATTTGTGTCATTCAATGTAAAATTGCACGCATATACACAATGTGCATGCACTGCTTGATACCTTCCCTTCAGATTATCTAATGGTTGAGTTATTGCCAGTGCTGCTTATACCTTAATTCTAATCCTCGTCTTTCTCTGGAAGTTCAGCCCATTCCTGCCGTGCGCATTCAGCGTGGAACCCCCCCCCCCCCCCCTCGAACACATGAGGTTGGACCATTGCACCATCTGACCCCATCTACCATGGTATACTAGTACTATTCAAATTAATTGTATACCACATGATTATCGTTACATATACATTATATGCCGGTAACTTCAATACTCCTTGATGCATCCTTCCGCATATTCGCGATGTGTAATACAGGTTTTCTTACTTTGACTACAAGTACACCAGTTGCCAGGATTGGAGGTGCCAGAAACATCCTGGTCATCTTCGTCGTCGGAAGCGGTAAAAAACTGGTTTATCTCTTCTGGTGTCACAACGGAGTCTATGGCGTCGGAAATCTCCAGCAGTGATGTTGCTGACCAGACAGTATTGGCTATGAATATGAACACAGTGCAAACACTATAACCATTGCGGTTGAGGGAGGATGTACATGTATTTCACACAGTATTGAGGACCTGTACCCTCATTCATTGAACTGTTATGGAACAAAATGCCTTAACGATGTGACAGGCTACTTTATGGACGCTCTGCTTTGTGCTGGACACACCGGGGTGTCATCCAGACACGTCTTGTCCAATAGCTGCATGGCCAACAGAATGAAGAAGAATAACTGTACATGTCTTCGAAATAGGCCATAGTAGCTCTGTCCGCACTCGAGTGTACACTGAATTGGCCGTTAATGACACCCTGCAAAAATAAATTCCATGGGGTACCGGTATGTGTTCTTTTTCGGCCCTCGACATGCTGCATGAGTGCTCATTTCTTTAAAACCTATACATAACGAACATGAGTCACCTGCAACATCAGTTCTCTGTGGTGGAAATCTTCCAATCAGGTTCCACTCATTCCAGACGGTCCCGGGAATTGTTATGGGCAATACATGCTCTCATCGCTTCGCACATCCTCTCGTGTGCACATTGATCTAAGTGTCATTGACAATGAAGACGTTATTCCATGTGAAGACGATTATAGTACAACCTCAATACCCAACGCCCCAATACATACGGAAAGTGCAATTGCTATGTAACTGATCTTTTGGATCTTCATAAACACACACATTTGTCCAAATTTATTACTGGAACACATGACTACATGTACACCTATCACAATGTCAGGGTGTTACAAATGGCCCTTCTCCTGTCCACGGTACAAACTCTCCTCAATTTCAATGCAGCCGTCAGTCAAACTGGGGATTGCGGGTATTATCCTTATGTTGTACTGAAATGATACCAAAAAGTTCCTGTTTGACCCGTGTAACAGCTTGCCCGGTCATTCGTGCTGTGTTGTCACAAACCAACTTCATGACACATATCAACATGTAACGTTACTAACCACTACATTTTTCTGCCCAGATTCCTTGATGTAAGCATGCCGGATATGACGGCCAATGCGAACATCCCGAAAGTTGAAATGAAATCCACAAGGATCCGCGACACGATGTCAGTCATGCTCATCCGCACTGCGTCGAAATCCTTCGGCCCAGGCACGACGCTTTGTAATGGGATGTCCACGGCCTGATGTATAATGACATGTTTTCATGTACAATGGCAAAGACTGTCATATCAAACATACACAAACTGTGGTGATTGCTGGCTGCAATGACAAATAATATCTTACTTTCAACGTATCGCTGCTGTTAACCTCTTCACCGCCTACAGCGCCGGATATTTCCGACGCAAAACGTAATTGTGTGACGCCTATGTGCCGGAAATATCCGGCGCAAATTCCTCTCCACATTTCTTCCTGTACGGCCTATATTTTTCAGTCGAAAGTCCCCATACAGTTTCCGTATATTGATAAAATTGTTGTAGTGTAAGTTTACAATCGTTTTTGGAGCAAAAATAGTATATCTATACAATGGGAATGCATGTAATCCAAAGAGAAACTCTTGGGTTTCCCCTGGTGTTGTCGTCTGACAGATGTATATATGTATGTGTGAGAACAGGCTGAGCAAAATTATTCTCCAGTGAATTCACTGTCATTTGTATCAGTTTGGTATGATATTTCACATCAACAATCCGTCTGTTGAAAGAACCTGAGTTGCATGTATCTTGTTCATAATCAACGACATGGGGATATTTATATTCTGTGAAAGCATGCTTTCGTGTATACTATTTTAAGATTGTGTGAAATGTTGCAGAATTATTGGTTGTTGTGAGGTTATTGCTGTGGTAACCAGAACACATAAAGGCCCTCATGCTGCTTGCATAAGGCTAGATACGTTTTCATATTGGTTTAATTAATTTCAATCAACAGTGGGTCTTTCTTTAAAAATATTGTCATGATATATATTTTGCAATTTTCCTGAAAAAATTGCCCGGCGTGGGACAATTTCTCAGGTCTTGCGGCTAAGAGGTTAAGTGGGGCGGGAACATCATGTTGGACCTCTCCTTTTCCTGATGTCTCACATTATGATCCTCTTGTATGTTGTCCTAAGCAAGTGCAATTCATTGAGAAACCGTTGGAAACAGTCATATGCAATGAAAGCTAAGCGCGCTTAGCAGCAAGGGAATGTTCACCTACGGTATTTAGCTGCTGCTGCGTATTTTCCTTTCATTACTAACGCACACAGTTTGTTTCCATTCAATGTTTTCGGAACTGGCCGTGGGTTTCGGGGGTCATTCTTACGTCGTTTCAGGGCTACTCATTTTCCTTGCAACTACTGTCAGAGATCGTTAGCATCATGGGCAGATGTAGCCGGTGTCTGGTATTTCCTTTCCCATAAATCAGAGAGCATCCTCTGCCGTGCCTGTGTCATAACATATCTTTTACTTGGTGCTATAACGTTGTTTTGTGTTTTTGTTCCAATTGGCAACTTCACATCACTCATTAAACACCCGTAGCTGGGCATATTGGCGTTCGTAGATGTCAACGTTGCTTCCGCCAGCCAATGAATCAGTAAGTCATGTATTGGCGATTTGTGAACTGCTGAGAAAAACAACCGCCAACAAACAGGTAACAAAACAGATTTTAAACCATACTTGCATTGTTCTCTCAGGTGTTTAATCAATGCAGTATGTTGGTTAAACACCTGCCGGTCACGGCTGAGTAGTTTTCTGTATGGTTTAAAATAGAGAAACCCCTCGAGTAACAGGGAGTTATTCAACATAGTCTCAAGCTGCCGCCCTCGAACATGTTGAATAACCCCCTGTTCCTCGGGGTTTTTCTATTTCTTAGTGCATGGTTGAGGCCGTTTCCTTTGTTGTTGACAGGTCACTATTGAGCAGAGTTACCAGCAGGTTACTATTTCTGCGAATAGGAACCCCTGCACTAAGTCAGATAATGCACGCGGACGCGGGTCTCTCGCCAATAGTGGCCTCGTGCCCTTCGGGCACTCGGTCACTATTGGCGAGAGACCCTCGTCCTTGTGCATTATCCTATACATAATACCTGCTTATGTGTGGAATTGGGCAGCTGTATGTTGATATATGACCATGCATAGATTTGTTTGGTACACATTGGAGGCGCGTGTCATTCATATTTTATCTGTCTATTGAAGTTGAAAGTCGTGCCGTGTTGTGTTATGCTTCTGCTGTTCAACCCCACGTTATCGATGGGGTCTTCAACTACAGATCGCGGCTGCAATACAGCAGCAATCAGCAGCAGCGGGGTTTTTCTGGTCCGTTCTTCTCAGGGGTTGGTGTTCTTCTGAAGTATATCGTGTTCATCCAACAGGGGCAGCAACGTACGAGGGATGATGGAAGTTATACCCGGAAGGGGCAGCACTTAATACTTAGTAAATTACGTTCACTTTTTCCCCAGGTGGCAGTACTTTCTTAGCTGTTTCTACTACACCCTCCGCCGTTTTGAAAGACTAGGTTCTGTAAATTCTATAAAATTTTGTCGAATTTCCTCAAATGAAACTAGAGCCCAACTCGGCTATATCTACAGTATATACATCTATTCACAAGGGTGATAATAATAATAATAATAATATTTATTACTTATATAGCGCATTACAACATGACAATATTCCCAATGCGCTGTACAGTGTTAAACAAATGTATATTTTTAAAAGTTAAGTAAAATTACATAGATTCAGTGACAAAGACATACATTTGACTAGAACATGGAAGAATAAAACAATTAGTTACGACTAGATGTTACACACGAAATAGGTGAGTTTTTAATCTTGACTTGAAAGCTGCCAGTGAAGTACACATTCTAATGTCTTGAGGTAAAGAGTTCCAAATACGAGGTCCTGCAAATGCAGCACCACCGTATGCTGTAGTTCGACACCTTGGAACAGCCAGAAGGTTCTTCTCGGCAGATCGGTGGCAGTCGAATGAGTTGAATGAGTTCAGCCCCCAGCCGTCAGTAGTCATAACGGAGACAACTGACCAACAGCCGAAAGTGATGAAACATGAGAAGACTGCCCCAATCATTGACAATCATTACGGAGACGAGAACCAATGACAGAGAACCATGCACACTAAATCACTCAGATATCCGAGACAGCAAGTAGGCGTTCAACTTGGCTAAGTCGCAGACCATTATTGGTGCAAAGTTGTGTGCATGAGCGATGGTGTCCACTACGGGCCTCAGTGCCCAGGGGTGGGGAAGCAGGAAGGGAGCATCGCTCTCGAGTAGGATGCAGTCTTGCGGCAGCTCCTGTAGGGTCTGAGCAACTTCCTCTGAGGTGTTGTAGATGATCTTCAAACCGAAGCCGAAGTAACAGTTCGGGAAAGCTTCATTCACATCTACTACTGACGCAGGTTCCCAGTGAAACAGTGCAGATAGATGGGATGTCCAGCTGGGAAATGCTGTTGTAGGATGTCCAGCACATCTTTGTAGACTTCGTTAGTGTTGCTATACTGAGGTGAATGGATGACCACAGGCGTCTTCTATTTAACAGCCACGGGCAGGATTCTCACCAGGAAAAGCTTCTAACACTGTTGGGCCATTTGATCGCTGTGACTGTAGTCTAACCCAGCTTCTCCCAGCGCGACGCATCGGGGCTAGCAGAGGAGTCTCACTAGCTCCGCTGATGTCTTGGCAGATACTGGCAGGTCAGCCACTCGAGGATGTAGGCCCATCTGGAAGAGGATGCTGTCCGAAGTAGGTAGGCAGAGCCACTGGCTTGGAAATGCCAACAGCATAAAATCCTCCAGCAGCTGAGACCACGTCTCTGATGCTCTGCTGCCAACTCGTCTACTCCAAAGTAACTTATACCATCAACTCAGTAGCCTTCTGGCTATTTATTAGGTACTCATGTACTTGTCATATATCTGTTCCATGGGGTTTGTTTCGGTTTCCTAAAATATTTTCATAGGTTGTTGGGCAGTTGTATACTAATTCCATCAGGTGTACAGTAGAAACAACTACATTTAACACACTGTCTGCCCCTGATGACGCCAGTGTGTCTTTGGATAAACTATTTGGTCGGGCTTTGTTTCTATTGCAAAATGTTGTATTTTACGTTTGTTATTGGCATCATCAAAATCTACTGTAATTGTGGTAATAGATTGATACCTACATTCATACCACTGAGTCGGTGTCACTGCTGGCGGACGTTAAATCTGTCCCCGAGGATACCATCAACTCAGTAGCCTTCTGGCTATTGATTAGGTACTTATGTACTTGTCATATATCTGTTCCATGGGGTTTGTTTCGGATTTCTAAAATGTTTCCATAGGTTGTTGGGCAGTTGTATACTAATACCATCAGTTGTACAGTAGAAACAACTACATTTAACACATTGTCTGCCCCTGATGACGCCAGTGTGTCTTCGGATAAACTATTTTGGTCGGGCTTTGTTTCTATTGCAAAATGTTGCATTTTACGTTTGTTATTGGCATCATCAAAATCTACTGTATTTGTGGTAATAGATTGATACCTACAATCTTATCGAGATGACAGTGGGAGTCTCCATCGTCAAGCCCCACTGGCGAGGTCCGATCTGCCTATACGTTTGTAAGCCTGGCCTGGCCTCTGTAGACAATTGACCTATCGCTAAGCCCCGCCCACTTACTGAAAAGGGGCGGGGCTTAGCAGACTCGGACAAAAAAGGTAAACAAACCATCGAGAGACAACATGGCGACCGGCGCAGACGGCACTTTGTTATTGCTACCGGAACAGTTTTCATTGAGTTTTTGGCCTAAATCGCTGACTTTACGACAAAAACAGCGAGCAAAGTCATTTGCGATCGAACGATATATTTCATCAGTTAAAATTGTGAAAGGTGACAACAATGTGGAAGTGTCAGCGAAAATATTTCGAAGTCAGAAAAGAACAGCATCGCTGCATTCGATCCACCTGACTGTGTCTTCGGAGGCAATAACTGATGCGTATTGCTCCTGCAAAGCTGGGTAAATATTCATTTTTAGTTCTATACAGTGTATACATATAGATCCAATGTACACTTTATCACAATAAATAATGAAGACACTTGTACTGACGCTATGTGATGTCAGAGAATACAGTTGGCATTTTGATAGCTAAATGTCAAAAATGTCAAATCATAATGTACCCAATCTATAACTAGTGTAGTACCCCGGTACCCAATGCTACCTACTGTAGCACAAGTCAACACATTGATATAGACAGATAGTGTGGCCCAGTGTTGTTTGAAGTATGTGTCATTGGTAAAACTGATGAGGTACTTATATAATAAACAGTCAATTTCTGTGGAATGCTTAAATGTAACTTGTTGTGCTTTATTTGGTACATTCAGTTGTGTCAGTAATATAGAATCTAAATATAGATCTATATGGATTTGTTCTAGGGCTAGGCCTAACAGTAGATTTTTTCATGACTTATTTAAAAATTTAAGTAGATCTAGATTGATATTTTACGAAGTTATCTTATTCGGTTTCAGTATCTCTGGAGAATGCTCTCACACGATCGCACTGGTGATGTTGTTGGAGGAGTGGCTGCTTCTGGGTCTGAAGGAGGTACCCAGCCACCCCTCCTGTACCAGTCTGACGAGTAAGTGGGACGTCCCACGAGGACCCAAAATTACATCCGAGCCAGTGACTCAGATGACAATATCAAACCCCACCAACTCGAAAAGAAAAAGAAAGCCACTGACTGCAGTTTTTAATGACAACAGGTAAATTGAACTCCATGACAGATATATACTAGTATCATAATTTACACATATGGTAATGTGATTTGCAATTTGACAGTGTTGATATTGGAACTGTACACATGTTAGGGAAAATTGAGACAACAAGCATATAGAGCACTCACAAAACCCAATATGTTTTTCTATGAATTCTGATAGAATTTTCCTATTAATTACAGAAATCTGAGCACTGAAGATTGTGTGAAACAAAGAGAGATGCTGCTGGGGTTCCACGCTGCATCAGCAAGCTACCAAGCATCAAGCACACCCATTTTGATTGGGACCAGCTGTGGAGAAGTTCCACTAGGATGTGCTCTAGTGTATAAGGTACTCATATTTTTCATGGTTATAAAACTGAACTACCAGAATCCATAAACATTGTGCAGTGTATCACATGAACAATTCATATTTCAGTCTTACACATGTTACATGTAATTACCTTTATACAAAATTGTTATAGTCAGTCAATTTGATCCAAGAAGGGTAATACTCCCATGTGTCCAAATATACTTGATTTCATTGGGCAGTGTGTGATTACTTACTGATTAGGGGAGGCATGAAATTTGTATACGAACCAAATCTGATCAATGCTTTTGAACGAAGTTGGTTCAACTTTCTGTCCAACAATTTTGAACTTTTTGATTCTAGAAATTGCTCTTTCTACATGAACTCTGTGTCTGGCGATTTTCCGTGTTGCTTCAACGTCCTTCTCACTAAGTTGTGATCCATCATGTGCGAAAGGTGGTATGTGTAATTTCAGTCCGAGTCCCTCTATCTCCTCTCGGATATGAAAACCCTTGTCAACCATCACACCATCTCCTTTCTGCAGAAACTTTTTTTCCAACATTATTTTCAAATGTGTCAAAAGTCCGCTTCTGTTTGTGAGCTCCTTGTCTGAGATGGATCCTCCAAACAAAGTCGAGATGAAGGTGATGTTACCACTTGGATCAATACCTATCAGGCCCTTCAATGTTGTGCTTGATTCCGAGTACAGTTGACTCTGCGTTCTCAAGGATGCAGGTTTTTGAGTAGGCAGTTCTGTTGCATCCAGGATGAGTAGGGTATTCGGAAAATCCTGTCTGAATAGTGCTGGCATCTGTTCTTGGATGGTTTGTCTCTGGGGCCATATGGGTAATGAGGCGAGGGTGAAAAAAATATAGTTGATCCAGTCATTAAAAAGGTTACTAGCATCTTGTGGGGATACTCAAAACAAATTGGATATGTGCACGAAATCAAAATTCAACCGTAGCTTCACAAAAGTCATAAGCATCTGATTCTGTAGGGACATTTCGGAGGCAGCTGCTTTCGATTTTGCATAAACCAGTGGTGCAGCGTCTTTGTTAGGAACAAAAAAATTTAGTAGAAAGCTGAAACGATTGAAATCAAATCCTGTGTAGTAAGGAAATAAATGTTTTTTCATAAGCAAGGTTTCGAAGCTAACAGATGGCAACTGTTTGGGATGTCCATTGTGATTTTTACAGACGTCCTTCGAATGTTCCTCAGCCTTGAAGCGTTGTAGCTGATTTCGTAGCTCTTCATTCTGTTTTACAAGTCTTTGGATGATGGTTTCGTAATCTGAAAAAAAAAATGGAATGAGTCATGTACTAGGTAGTATTATAGGATGTGATCATCTGCATGTATGCAATAATATTAAGATGGATACATCAAGAACATGTTCATGCATGAATTGAATAGAGGTGTATGATTGCTGTTTGATGTGATGTGCATGTACACTGGGGAAGAACCCCCTCGATTTTAGAATCATTGTAGTAAACACACCAAACACATGATTTTTCATGATGGGATACAAATACATTTCATGTGTGTTTATTTTTAACAGGCCCCACTGATGGCACAGCAGAGACCTCCAACGCTTCAAGAGACCTTCTGCGGGGTCACAGCCCTACCCCTGTCTGCACCTGTCCATCTGACCGAGGAACAAGCTGTAAAGTCAAGCCTGTGGAAGCATTTGCAGGTGGATGATGAAAAGGCTGCAGAAATTGTGAAGGCTACTGAAGGCCAGAGCTCATCGGACATGTGGCACAAAGAACGCAAACCCTGCATCACATCGTCCAACTTCAGTCGCATTGTATTTCGCAAGAAGGAACCTACACCACCATTCTTGAAGTCGATTTTCAATCCATCCCCATTCACAGCAGCCAGCACTTCATATGGAAGTTCCCATGAGGAGGTTGCAAAAAGGAAGTTCATCAAGGACACAGGGTATCATCTCCATGACTGTGGTCTTGTTATCAACCCATCATTCCCATTCCTTGGCGCCAGCCCAGATGAAGTTAAATGTCCTTACACCATCCGTGACCTCACACTACAAGAAGCTCTCAGTGACAAAAAGTATGCCCAATCTCTCTGTGTCACAGCTCATCCATCAACCGGTGAACTTTCATTGAAAAAGTCCCACATGTACTGGTACCAAGTACAGGGCCAACTCATGGTCACAGGAGCCAAATTTTGTTACTTCATTATCTACACAAAGAAAGATATCCAGTTCTTCAAAGTGGAGCCTGATCTTGCCGCAATGAGACACCTGCTAGACACTCTCACCAATTTCTATGTCAACCATGGACATAAGTTCTCCACAACAAATAAGTAACACGATTGTGTTACAATCACCTGAATGTAAATATGTGGGTGGGTGGGAATGTTTGTATGTGTGTCAGTTTGATATACATGTATTATGGCAATTATTCAGTTTGCTGCAGGTACAACATATGTAACATCATGTTGATGGCATATATATGTACCTGTGTGAATTTGTAACTTACAATAATGTAAGTGTTATTGCATATTATATTTAATGGTAATACTTTGATCAATGAGTAAACAAGAACAATATTTATTGGTAAAATGATAGATTTTTACTGATGTTTTGAGTATTATTGACACATGATACCAAAAGATACACACCTTGTTCATCACAGTTTGTTGTGTCTGTTGCAACCATTGTTCTGATGGAGATAAAATAAAATATTGTCCATGATGTTTTCAGAACATGTCTAAAGCAATACTGATTCTTGCCATGAACATCACTGGATGTAAATATATCATGGATGTCTCATATGTTTAATAAGTTGTTCCTCATATTCCTTGATATACACTTATTGACCTCTGTTCTGTGTTGATGAGCACTGTCCTTTCCATACTTGAGGCTACCAGTCTATCCTCAGGGACAGTGGCAGCTTCAGAAGCTCATCAGGTCTGTCAGTACATGTGTATTGTGTTTCAAAACAAAACAAATAAAGTAAACGGCAGATATTATGTACATATGTGACAGGTACTCTTAGAAAGATTTTGTCAATATCAAGGACTAATTCTCACTGAATGTGTACAATTCTGAGATACACGTGTATTCTGTTTTACAGCAAACATTATAGTATTTAATACTGGTGTTCACCTTGAGTTTGTGTTGCCATGGTCACTGTGATGACCCTCCGGATCATCAGGGGTGGGAACTGATGGTTTTTGTCTGTCAAATACAAGTACATGATGTATGTAGACAATATATAAGGCATTTAGTTCTACTAAGGTTACATAATGTACAGTATGACAATTATTGAATGGGTATACCTTGAGTTTGTGTTGCCATGGTCACTGTGATGACCCTCAGGTTCATCAGGGGTGGGAACTGATGGTTTTTGACTGATATGTTCCTACAACCCCGTTTGACCATGGGCGCTTTAGCTCAACGGGTAGAGCGTCTGACTTCTGACCATGTGGTTATGTGCAAGGACGGGTCCAAATCCCACTGAATTCAACCATTTTTTTTTTCTTCTCAAAAATGCAAAATTTATTTTATATAAACACAATCAACTTCATTTTACCTTAGAACAAATATATCGATCTTTGTTGATTTTTTGTACATTAAGATGGGAGTGTGGCCGTCCACAGAGTTTGATCCATAGTCGGCATCGATCGATGTCTTTCGAAGGTTTAATGAAAGGAATAAAAACAACGCCGTCGTCTACATTACTGGGATATCTAGATTTGCATGTACTCCAACAGCATGCTTTAACCATTGTCTTCGCATCATTGATTTGTTATCGAATCGATCATTTATCTATAGATATGTGCATGACACAGACGATCGTCTGTTTGTCAACACGCGCACGTTGCGAACTTTGTCCGAGTTTTTCTCGGGTGGTTTTACACGGACAGCGCCCACAAAGAAACGTCACGCTATTGGTCAATATTATTGCTTACGTAATTAGTGGGCGGAGTCGGCGATAGGTCAATTGAGCCATCAGATGAGTGATGATGGTCTAGAGTAACAGACTGGACATCCTGTTTGGAGGATCGACTCAGCAGAAACCGACTTCCGTGGACTGGTAGTATCTCTCGACTATTCGGTATTGTAGCTGGTACTGCTGGTACTCAGTTTGAGGTGTCTTGGATGCAGGCCCTGCTCTCTAAACATCTCGAGCTGTCCTTTCGGTATTGTCCGACCGAAGAGATTGGTGATGTGTGTCAAACAGCACACATGAGGTGTTCGTCCGTTCAGAGGGACTCTTTGTTACGCCCATGTTGATCTGAACCATGGTGTTTCTTTAGTAGACCAACCTTAGAATAACTATTTTTCGCAGGTCCAGCAACAAAGATAAAGGTCATAGAACCAAGGAAGGTGGATTTCTTCTACATGCCGACATAGCCGATTGCGGTCCAATGTCTGGCAAATGGGGCACTCCTGTTGCTTGGACTATTTTTCCTCCTTTGAAGGAAGACCCGCCGGTGTATATGTACTGGAATGTTTCCCTCTGCCCTCTGCCTTGTCTCATGAACAGGTCGGCATTCCTTCCTGTGGCGTCTCCTCCTCCTTGTAGTCAAGCTGATTCGCCAATCCCCTTCCACGCTGGAAATTTCTGAAAACTTCAACTTTTGGAGTATTTTCATGTAAATAATTGGATATTCTTCAACACTTCAGTTAAGTTTTTGATTCTTCGCTAAAGTCATCGCTAAAGCCACATACCAAAGAGGAATACGGTGTACCTTATCGAACACCACTAGAGAAATACAGTGTTCCAATTGTTCGAGAATTGGAAGCCAGAATGGGTCGACCAGTGGCTCAATTGATGTGAATATGATCCGGATGGATTCTGAAGTTATTGTTGGTTTGAAGAAATGCAAATCGAAGAGTATGTGTGCAGTTTGTTTGTGCCTCAAAAGTATAAATCTCTCTCATTATTTCAGTCTGATTTTTTGAAATGATATTTACTTTCTCCATGCAGCAGTTTCTGGAAGAGGTTGGCCTGCCAGGAGTAGTAAGGACGGTCGTTTGAGTTTTTTTTGGAAAAACCCATGGTTTTTGCTATGGTTATATGATGTCACTTCCGGTTTGGGTTTCGGTGGTTATATGACGTCACTTGCGGTTTCTGTTTAGGGTTCGTCATAACATACCCGTAAATGTTTGAAAAATCATAACGTATAACCCATGATATGGAATATCATAACGCACCCATAAAAGTTTGGAAAATCATAACGGTACCATAAATGTTTGGAAAATCATAACGTTCCCATAAATGTTTGAAAAATCATAACGTACCCATAAATGTCTGAAAAATCATAACGTACCCATTTATGTCTGGAAAATCTTAACGTACCCATGATTGTCTGAAAAATCATAATGCACCCAAATGTCTCAAAAAATCATAATGCACCCATAAATTATCGACAATCATTACACACCCATAAATGTTTTGAATATTATGATATATATTTCAATACATTATGAAATCATTTTTATTCACTTTATTGGTAAATTTTCTTCAACTTTGTTTTTACTATTTTTGTTTGATTTTTCCCTTTTTTCAATCTATATTCAATCTGGAGAAAAAAATGAGTGAGTATATGACATTTTTACAGGGTTCTTTATTTCACAGTACACATTTACTATACATACAATTTCTACATACAATCAAAAGGCATGTGAAAAAGTACGCATGCACAATATACAGTTATCATGGCAGATAGAGTGGGGTAGGGTTTTCTTAATATTCAATGTCCTCATCCATGGAGTCCTCTTCTTCCGGCTGAACAACATCATCAAAGAGATGATTGAGATTCTCCATGGACAAATTCAGCGCTTCCTCAAAGTTGGCTCCCCATCCCATATATTTTTCCACAGCTTTCATGATTTCCGTGTGGATCATGCTTCTTTGCAACAAATGGTTCATCTTTACCATGGTTTTGTACATTTCCATCAACCCCATCTTCATTTCCAGTTTCACCTCATCTTCAGGCAACTCGGGTGTATATTCCATGACGCGATGCAGCAGGTACTCAAAGGCCGTTTCGCATACGTCATGATCCTGGACTCCCTTGCATCCATTTTGGAACCAGCTTACAACTTGATCGAACCAGTCATGTTTCATCATGATAGCCATGTTAAGCGCATCTTTGAATGTAGCACCTCGCGCTCTGTATTCTTCAACTGCCTTTTCAATTCCAGCATGAATCTGACTTCTCTGGAGCAGATGGATGCAATTCGCCACTCTCTGGTAGGTGTTAATCAATTCTTCTTTGATTTTTTGCGCGACCTCCGCTTCCGGCACTTCTTTTTCCTCAATTTCGCCTCAGCCAAAGCCTTGGCAGCCTCAGCCTCAGCCTCAGCCTCAGCCACAGCCTCAGCCTCAGCCACAGCCTCAGCCTCAGCCACAGCCACAGGCTTGGCAGCCTCATCCTCAGCCACAGCAGCAAAAGCACTGGTCCGTCAATTATATGGATCCCCTGGTATTTCAACACCCCTTCACCCTGAACGTGTCAGGACCTACTGGGTGTGGGAAGACGGCTTGGGTAAAATCCCTCTTGGAGTCCAGTCAAATATTCCCCGCCCCTACCAGGATCATATGGCTGTACAAGAGATGGCAACCCATCTACGACATCGTAAGGTCTAGTGTGCAGCCTCCCGTGCAGTTCATACAGGGGATACCTATCAATCTGGATTCCGATGACTTCGTCTCACCTACGGACAATAACGTCATCGTCCTGGACGACCTCATGTCTATTTCCGCCAAGGATCCGAGAATCACGGACTTGTTCACGGAAGGGAGCCACCATCGGAACCTGAGCGTCATTTGCTTGAACCAGAACCTCTACTACAGCAAGGACCCGACTCAGAGGAGAAACTGTCATTATCTGACTCTGTTCAGAAACCCTATTGATCAGCAGCAAATCATGACCCTGGCCAGGCAAATGTATCCCGCCTGCCCCCAAAAGTTTCTTCAAGAGTTCGACAGCGCAACCTCTGAGCCCTACGGACATCTTGTCGTGGACCTGAAACCGACAACGCAGGAAAATAAACGCCTGCGGCCGAACCCGCTTCAGAGTCAGTCATCCGAGAGTCCAGCCTCGGGCCAACCCGCAGCATCTCAAAGTAATACAAAATCTCTAGAATGGCAGTCGGACAAGGCAATGAAATGTTTCAGCTGTGGAGCCCTGTTTTCGAATAACTATGAGCTACAAATGCACTTGCCGAGATGTCCCGCACACGATGACGAGTCATCGGAAGACGAGTTCCCCAGAAAAATGGACGAAAGCGCCTTCAAACGCATGCTGAAGTCTGTTCAGGGCGAAATTGAGGAAAAAGAAGTGCCGGAAGCGGAGGTCGCGCAAAAAATCAAAGAAGAATTGATTAACACCTACCAGAGAGTGGCGAATTGCATCCATCTGCTCCAGAGAAGTCGGATTCATGCTGGAATTGAAAAGGCAGTTGAAGAATACAGAGCGCGAGGTGCTACATTCAAAGATGCGCTTAACATGGCTATCATGATGAAACATGACTGGTTCGATCAAGTTGTAAGCTGGTTCCAAAATGGATGCAAGGGAGTCCAGGATCATGACGTATGCGAAACGGCCTTTGAGTACCTGCTGCATCGCGTCATGGAATATACACCCGAGTTGCCTGAAGATGAGGTGAAACTGGAAATGAAGATGGGGTTGATGGAAATGTACAAAACCATGGTAAAGATGAACCATTTGTTGCAAAGAAGCATGATCCACATGGAAATCATGAAAGCTGTGGAAAAATATATGGGACGGGGAGCCAACTTTGAGGAAGCCCTGAATTTGTCCATGGAGAATCTCAATCATCTCTTTGATGATGTTGTTCAGCCGGAAGAAGAGGACTCCATGGATGAGGACATTGAATATTAAGAAAACCCTACCCCACTCTATCTGCCATGATAACTGTATATTGTGCATGCGTACTTTTTCACATGCCTTTTGATTGTATGTAGAAATTGTATGTATAG
The DNA here is from genome assembly GCA_949152475.1 of Terebella lapidaria. Taxonomy (NCBI): domain Eukaryota; kingdom Metazoa; phylum Annelida; class Polychaeta; order Terebellida; family Terebellidae; genus Terebella; species Terebella lapidaria. The sequence goes on along the minus strand of OX424559.1, from coordinate 36,246,422 downwards.
TAAATGTGTACTGTGAAATAAAGAACCCTGTAAAAATGTCATATACTCACTCATTTTTTTCCAGATTGACTATAGATTGAAAAAAGGGAAAAATCAAACAAAAATAGTAAAAACAAAGTTAAAGAAAATTTACCAATAAAGTGAATAAAAATGATTTCATAATGTATTGAAATATATATCATAATATTCAAAACATTTATGGGTGTGTAATGATTGTCGATAATTTATGGGTGCATTATGATTTTTTGAGACATTTGGGTGCATTATGATTTTTCAGACAATCATGGGTACGTTAAGATTTTCCAGACATAAATGGGTACGTTATGATTTTTCAGACATTTATGGGTACGTTATGATTTTTCAAACATTTATGGGAACGTTATGATTTTCCAAACATTTATGGTACCGTTATGATTTTCCAAACTTTTATGGGTGCGTTATGATATTCCATATCATGGGTTGTACGTTATGATTTTTCAAACATTTATGGGAACGTTATGATTTTTCAAACATTTACGGGTACGTTATGACGAACCCTAAACATAAACCGGAAGTGACGTCATATAACCACTGAAACCAAAACCGGAAGTGACATCATATAACCATAGCAAAAACCATGGGTTTTTCCAAAAAAAACTCAAACGACCGTCCTTACTACTGCCAGGGCCGCAGCACATCGGGTATGCTGAACTTCTCCTTCAGCTCTCCCTATACATCGTGAATGCTTCTGGACTGACTTGGGGACTGCAGGCTTTTGAACTTTCTGGACGGTTTATCATGGGATACATCTGTACCGATACGGGGTTGTGTGGGGGTTGAATTTGGAGTCGAGGTGAAACTTTGTGCAAGAATTATGAAATAAATGTTTATGTGTGCTGATACTGTAATTTCATCGTCAGACTCGATATATAGATGTTATTTGCTGTTATCTGTTGTCAGTGAAAATTGGTATATTTTGTCACAGCCTATCAAATACACAACAGGGCAGTGAGAGGCAGCAAAAGGAGATATGTGGTGTAAACATGATCATAACCTCATGAAGCATTTTACACAAATTTCTAATTATTAGTCTGGCACGTCTTTGTTTTGTTGAACTAAATAAGTGATTTGAAAGTTCATTTTCATTAATCCGAAATTTCACTAGGCCTATGTTCAAGTTTAACACAAACCTCGAGTGATTTTCTGAAAGAATATGTTTTTGATCGTCTGACCAACATGGAAGTGTATGATTTCAATTTGCATTATGAAACCATTATATTATACCAACAACCTGAACGGCTACCGACAGTGCGTATACACCACCCCACCACCGCCGCCACAATCAGCACCAAGGATGTCACACAAGTTACCAGATACGTTCGAGGGGCTAGACAGGAATGAGGCGGGAACATGGCTAACAAAGTTCCAACTCCACGCACGAACCCACGGTTGGACAGTAGACACTATGTGTGATATGTCCCTCTCGTACTGAAGGGACTCTCTTACCTTTGGTGCGAGCATCAACCGGATGTTGTAAAGGTGTTGCACTGATAGGTACACAAGTTCCGTCACCAGTATGCAGCAAGACCTGTTTGCATGTTGATGTTCTGGAATTCACGACGGGTGCCACATGTGGGGCAGGGAATGCTCACTCTTTCAGGAACTCCTAATTGCACCCCTCTATGGCCATATATGGGGGTTCCTGAAGTTCCATAAAGTTTTCTGATATTGCCTGACATCGGACCTCGAGATTTGATAATGGACTCGGTTTTGTTTGATCGGATACATTATCATGATTATATACTTGGGTATTGTTTCCATGCTTATGTATAGGGGTTGATGTATAGCTGTATATATTAGTTGCCTCTGTTCTTTTGGGAAATTCTCAGAAAGAAACGGCAGCTGTTTTTATTTTTGCGCTCAGAACTTAGTCCCCATAGGATGTGGCCGGTTTTCAGTACATATAGTACTTACTCACTCTGTTCCACGGTGGGGGGTATTTGCATGCCGGTCCATGTTAGCCCATGAAGGCCCATGTTGCTTATTTTCTGTTATTTAATTAATAACCATCCTAATGGGCCTTCATGATTGCACTTAAAAAACTTGTTATCATTTACCGTGATCCTTCAGTATGTTTCATCATGTTAGGTTTACTTATTTAGATCATATTTAGTTATAATTTGGAATAAATTTATCGGACTAATTTCCGGTCCTTAAGTATGTACTTAAATAACTTTATTATTCTTATGTATGATACATGTTCGGATGATTGCATAATCCCTCCGGTCTCTTGGCCAGTTATTTAGAAGCAGCCGCCTCTGGGTTTGTTTGTTTTGAGTTTTGTTTCGTATATGTGTGTTGTTTCCCTCAGATGCTCCAGCCAATGCAGGTGGGGACAACTTATGTCACTGAACCATCTTCGGGAGTGTTTTTGTGGTGTATGCAGGTGTAATTTTGACTGCTTTTCCCACCTACTAACGCCAGACAATGCGGTTGGGATCAAACCCTGTTTCTGACTAATCAGTGGGTACTTAGGTTTACGGTATGTCTGAGTGTGCCAAACTCAGAGACCTACAGACCTTTAGGGTTCCGTACTTCCTCTTGTCATACTTAAAACGTGATTGATTCTTCACAATATATTACATTTTAACTTATCAGTTTTTGTTGATAAATACTGGCTCGTATGTTCTCATCCCCACATTCCAACCCTTCGACAGATCTACGATAGAATTTTTTTGAAAATAATTCTGAGCCTGCAGATACCCGAGTAAGGTGCGGTATTTGACTTTCACCATGGTGATCTAACCCCCCTCATTGGCTAGAGAGGCCCCTAGCACCAACTCAAATATACTATAGCTCACTAATGTGCTCGTACCGCACCTTAAACAGATACCCCTAGTGTTTAGGTGTAAGAAGTCCCTTCATCCCCCCCCCCCCCATGGATATCGTTTTCGAAATAAGGACATATTTGGACGTTCCTCATTCAAGAAAGACTTACAACAGGATTTGAATTGCACCTCCAGTTCTTACTTTTTTCCCGTAGCGCCCAGTTTAATATTTTACCTTTACATTCTGTTGTGTTGAAATGTATTGGCCTAGGTAGTAGGGAGGTTGTTTTGGAAATCATTTCAACGGAAAGTACCACACACATACAAACATATTCAACAAGAAAAAAGCAGAAATCACTATAATATGTAAAACTAAAACAGGTATTAACTTTTATGACTGTAAACCGCTAGACAATGAGGGGCAAGCTTGAGCCTAAAACTAACATGGAATGGATCTCAACTCACAACAATAAATCTCTATTACCCAAACATAATCTACCAACAAAGACACTTCGGCGTTCAAGGTGCGGTATGAGCATATTAGTGAGCTATGGTATATTTGAGTTGGTGCTAGGGGTCTATCTAACCAATGAGGGGGGTTAGATCACCATGGTGAAAGTCGAATACCGCACCTTACTCACTTCGGCCCAAGTACCGTACAGTGCTCCTTAATACTACTCGTCCACTAAAAACATACCATTTAATCCGTCTCGCACCTTTTTAATCCTTATTGAATATAGAGGAAGGCGCAGGATATGATACTTGGGACGAAACTTCAATGATCAAGTAACCTCGAAATTAGACTTTGAAGGTTTTGAAGTGGTACTTTCCGTTGAAATGTTTTTTTTCTTATATTTCCTTAAACCACACTTGCATTGATCTCGTAGGTGTTCAATCAATGCTGTATGTGGGTTACACACCTGCTGCTCACGGCTGAGTAGTTTTCTGTATGGTTTAAAATAGAATACTCCTCGAGTAACAGGGAGTTATTCAACAAAGGGCCTCTTTGTTGAGTAAAGGATTGGTAATATTCTGGAAGAGGTAGATGCCTACCAAGAAGACAGAAGAAGATGGTTTTGAGTCGAATGTATTCTGCCATTTTCAGCAGTGAATTAAAATCAGAAAATGATGCGATGTGGCGTAAATATTCATCAAACACTACAAATTTCCAAACGTTGTTGACTCTGCGCATAAGATATACATTCTGTGATAACAGGGTACAACTGATGACTGGTTCATTCCCATATTTCGACGAAAAATGAGGGAGCACCAATTCGGCCGCCACTTGCAATTCTGCCCCTGCCATATTGCGAAACTCAGAAGATCTACCATAAACCGGCCTCCGAGCTGGTAGAGTAACAGAGGTCTTCCACTTCCAGAATAACGTCTTCCGTTCGAACCCCCACAATTTTCAGTAGAGTGTCTCTTACGATTTTCGTTGTGGGGTGTTTTAATTTTGTTTTTGAAGTACTCCTGGGGTGTAGTTACTACGTTTGCGTAGCTGGGATTGTTTTTTGTTGTTGTTTTTTTGTTTTGGCGTCTGTAAAGGAGAGAGAAGGAGTCCTGGAAATTCCTCAAGTGAGGTTGTGTCGGGGGTACCTGATGTATTTTGTGTCGTTGTTTTTCGGGTTTGGGTATGAGTGATTGTTTCCGTGGGTTTTTTAAATTTCCATTAAGGACTGGGTGTAATTTTTGTTTATCAGACTGCTGAGGTGGATGTGTCGGGGAGGACCACTGATCCACTTCCTCTTCGCATCGTGTGTCAGTGTGCCTTGACTGGCCACATTTCCTACAAAATTGGTCTGGACAAAATTTTGCATAGTAATCTCGACCCCAGCATCTATAGCAAGATTGCATTCTTACAGGCTCTTCTGGTCTTCTCAAGAGTATAAGATTTCCATCGATTTTGATATTGAGGGCGAAGAGTTTAATCTCGTCCTCCTACCTAATGTGAAGCGACCCGTCCTCAACCCCCGGTAGCTTTCTATATGTTCCTCTGAACATTGATTTTATTCCCCTATACAGGGGTGGAGGTGGTGTAGTGCGTTTATCCGGCAGGCCGAAAGAGACATTGTAGCACCTTAAGGTTTGGAGTGGGTCTAAGGGCGTTGGAAGGTTATTGTTTTGGCAATGCCTTTTGTCCTCCCCAGTTCTAGTAGTTAATCGACATGTTTGTCATGTTTGAAGATTATCCTGAATTGGTTTCGTACAAAGGAGATTAGATATTTTACACCCTGTGGGAACACTGAAAGGGGTACACTAATGCAATGTATGTACGGGTCCCGTATGTGTACGGCTTTCAGATGCACAACACTTCGGGAAAGTAGGTGATTTTGTTGCCAAACATGCTCATTCTTCCGTCAAATGTGATATCTGTTATCCAATAGGTATCCCATTAGATGACCTGGTTGTACTGGTATCTAATGCAAAACATTAAACGCCCATTTAGACAGATATATGGCTGTAAAGGTGTACCTAATCACGAAATTTACCCATTATCGCCCATCACTTGATGAGCTCATACCCCATGGTCAATGTTCGTGTGAAAAAAACAAGAGTTTGACTGAATACCAAAATTTTTACGCTTGCTGGGCACTCCTGCATCTGAAGAATACAAATGTCCACCAGTATAATAACTTTTAGAACTATGAACAAGTAAAATGGAACCTGTACCACTTTCAGTGAAAGTGTACACCTTTCAGTAATTAGCCTATGTCGCAGGCATGCGGGTTTTGTCACAAACTGTGTGTCCATTTCTTAAATATAAACCCCTAGGTTGTTATATTTTACTTAATCGCCCTTGATATCACTGTTACCTACCTGCACAGATAATATCTACTGTACCAGTGTATTATCGCACACATAACGACGTTAACTTTGCGTATATAATTGATTGTGCTATGTAGGCCTACATGTAACTTTTTGGGATGCTCCGTAGTTAGGTACAAAATGACGCTTTTCAATAATTTGCCCCATTTGAAGTGCGGACTGGTGTCGTTTCCTGTCATTTCGTCATAATTGAACCGTAGTTGTGAAACCTCACTATTGAAGACGAAGTGGATTATTTTTCTTGGATTTATTTTTAATAATCCACTGGGTAGAGTTGGTTATCGGGCCTCGTAAGTTCTTTTCACGATTGCACTCCCATCTCGTTGTTTAACTACTACATAATAGGCCTACATTATACTCACGATATGCGACACTGTGACTACTACAGTAACGTGTAAAGCCTAGCAACCGTGATTTGTTCATTAAGTTAATAATCATTTTCATTTCCATGTGAAATTGGTATGGTCATTGACATTCACAGCTACGTACATTAATTGCATCTGTAGAGGAAATCAATCATCAAGTGAATGAAATCGGAACCAGACAAGCCATCCCGCTATAAGAGATCAGAAAAACAGGACAAAACACGTCGTACTATATATTTAGGGGGTACCTACTGAAAGGTGTACACTTTGACTGAAAGTGGTACAGTTTCCATTTTACGTGTTTATAGTTCTAAAAGTTATTATACTGGTGGACATTTGTATTCTTTAGATGCAGGAGTGCCCAGCAAGCGTACAAATTTTGGTATTCAGTCAAACTCTTGTTTTTTTCACACGAACATTGACCATGGGGTGTGAGCTCATCAAGTGATGGGCGATAATGGGTGAATTTCGTGATTAGGTACACCTTTACAGCAATATATCTGTCTAAATCGGCGTTTAATGTTTTGCATTAGATACCAGTACAACCAGGTCATCTAATGGGATACCTATTGGATAACAGATATCACATTTGACGGAAGAATGAGCACGTTTGGCAACAAAATCACCTACTTTCCCGAAGTGTTGTGCATCTGAAAGCCGTACACATACGGGACCCGTACATACATTGCATTAGTGTACCCCTTTCAGTGTTCCCACAGGGTGTTTTATGTCCTTCGGGAATATGTCAAATTTTCTTTTCAAAATCTCTACGAAGTGGTCTATGTAGAAGGTGTCAGAGAAATCATTTTCTATTTGTATAATAACTGACATTTGATCAGCCATTGGATATTGTTTGTACATTATGAAATGTTCAAGTATTTGATTTTATATGTGGGAAGCATGATGTGTGCTTTTTTACTCTTTCGCCTCTCCTGCTACGCTCGGATGCTGTTTACGGTGGGACACTTCACGTGTTGAGAGGTATATCTTCTAAGTTTGCTGAAGGTGTCTCTGCTTCTTTTTGTCCGCCTCGAGTTTGCTTATTACGGGCCATATTTTATATTTTCTGGCAGCTTGATCTTCTCTTTATTTCGACCTAGCACAGCTACCATGAATTCACAAGTCACTTTCTTTATAAAACAGTCTCGATACACTATCTAACCCAAGCAGATATTTTCGTTACCCTGTGCCTTCCCTTGGCCCGCCCCGCACTGTCCTGTGTGTAGACAGGCCGGAGGTCGTGACATCTAAGTTGCCACATTGATACAACCTACAAACATTATAATCATAAAAGGAGTTTTCTGGCCACAAGCTTCATGACCGACATCCACAAAGATAATCCATGTTGGGGATATTTTGGCATACACATATTGCGTTCCTATCTACTTTAGTTTACATAATTTATCAACAGAATACATGACAGTTAAAACTACATACAGGGCAATTTCAAAGATATAATTCTACCTTCTACACACACCTAAATTTACATACCAAACAAATTCAAAATATTATTGTATCATTATTATAACAATTGCTTCGCATTAAGTTCTATTAGCCATTGTAATACTCAATCAGCCACAACATAAAGTCATCAAGGTATATCCCAAACAAAAGTTTTACACCAATATTACACACAAAGTAATTGAATAGATAAAAATTGAAACCTTTAACCTGGAGACAAGTTTAGGCCATGAGGATGAATACGTTTTTATTTTATTCAGCAACCTGAAATGATCTGAAATATTAAGCAATAAGTGAGAAATGACAGAGAAATACCTGACAAAATATGAAATAAACAGACACAATTTGCAAGCAAACAAAAACAATCGATTCATATACTTGTAAGTTGCTGAAGAGACCATACGAAGTCTGAAGGCTGTATTATGTATGGCCCCAAAACAAACCAATAACAAACAGGAAATATATACATGGCAAGAAATCATAGGCCAAGGAAATGAAATAATAAACAAATTCTATTTCAGGATGTACGGTCTATTAAATCGAATGCTTTCTGAAAGTCAATGAAGGCACAAGAGACACGCTTTCGTTCATGCAGATACACCGATAGTATTACGTGCAACACCATGATTATTGACTATCTTACGATGAACTGTTTCGGATTTCTAAATTGTTTTAATAAATTATTGGGCAGTTCTGCACCAATTCCATCTGGTTTACACTGGAAATAACTATGATTACACGCTACTTACCCCTGATAACGCCAGTATGAAACTTATCGGGCTTTGTGTTTCTATTCGGAAAGTTTTTAATGTTTTGTTTTTTATTGGCATCATCAAAATCTGGTTATTAGGGGTAGTATGTTGATACATACATTTATGTTCTCGTTAATGGAGTGACCAAGTGAGCGAGGGTCGAAAGTCCAGAAGTCAGTCATATCTAAACCGCGATCACATGTCTCGGGCAATGTTATTATATTTTAAGTCAATTCAGTGCAAATTGATTGGTCAGAACTCGTCACGTGGCTAACTCATAATAATGTAGTTCCCCTATACTGAACATCCATTCGTCCATGGATTCGGTCTTGGAATTGGAATTTGTCTTGTCTTGGAATTTGGAGTTAATTTTTTGTCAGTTTCCATGTGTGCTTTCCTAATAGCCAGTCAACCGTAGCGCGTTCGAGGCAACAGAATGTTGTGGAACTTTCGCTGAATTATGAGATATCTATGACCAAAATCTGTGGGGATGATTAAGCAAACATTTGCATAACAGTCGGTCCTGAACGCGCCACACTACGCAAAAGTATCACGAATGTACATAAATTTATTGAACGGACGCTGTATGAGTGCATATTTAGCTTTTTGAGAAACACATCTTCATGAAATGTGAAATATCCCTTCTGTGCATGTGTGACTGGGAAAGTGACAGAAATATACTGATTACAGACTATATCATGATGTGGCGGCATATCGTGACATAGCCCCTGCCGGAGAGTACTTCAACCGACTGTTTAATTTATCTGCCATTAGTTGTTATGGCTGTAGTAGTCTATGCTACTACACCATATTACTCGTATCATAGTCCCCGGGGATTATGTGCACCAATTCACGTCTTAATACACGAATACCATGTATTTATACCAAATGAACTTTGTGTTTGTGGTCACACATATTTAACGGGAATTGTTTTTCGGGCCATTCATCATCACTTCCCTCTGTATGTATATTGTATTCGCCCTACCTGTGCACGTTTAATGTAACTTTGAAATTGATAATAAAACTAAGATTAAAAATAAGAAACAAACAACATTCCTTGCTAACTATGTACAGTTCATTTCATGGACCCATATTACTGAAAATCCGAGTCCTACGACATGTCCAAGGGTGGTCGAGCACCTGAGTGTTTGCTCATGGCTCTCATGCGCCTAGTCAATGACAAACGGCTTTCATTGTTCTTAGCATGATTTATTTGGGGCTCGAACACAGATGTACACCTCGTCCCATGTGATGGTCGTGCTAGCACAGTGGCGTCTTTATCCTCCAAATCACATCCGATAACAGGATTGGTGTGGATAAGGGTTGGGCTCAGGAGCGTAAATCTGAGGCGAGGCGATGTCTTGGAACTGATGTTCCTTATTCATCCTTCCCGTCCTCCTGGCTCTCACCCTCAGCCACGCCCACGTCCTCTCCTTCGGTATCCGAATGGGCTCGGTGGACAGTGGGGTTCCTTCAGAGGATAGTACCGTGACACGAGTCGAAGGAGCCTGCTCACAGCCAGGTTTGCGTGTTTGCTCGTCACATGATCTCACAGAGGTGCCCTTCAAAGTTTGCAATTGACGTCCCATTTATTGTTTTGAAATGTTTTTTTTTCGCGTGCGACCACGCTCCGTCTATCATATTGGTGTTGACACCCACCACTTCATTCGTTTCCTTGTTCTTATATGTGCTCTTGAAGGCATGTTTATGGGCAACCGTAAAATGTTGGTAACCGAAATTGTTAAGGTTTTGATACGCTCCACAACCATAAAGTGTTGGAAACTGAAATTGTTAAGGTTTGGATACGCTCCCCACCCGTATATCCGTATATCGTGGATCACTTCTCCACATGCTTCTCTCTGAGCGGCAGTAGGGTTTCTGCAACTCTGTTGTCCAAAAGGAACAGCAGTAGACGTCCATTTTCGCGCACCACCATGCCAAATATCCAGATTTGGCGACCATCCCTGGGATTACCCCTGTGATACTTGGCTTTGGGCCCATACCGAGACTGGTTGATCTCTGTGGTACCTGTTAATTTTGTGTGCTCCATGGTGTCAGCTACGTGGGTTTTGAACAGGCCCCATACGAAGTTGACCCAATCGACGCTTGTCTTCTAAATAATCCATCCCACTTCTTATAGCCATTCTGTTCAGGGACGTGTTCTCGGCGGAGACCAGAAACATCATGATATCAGGGATCGTGAAATGTGATCCATCAAAAAATGAGTTTTTTCCGGATAGAGTACTCATGTTTGCGACTTGAACAACGGAAGCGGGCCCCATCTTTGTTCCTGATCCTATTTCCTAGCTTAGTAGCCTCGTCACATGGCTCGCAACAGACACTGTAGGTGAGCAACCCGTTGCTTCGCAGCCAATCTTGCCAAATAGAAGGCTCCGCCAAGAAAAGAGATGAAAATTCGACGGATTCTCCAAGTCATCTGGTATGATGTCGTTAATGTTGGGTTTTCTCAGCAGGTAGTTGCCATGATTTTGCTTGGGAGTCGCAATCGTCCCGTCGCACACCAAGGAAATGGGATTGATAGAGAATTTGAACTCACCTGTTTTGCATATCTAATAGAATACATGCGCGAATTTTTTTTACACTTATCAAATGCAACGCTAACCATGCAAAAATGTGGAACATAGCGACGCACCTTCCCGTTTAGGTATGGATATTTGGGCGCGCTCACATTCCATGCATACAGTCTAAATGGCACCCCTTCCTTGAATCTGCGGAACAGTACCGAGAAATGTTTGCATTTAGAGTCCCCCCTCACGCATTGTCCTCTCAATTCTGCCCACTCAAGAAATAGGCATTCACCCGAATTTAGCCCATTGATAAAGGCCTACACAAACGCGGCCAACAATATTCGGTGAGAATGCTTCAAATCTACATCCCAGAAATATCGGCCCATGTAGCGCAGCTTACTATTCCTTCTAAATTCAATGAAGATTAAAAATGTGCCAGACAGATGAAATATGGTATACATTGAGTGGGTGAGTAGTATATACAGAGTAAGGTGCGCTACTTGGGCCGAAATATCTCATGCAATGCTTCAAATCTGCATCCCAGAAAGGGCCATTCCGAGTCTGGTCATATTATTTTGAATTTCAAACCATTTCCGGTATATTGGTCTGTAGAAACTCATTATATGTTATTGTATTCACATCAAACGCTTCACAACGTACATTTGGGCCAGCCTGCCTGCCTGGGTGCGATATTGAACATAATGCGAAGCCGTGAAGGCGTATTCATTTTGCTTATTTTCTACAGCATATATGCTGTCGTTAAAACTCTTCTGAACTTCTGAACGCTGGTAAACTGATATGCTGGTACAAAAATTGTGAAGCGAATGTAACTCAACAATACTGGTCAGTTTGTTTAGGCGTCAATGAGTTTCACAATACTTGTGTTGCTACAGCTGTTTCTAGTGTTATATTTCGACTTGGCTGCTGCTGGGCAACAGTAATTTACGAGATCACTCGGGTCGACAGATCACAAACTCGTCTAACTTCACTCAAATCGAGATTTATTTCATAGCCTGTGATATTTCTCTAATAATTCTCTAAGTTGGCCAGATGGTTGACAAATCAGGTTCCACCTCTCCAGCCCTCAGATTGTGCGCATCACCCTCCGCTCGTCTACGCCTGGACTCCTCGGAGGGTTTCCGGGTTTGCTCTTCTTCAACGTGTGCCAGATCCGGTCCTTCTCTCCTGATCCCCTCGTGTCCCGGTCTCCTTGCCTTTCTCCGAGTTATACCCCGAGCTCGTCTTCTCGACCCCTTTTTATCATAGACATAGAAGAGAGATGGACTGCCAACTCGACCTCAGCGATCTTGGGGTAATTGGTAATGGGTAAAAATACATGGGTAATTTATTTCCGGTTTGAAGTTTCATGGGAAAATAGACTCGTAAAAATCCGCCACCTTTAGTAAGTTTTTTGCATTAAATTGGATGTTGGCTAGTCTCCTGTGCTCACCAATTATAACATTTACACCCCACTCAAGGAATCGTATTTAAAACTGGGTTGACAGGAATCCATTTCAGCCCTTTTACGGCTTCATCAGGGTCCGGCAGAGGGCTTGGAAATATTTGGATCGCCTTCGAAGTACATTCAAATTCTGAATATTTATACCAGTAATAGCAAGCGTTTGTTCCTCTTGGGAAGTCATATCTTTAGTCTATTGTTTGTTTTATCCAGAATCACTGTCATGACCCGGCAATTTTGAAAACCATTTAGGCTATACATCCATATACAATACCCTTCCCTGACCACCCTCTCCGGGTTTTAACAAGACATCACCATCTGACCAGTGACATAGACGTGGAATCAATACCCAGTATTAAGTATTCCGAGCAAACAAAACAGGGTCTGTTATCCAATCTCATAGTCCGGGGACAGAAAGTCATATCAGGCATACGAAGTGAGAGAAAACAAAAATGACAGGGAAACTCATGAACCCCCAAAAATGGCCATTAGGAGGTGAAATCAGGTGTTCTTATCAGGCATACGAAGTGAGAGAAAACAAAAATGACAGGGAAACTCATGAACCCCAAAAAATGGCCATTAGGAGGTGAAATCAGGTGTTCCGGAAACAGTGAGCATTTCCTGCCCCACTAGTGGCACCCGTCATCAATTCCCCAAAATTAACATGAAAATAGATCTAGTTGCATGGCAGACATGGATTTGCTGTATTTATCAACCAGATCATGATGACGTCCATAGAATTTCTTAAACGCAGCTATAAGTTTTGGTATGACGTATCCTTGTCGCAGCGTCTTTCATCCAGCAGTGGCACTTCTCCCTGAAAATGTGATATACTTTTGGTTACTATATTTGAAGGAAGAAGTCCCACTGAATTTTTTTTTAAAAGGCTATTATATATGGACGGGACGGTTCTTGCAGTGCACTTCAATTTTTGACAGAATAGATGAACGCCCTACACTTGTGATTTATCACAGCTTGTAACACACTCCCACATAAGACAGTGTCCATGCGATATGAAAATAGATAGGTCCTTTTTGGCCGCGATTGAACGGATGAAAATATCATCGTGCACATTGGCATAATGCACCAGAGAGTCAAACGGCAATGTTCTATAAATTTTGAAACATCCATTGAAAATGTTCGTAATCTAAAGCGTGGGAGGGGACGCGTACATGTACATGAGTGTATGCACCGGGATAGGTTTTGGGGCTGGGTCCTAACGGAAAGTATGCTACAGTTATGAACCTAATATATGTATATTGATAAAAACATGTCAATTTCGACCATGATCATAGAAAAACGACACTTCTGCAAGTCCAATACTCTCGCCACTCCAAGATCATCAGAAATGTTATACTTTACATGCGTCCATTTCCACGAGTAAAATTACGAATATCTTTTCGTCATTGACACGTACATTCAAAGTCTGAGGGAATCCATGTGGCCACAATCAGTTAGTACTGTAATAACGTGCTAACATCCCTCACCTCCCTGACTTGAGTCTGATATCGATCACATCACAATGAATCAGCAATGCTTCGTATAACACTTTGTTTCAATGATTTGACAGAAAAGTATGTTTTCCTTCACAAACATTCAACTTTAGTTTAACTTTTGAATGATCTGTGGGAAATATATCTTATAAGCATGTACTCATGTGTTGTTTACATATGTAAGTTCAGTCCCAAATTAAACAGTTTTCCACGCGTGATAACAAAGTCTTACGGCATTTACATATTCAGTCCTCATTAGTCATTGAAAATAGAGACATGACGGTCACGACGAACGCCATCAGACCGTGACCGTCCTCTTCTTGCTAGCCCATTGGTGGATTATATATTCAGTTGTGAATTCACGCATCCGTAACCGTATTAACGTAAGATCGCTACTGTAACTTCGCATGAGAAGCGTGAAAAAAGTTGGTTGCGATTTCACAGGAATGAATTTCTTGACCGTACGTTTAAGCATAAGGGGGGCACTGAATATGGAAGGAAGGTAGATTTGTTGGGGGTTTGCTCTGACCTTGAGTGGTCCATCCCAGTCAAAAAAGATGTAAGGGATATAGCCGAAATTCGGAAAGGCGGCCCATTTGGGAATGGGAACCAGTGTGAGAACGACCGTATTCAGTTCACTATGGAGCGACACGATATACAAGAGGCATTCGTCAGTGGCGCTGGTGATTTGATATACAAGAGGCATTTGTCAGTGCCCCCGACCTGTCGGAAAGTATTGTGGACCCAGAGGCTACGTAATTAGTGATGATAGGCATGAGGGTTTCCCCTTCCCGCTCCTATACCGGGAACAGCCGTAATCTACCAGTGTCTCTCCACCAGACCGAAAATCCATATCCTCTGGCCCCTACGTGGGTCTCCACGATGACTCTTGTACTTCCGGCCAAACAAGCTTTCCTCGATCTCAATAGTACCACGCAGTTGCGTGTTCTCCAGGAAATCGTGCACGTACATTTTGAACAAATCAGGCACAAAATTGGCCCAGTCTACAGTAGTTTTTTTGTAATCCATGCCGGAACGGATGGAAAATCTGTACAGACTGCTTGCTCGGTAAACGAAATAAGAAACCCAATGATATCTTGGATGGGAAAGTGGGATCCATCGAAAAAGGAGTTTTTGCGGAGGGCATACTCACGTCTCCTATTACCGCATCGCAAGTTTGGTTTCTTTGCCGTAACTGATACAGTAACAATTGTATATTAACAGTTTGTTGATTTGCAACCACTTTATCCACACCAAGTTCGGAGATAGAAATAATCTAGGAATGTCCATGGAATATATAAATCGTTAAATTTAATGTCTTCCGAGTTTGTAATTAGGTTGGTATAATTTCCTGATGTTTGTCGTCCCTCATAACCCTCAGCCATTTTCGTACATATGAAAATATGTCCGTGGCCCTTTTATACTTACGTTACAAATATAATCCTAATGTCCCGCCATCCTGTTTTTTTTATTTGATTTTATTCGGTAAATAATGTAAAACATATAACAGAAATACATGTATATGAAAGACATTAAAAACCAGGATAACACATGAAAGTGAAAACACTTATTTCCAATGTGGTCCTAGAAAATATCACATGACCCTCATAGTACAGTATAATAACAAAAAGAAAAATAAGGAAAAAGAAACAAAAAAAAAACTAACAATTGTATAATTCGAAAATGATGTAAAAGATCACATTTAAACTAAATATATGCCAAAAGGGGCAACCAAAAAAATATTAAAAATAAATAAAAGTGTTGGATTCCTGGTTGACAATTTGACTAAAAAGATGTGACTTAACAGATTTCTTAAAATTGACTAGATTGTTTGTTGACTGTATATGGCTTGGAAGTATATTCCAAGCCGTAATACCGATATACATGAATGATGTAGCACCAAAAGGACCAGTGTGAGGTATTTTCAGAGCAGTAGCACTTGACCTGGTGTTTAAAGAGTGAGAATTTTGAATCAAGCTGAATTGGTCTGAAAGAAAGTTTGGGGCTGTACCATGGAGAATTTTGAAAACTAGATTCAGCTTGAGTTGGGTATTACGCGCTTCAACTGGCAACATATTTACCTGCTTGAATTCATCAGCCCCTATATGGGTTCTGGCCGGTGCACCTAATATGAAACGTATTAGTTTATTCTGGGAGACTTGTAAGCGCTGTTTGCACCTCCTAGTCAACCCAGAGTACCATGACGTACATGCGTAGTCATAGTGACATTGAATTAGGGCCGATACTAGCAATTTCTTAGTTTCTCTGCTAACAGAGTTAGAAACTTTAGTTTGGCATTGGACTTCTTTACTATCTTGTCCACTATGCCCTCTCCATCCAGAGACTGGTCTAAAGTAAGGCCAAGGTACTTGACTTGTGGACAGCAGGTCAGTTCCTTACCATCACAGAGCACCTTAATGGATTTTGTTTTGCTGAGTTTTCTCTTCGAAGCAAAGAGGATAGACTCGGTTTTTGCCTAAATGGAGTGACAGTTTATTATCAATCAGCCATTCTCTGATTGATTCCAACTCCTCAGAAAGTCTATGTTGGATCACCTCGGGACTCTTTCCGGCTACAATAAGAGCAGAGTCATCGGCATACAGTTGCAGTTTGCAACCTACAGATGAGGTAATGTCATTGACATAGATCAGAAAAAGTAAAGGGCCCAATATTGACCCTTGAGGTACTCCGCATGAAATGTTTGCTGGGTCAGACAAAGTACCCCCTATTTCCACCATCTGATGGCGGTTGCTGAGGTAGGACTTAAACCAGTCCAAAGACTTCTGATGGAGCCCCAGAGCTTCAAGCTTCATCAGCAAGATGTCATGATCCACCGTATCAAAGGCTTTTTGGAGGTCCAGCAGAACCATCCCTATGTAGTTGCCTTTGTCCTGTTCCAGCTTAATATAGTCTAGAAGGTGGACCAAACTGGTCTCAGTCGAAAAATCCGACCGAAACCCTGATTGATACTCATATAGTAGAGCATGATCAGAGAGGTGTTGGTACAGTTGGTTATACACCACCCTCTCAAACAGTTTTGATAGAGTGCTGAGAATCGAGCAAGGTCTATAGTTGCCAGGTTCTGATTTAGTGTTCTTCTTGTAGATAGGAGTCACCCTTGCCATTTTAAAATCATCAGGAATTACACCAGAAGATAAAGATAAATTTAGAATATGGGCAAGGGGAGTACTTATGAGCTTGGCACCGTCTTTAACGAAACGAGGAGAAAGTTGATCTAAACCGGTTGCCTTGCTGGGGTCAAGGTTACACAGGATCTTATGCACCTGTTCTGCAGATACCTCTGAAAAACAGAAAGAGGCATTTAGTACATTTTTAGACCGATAAAAATCAAACACATGACTTTGACCATATTTGCCGATACTTGATGGAAGTTTTTCAACTAGTTTAGTGGCAACAGTAGTAAAAAATTGATCGAAACAGTCTGAAACCTTAGCTTTATCAAAACATAAATCATTTTCTATGCGAAGGCCGATGTTACTGACTTTAGTTTTACAAGTCGATGTACCAAGATCTTTGAGTGTTTTCCACAGTTTTTTAGGTTGATTTTTATGCTCGGCAAGTTTACTGTTTAAATACTCAGACTTTACTCTCACTTTGACTGACTGAACACTGTTACGACATTTGAGGTAGGAATCATGGTACATTTGATCTTTAGTGGCTCTAAACTTACGAAACATTTTGTCACGTTCTCTGATCAGTTCTATCAGTTCACCAGTCATCCAAGGAGCTGTTCGTTGTTTAACACGAATTGATCTGATAGGAGAGATGTCATTGATTATACCCAGAAATTTACATTTTAAAAAAGACCAAGCGGTGTTTACATCTTCGCATTCATACACAGAGTTCCAATCAACATTGTTGAGCATATTTTCAAAGTTTTCTTTGGAGTAATTTTTGGATGATCTTGATGTGACAGTGTGATGACAACTAATTGGAATTTTTTTACACCTTCTAGTACAATATATTAACAAGTGATCACTAATACAGTAGTTTAGGACACCAGATTCATATATTTTGTCCGGATCTGATACAAGAATCAGATCTAATATAGTAGAGGTACTATTGGTGATACGGGTAAAGACATTAATTAGTTGGACCAAGTTAAATGATGACATGCATTCGGTGAGAGACTTATACAGAACACTGGTTTTGCTTACATGTTTAGAACAGTCAACATTAAAATCACCAAGAATTATACATTCTTGTGATGTAAACGACTCAATAGTTGATAGAGATTGTCCAAATATTGTGAAAAAATCAGTCTGTTTGGGCGGTCTGTAGCACACACCTACTAGGATCGGCTTGGTCTTTGGCAAACACAGTTCTATCCACACTGACTCGAGATCACCTTCAATATCTTGCCGTTGGTTGAAAGCAATGTTACTGTTGACGTAAATGCAGGCTCCCCCACCTTCGCGATTCCGATCGTGGCGCACAACGAGGAAACCTGGGATTTCGATCTCTGCATCGGACACCGAGTCGTCGATCCAGGTTTCTGTCACGCCAATCACTGCCAGGTTGGTCTTGTTGGCGAGGTGTCGAATCTCATCTAACTTAGGAAGAAGGCTCCGAACGTTAAGATGGACAAAGTTCAAACCTTTGGCGCGCAGCTTGCCAAACATTTCGTCCTTAGCGGTGAAGTCTGACTCGGCAGCTGTCTCTCGAGGAACGTCGCTCGGGGGTGTCGGTTCACTCAGAGTCTCGTCGAAGACTGTGTCAGCTGGTAACGCACAACGAAAACAGCACCACTCATCATCACACTTGCCTAGTCTGTAGTACTCCTTGAGGGGCATGCCCACACACTTGCGGTGACACCACACATCACAAGTGTCACAGCACAGGGCAGCCTGATTCGATCTGACGGGCTTGGCACACTCTCCACACGGGAACACTGGACCAGGGTTGATCTGGACATCGTTGGAGATAAGTATCAGCAGAGTCAGCAGATACAAACTAGCAGACGCGAGAGTACGTTTCCACGATCTTTTTTGTTTACGTCTGGTGTCATGTCGGCCGGCCGGTGGGTCACTTCCGGTACACACTAGCGTCCCTGCCAACCATCGCTTCAACCATGAAATCATGCAGAATCGGTCTCTGTAGAGTATTTTGTCTTTCTGTTTATGGTCCACGAACCTTCGATAGTCAATAGGATCGTTTTTAGCGGTATCCTTTGGCATTAGACTATAAAAACTTGAGAAAGTTAGAAGCGCTGTCAAGAACAGTCTACCGTGCGCCATGTTGGTCACGTGTTATGTTGAAGTGAGCTGTTTCTCCATCGAGGTAGTCGTATTTCCATAGAGTTTATAATTTACCCCACTCTATATTCTCTCAAGCAGATACTGGAAATGTTTGTGACGCACGTCCCCTACCGAGCATAATCCTTTCAACACAACCCATTCCAGGAATACAACGGGTATCAGGCCATTAACATACACGAATGCACAAAGTATAAAACCCTTTGAAAATGACGGATATTGATATCCCAGGAATTACGTCTAATTCTCAGTGGCCACAACTTGGCATCGCCGATTACATCTTGTATATGGCGCCATAATAGATAAATATCCCTGTTCCTCCTTCCATCCATTACTTTTACTGTACAACTTGTATTGTATTGAAACACTTATTGCATGAGAGTATTATTTCCTTACACGAACTACTGCCCATTACCATTCCCACGGCCCGGACAAATATTCCGTTTTTACTTCAAATTCACCACAATATGTGGGCCCATGTAGCGCAGCTTAATATTTCTTCTAAATTCAATGAAGATTAAAAATGTGCCAGACGGATTATATATGGTATACATTCAGTGGGTGAGTAGTATTAACAGAATAAGATGCGCTACTTGGGCCAATATGTGTTATAAGTGCATGCATGGCTTATTAATCCATTTTAAAGTGAGTGAGAGCAATACTTGGTCAAACGCACGCATGACCTGCAATCAGGAACAGTGCGTGGTGGAGTGGGGAAGAGTAGTGGGTACTGGATGAGTGAGGCATGCATGCATGCTTGTATATCCGTTGCAGACAAAGTGAGGTACGTGTTTACAGAGCACAGGTTACAGAGTGAGATACAGCGATATAGTCAGCAAGGGGTTGCATTACGGTATACCCTGGTATGCTTGCTCGGTCGGTCTGAAATGGCACTGGGTAGCTGTTGACACCATGAATGTTATAATATCTCTGCATCAGTAATGGTTGCACGTACGTGGATGTATAGCATGTTCTCGATATGAATGTAGAAAGTCAGATGATGAGTGTAGTAGAATAGTAGGTCTGTATGGACAGGTTCGAAACCTGAATATTCAAGTTGTAACCTATAGATCTGTTCTAAGGCATCGTTGGTCTAGGAACCTTTATAAAGAGACGTCGTTTAAAGGAATTTCTAGAAGATAAACCTGCGGATAAACCTGTTAGTCTAAGCACTTACCTTCATTGTGTTGAAAGTATACAGTACGTGAGAGCGCGTGGGGTTCGTCATTAGTGTCATCAGGCGATGGACAGAATATCTCTGTGGGGGCGGAAGGGGTGAAAGAGACTCTGGTGATGCCACTCACTGCGCCGTGGTCATTGGTTGTGTCAATAGGTCTCATATGCTGGGATGGCTGAATTTCTGCGAGGGTGTTGTGGTAGGGTGGCGGCACACTGGTGATGGGATGAACTGGGGAGCGTTTGTCATCAGGTACAAGTCCATGATTGGGTGGGGTAGTGACAGGTGGTTCGATGTCAAGAATTTCTGGTGTCACTGTAACTTCGCATGAGAAGCATGAAATATTAAGTTGGTTGCGATTTCACAGGAATGAGTTTCTTGACCGTACCTTTAAGCATAAGGGGGACACTGAATATGGAAGGGAGGTAGATTTGTTGGGGGACCCCGTTTACTATGACCTTGAGTGGTCCGTCCCAGTCAAGAAAGATGTAAGGGATACAGCCGTAATTCGGAAAGGCGGCCCACTTGGGAATGGGAACCAAGGGTGAAAACGACCATATTCGGTTCATTATGGAGCGACGCGATATACAAGAGGCATTCGTTAGTGGCGCTGGTGATTCGATATACAAGAGGCATTGTCTGTGCCCAGGGACCTGTCGGAAAATATTGTGGACCCAGAGGCTACATAATTAGTGATGATAGGTATGAGGGTGTCCCCATCCCGCTCCCACACCGGGAACAGCAGTAATCTACCAGTGTCTCTCTCCACCAGACCGAAAATCAATGTCCGCCGGCCCCTACATAGATATCCACGATTACTCTTGCACTTGCTGCCGAACAAGCTTTCATCGATAGTATCGCGCAGTTGCGTGGTGCACGAGGAAATCGTGCACGAACATTCTGAACAAATCAAGCACAAAATTGGCCCAGTCTACGGACGTTTTTTTGTAATCCATGCTGGAACGGATGGCGGATCTGTACAGACTGCTTGCTCGGCAAACGAAGTTAGAAACTCAATGATATCTTGGATGGGAAAGTGGAATCCATCGAAGAAGGAGTTTTTGCAGAGGGCATACTCATGTCGCCTATTTCCGCATCGGAAAGAGTAGCCATCAATGTTCTGTTTCCTAACGCAAGGTTTGGTTTCTTTGCCGTAAAAAATACAGTAACAATTGTATAATAACAATTTGTTGCTTTGCAACCACTTTATCCACACCAAGTTCGGAGATAATTCGGAGAGGAATAATTTATGGAATGTCCACGGATTGTGTAAATTTTATAAGTTTAATGTCTTCCGAGTTTGTAATTAGGTTGGCATAATTTCCCGATGTTTGTCGTCCCTCATGACCCTCAGCCATTTTCGTACATATGAAAATGTGCCCGTGGCCCTTTTATACTTACGTTACCAAAATAATCCTAATGTCCCGCCGTCCCGTTGTAGTGAGCTGTTTCTCCGTTGAGGTATTCGTGTTTCCCCTGAGATACATTAGCATAGATTTTATAATTTACCCCACTCTCCATCCTCTCAAGCAGGTACTGGAAATGTTTGTGACGCGCGTCCCCGACCGAGCATAATCGCTTCAACACAACCAATTCCAGGAATACAACGGGGTTCAGGCCGTTAACATACACGAATGCACAAAGTATGAAACCCTTTGAAAATGACGGATATTGATATCCCAGAAATTATGGCCTTTCTGGGTGGCCACAACTTGTATATGGCGCCATAATAGATACATATCCCTGTTCCTCCTTCCATCCATTACTTTTTACTGTGCAACTTGTATTGTATTGAAACACTTATTGCATGAGAGTATTATTTCCTTACACGAATTACTGCGCCTTACCATCCCAACGGCCCGCACAAATAATCCGTTTTTATTTCAAATTCACTACGACATGTGTTATAAGTGCATGCATGGCGTATTATTCCATTTTAAAGTCAGTGAGAGCAATACATGGTCAAACGCACGCGAGAACTGCAATCAGGAACAAACAGTGCGTGGTGGAGTGGCGAAGGGTAGTGGGCACTGGATGAGTGAGGCATGCATGCATGCTTGTGTATCTGTTGCAGACAAAAGGTACGTGTTTACAGAGCACAGGTTACAGAGTGAGATACAGCGATATAGTCAGCAAGGGGTTGCATTACGGTATACCCTGGTGTGCGCGGTCGGTCGGTGTGAAATGCACTGGGTAGCTGTTGACACCATAAATGTCAGAGAGCCTCTGCATCCGTAATGGGTGCACGTAAGTGGATGTATAGCATGTTCTCGATATGAATGTAGAAAGTCAGATGATGAGTGTAGTAGAAACGTAGGTCTGTATGGACAAGTCGGAAGCGTGGATATTCAAGTTGTAACCTATATATCTGTTGTAGCGCATCGCGGAGATCCGTGGAAAGCTGGTGAATAATTTCTGCATATTCACGGAGATAGTTCAAAATATTTTCAATATTATGTATGATATTGATGAGTAATTGTTGATTGCTCCTTTGAATTTCAAAGTTTTCTTCTAATTCTCTGATGGCTTCGGCTTGATTATTTGTGGTGGTGACAAATCGTTGTTTCCACCTATTGTAGCCCCTCATGACACCTACAATGAGGTTGTGATTGTTATACAGTTGGCTGGACATGGTATTCATGCGAGCCTGGGATTTGTTAGCAAAGGATGATAGAGAAGAATAAATCCCTTTAACAGCTGCATTTTGATGTTCCATAGTCTGATGAATATCACGAAATTGGTTGGCAAGGAGATGTATGTCTTTAAGAGAAGCTGTCCCAAATAACGATCTCCTGATTTTGGAAATGAATTCAAAGGAAGCTCTGGATGTACGTTGTTGTGGTGATATGGTAGTGAGGGGCTCGCCCAATAAGCCACCCATGGCTTGTTTGTGATCCGTTACCTGTCTGAGATGAATATGTACATCGTTAATGATGTTATTATGAAATGGCGTCTGGCAACGGTGGGTCACATCCAGGGGATCACTTCGGGCTACTGTGGCTTTGCCGGATTAGCGGCCAGGGATAGTTGGGTGTGGGCATAGCTGATGGAAGGGGGTGTCCATGTCAGGTAGTGTAGGAAGTTGATTTTGGAAGTGAATATCATAGTTTGAGTGCCGGTTTTAATTGTCTTGGCGTGGACTGTTGGTTAGAATGTCGAGACGGCAGTAAACAGGAAGGTGCCTGTAGAACTGATGGGTTGTTTCTAGGTTGAGCTGGTGGGTTGTTTCTAGGTTGGTTGTTTTTAAGTGTCTGTCTGTCTGTTTGTCTGTCTGTCTGTTGGGGGTGTTTCTAGGCTCCGTTTCGATTAGTAGTTTGAGTTTGGGATGGTGTCTGGTTGCTGGTCCGTTGACCTAGGTCGTAGTCACCCTAAGTAAAAGACAACACTGTCAATTTCATTGTTAGGCTTATGTCGGGAAGAGTTGGTGGAAAAGAAATACCACAGTAGCATATGAGTCTAAGGGGTATTTGTTAATGCGTGTATGTTAAGACATATATATTGTAAAAACGGGTTAGTGGTACCCACCAAGTGTTAATGTCCTGTAGAGAAAATGAAGTTGAGTCCGGTGTGGATTGGTATGTGTGATGATGTCCCAATGGTGTGAGTCCAGAGACATTTCAGGTCCAGAGTGAAAGATAACAGTGTGTTGATATGTTCATATGGGCTTGTCCTGTCAGGGAGGCTTGTGTCGAGAGTGACCCCTAGACTAGGTGACCGGTGGATTAAGTGGAAAATGTCTGCTAGATTATGGGTAAGGTGACCGCTAGGTCATGAGGAAGGTGACCTCTAGGTTAGAGGTTGGAGTGACCGTCGTCCTGGGCTATTGTTAGGCATTATGATTCGATGGTCAGTTAGTTGAGAGATAGGCTGGAGGTAGAGATAAGTAAGGTTACTATATTGTGTATGACTTACAAAAGGTAAATGGTCAATTTAGAGGTGAGATTTGGATAGTAAGTGAGTGGGCTTTGTATTGTTTAAGTGAAAGTATGCATAACATCGGATTTGTGAAGGGCCGAAGAATAGGACCTTATATGTCCCAAGACAGTGTTGTTTGGTTGTTTATTTGTTGTGTTTGTCTTGTTTTGTTGTGTTCTTAATGTTGTATGCAAAAGATGAATGATAATTGTTCGTGTAACAAAGGTTATGGTAAGGTCACAATGATTCATGTAGTGGTCTGAGTGTGTAGTGTGTCGAGAAGTGGGCTTTTGTGTTAGTTGCATTAGTCGGGAAGTTGAATGAAATGCAAGTTGGGAGTAGTAATTGGCGTATGTATGACATCTATGAGAACTTTTTGATAATGATGTGGTATGATTGTGATATCCGAGGACAGAGGTGGTGTTTAGTTAATTATTTTGTCGAACTGAAATCATTTGTCCTGAAGGAATATGTATGTTGTAGACTGAACGGGACAGATATGATGAAGGCAGCTAAATTACATTAAAGTAATATCGAGCAAATAAATAAATATGGCTTGCATACCTACAGGTTAAACAGCCCAAAACAAATTTACTATGTGGGTGCACCTGGGTGTAAATGCATGAAAATGGGTCTGTGAAGAGGAATGACATAGTGACCACATATGGTATACCGGGATGGTGTTTATTGTGGAAAAATTGTACGTAAACAAAACAAGTCCAAATTATGTTATATTTATGTAATAGGCTTTATTTAAAGACATGCTAAATAAAAGGTTTGTGAGAGTGATTTCCAGTGTGGTGTAAATTGAATAAAAACTGTAGTTATGAACCAGAGTAAAAAGATGTACAAATTGGTGGAATCTTCATACTGGAGTCACCACTGTTGTTCTCTGCTGTTGTGCCGGATGGGGTCCTTGACATTCCAGGTGTGCTCACCAGGAGGTGGATGGGATGGCGTGCTGGGCATTTCGGCTAGAGGTGGACTTCACGGAGTGCCGCCAACCAAGTCATATAGGCCATTATCCGTGATATCCGTGTCGGGTGAATCGGGCGAGTCATGAAAAGGTTGTTGCTGTGCAGTGCCTTTTTCTTCCTCAAATGGAAGTTTCACATCCGGAGATCCGGTGGGGGTGGAATGTCGTGGCGTTGGTGATCCGCAGGGAGGTTCTTCAGTGGTGAATGAAGAGCAGCGGGTGTTCAGAGAGGTGACCCACGGCGGACGCGACCGGAAATGTGGTTGTGCATCTACTGACCTGTCGATGTAATGGTGCTGCTGCGCGGGAGTTGTCTCGATGACAAAGCGTTCTCAGTCGGGCTTGACTTCTGGAAAACAGTATCGGCGACGTGGTGCTGCCACCGTACATTTTCCCGTGCTGTGCTGAAAGTTAGTCGGGAGTTGGATATCGTTCTGTCATTTGTCCGTTTGACAGCGATGGTGATGGAAACATCATCTTGGAGAATCCTAAACATATTTGCGTTTTGTGTGTATTTTTATGTTTCGTCCTCGTAAAAGTAGAGTGGGTGGAAGTAATGAGTGTTATTTGTTTTATTTTAGGGGGTGGGGGAGGGTTTTTATATCCGTGTATCAACGTTTAGAAGATATCCGTTAAAACTGCCATACCACACAGAATACTTTCGTAATTTCCCACCCCGATCACATTAATTATCCACCCACCAATCAATTCTTTGCGTTTACACAGGACTAATGTTCACAAGCAATCCGCTTTATTCCATATATATTTCCCACCACCGTATTCATCCACTCAACAATCAATACTATGGATTTACACAATGATATTTCCCAAATGTAATGCGTTTTATTATTCATAATTTACTCGTTATATAGTCCCCGGGGACTATATTACTGGCCTGATGAACCCCCCAACAATACGGCCCCATTTTTTTTTTACTCTACCCCATCAATATCCGTCGTCCTCTTTAGCTTCAATACTGGAGGCGCTGTATATTGGTCAATTATGTTCCTGATATATTACTCGTGATGTAGTCCCCGCCGACTATGTCATGAGTAATAATATACACACTGAATTAACAGCAGTGGAACAAATTTATGTGGTCGGCGTTCTCAGATGTCAGACATAGATATTCCTGAAAATAGGGCCCATATATCATAGAGCAATAACCTACTATGTTGGGCCCATGATCCAGCTTTGCAGGATACCCGCTGGGCTCGACACTATTCAAATAAATTTACACAACATCAAAAAAATATAATATTTCCACCAAACCCCCACCCATCCCCCACAAAGGGGAAACATGAAATACATATAACACAAAGAACAAAAACATGAAGTAAGAGCGCACAGACTAGACCTAGGCCTACTGTTTTCAAAGTAGTCACGTACGCTTTTCAGAGGAAAGCGCAGGATATGATACTTGGGCCTAACACGTGGAACGTGCGAAATATGGGCCTTAGAGTCAATAACATTGAGAGTCGCTGATTTTTTAAAGTAGTTTGTGGTTGCGTGTACATGATGCCAAAGGTTTGGGGAGGCTACAGTTGTGCATGACAGTCAATTTCTTCTGCCATGTGTAATTTTCACGTGATTTCAATATACTGCCAATTTTCAACACCAAATTGGCACCAAATACTGAGGTAATTTTCGAAGTTATAATTTGCTCTATGATATATGAGCCTATCGTGGTGAAGAAACCGTCCCGTTACACGCTGTCTGTTGCTGTTAAACGTTGGCCGTCACATTTATCCGATGGTTTATGAGCCTACCGACCCCACGACTCAAGTAACTTGTACTGCCTCGTAATATTACCAAGGATCTTCTATCATAGATGATCTTTGATCACTCGGCCACTGAAGACATGTAATCCGCCTCATCACACCTTTTTAATCCTCATGAGTATAGAACAAGCAGTACAAGATATTTGGAAGAGAAGTAGCACACCGATTTGCAGCGGAATCCATACAAAATTTGTATAGCTACAGCTCATAAATTATTTGCTAGTAGTCGGCTGATAAGGCGTGAACGTTGGAAGTAGACATTTGTGTCACTACACCGGTACAGGCGGTGATATAAGCGTCCTCAACACTAGAGCTATAAAACACACAATAATATACACGATAGCACACATACGCTTCCGTAACACATCACATGCCTCCGTGTGTGTACAATTAGTGATCTGTGCAGACGCAATAGGCAAACGACCCCCAGACGCAATAGAAACACGATCGATATCAGAGGTGAGTATTTTTGAAATTATGAACCATTAGTGCATGTGTGAATATACGTGTACCAATATAATGCCAAACATGTAGATAATGTTGGGATTTTGACTGCGATGATAATTAGCTTGTGTACATGTAGTCATATGACATGCTTTGCGATGTGGCCTGGTACTGACTCGTAGCTATATAGAGTCATGTATACAACAAAGATTGTTGGGTTTTTTTCAGGAGCTGAAAACCTCAGTCACATAGAGCATAATGTGTGCATTTGTATGTGGCTTGAGGCGTGGTTTTGTGCTTGCGTGGTTTTAGCGATGACAGCTGAAAATATGTTGATTACCTGTTTAAAATCTCTCGATATGAACGGGTTAGCAATTGATCGGCGCACATTTCACCAAAAATAGTTTGAAGATTCCATGCAGAACGTATATCAGCAGTTGTTTGCTGTGCATTTCCTAACCACCACACACAATATCTTTCAGGAAAAAATGTCCTGGAAAACCAAGTGAGTTGATTCTTGAGCGGTTGGAACTACGTCGTAAGGTGTGTGCTACGCCTAGAGCATATGCATCCGCTCAAAACGTATCCGGATATGATATGTTTGTGCAAAATCTTCGTTCAACTGTTTTCTATTGTAGCCTACAGGGAAAAGTGAGTGAGGAGCAGAATGAGGTTCTCATGCGCATGTGTACTGGGGATTTTGTTCATCGTTGAACACGTGATTGGTGAGTTAAACTCGGTATGAACATGCAATCTGAATCCAGGTAATCGTCTAACAAAATATTTGATTCTGAATACTAATAACTACCGACTAAAGTTAAGCATCACCCTTAAAATATACATTTTTGACTGGTAATAGACACTATATGCCATCTCGCCAGGTGTTTGGGTGAGCAGACCAGGAACAATCAGACAATGTGTCCACGATGATGCAGAATTTCGTTGGCTCTTCAAGCCGACTAATGGAGATGATGCGAGCCAGAATATCCAGATATTCTGGATCTTCATGGTAACTGGGGAGACATTACTGGGCTGGTACAGTAACACAAACAGTACTCACGTGTATCCTAACTACGAAGGCCGTGTTCAGCTTCTTCACGGCTACAACGCTGGAATCGTCCTCACAAACGTCACTGCGGAGGATTCCGGATGGTATCGAGTAGAAGTGACAGGACTCGGGTTACTCGACATGGCTCAACTATCTGTACATAGCCGTGAGTTTTCTTTTTTGATCTGCATCAATAACGGCTTTTTGTACCAGTAGAGAGATGCAACTTTTTAATTATTAGTTTTCATGTGGGTGGCTAAAAAGTACACTATCGTTCGAAACCAAACGATAATTGTAATTTAGGTTCAAATTTTCCAATTCCCATGACATATAATGCCCGTCCATCAGCTCTTCAAGACTTGATTCCTGACTTTTCCTTTGTCATGGCTGTTTTTAACTCCGTCATCCGTCTATCCGCAGTTTGCATTTGATAGTCACTTGCGTAATCACATATATTTGGATGAATATATTTTCCAGGTGAATCTCTGAAACCTCTATTGAAAGTGGACAATGTTGATGTGAACTTTGGATCTGTCCTGAATTTGATGGACCAGTCCAGGTCCACAATCACTCTGAGGACATCTCAGGATTTGGAAGCCAACATTACAATCGAGATAGAAGGTATTACGCTAAAGATCTGGACAAAAACATTTTTGATGATGAAACCAAGCTATGCTTCTGAAATGTTGAACCTATCAAAAAAATTATGAGATGCAGCCCATCTAATGTATTCTTGATATGTGTCATGATTTTTAACCTTGCATCGTTATATTAGTTTCCGTCTATGCATTTGCCATCACAGGTTTTCTATCGTCAAGCTGTTCTCTGCAGAGCCTATGCACGGCTATCGTGGTGTTTTCGGAAATATCACTTACAAATATTTCCGTGAAAATGGAAGTCGATTATGGAGTGTGTGACAAACACGAGTATATAATATTTATCGCCACTGATGGTAGGTGAACCGAAATATTGCTTAGCATAATGAATCCTCCTTGTGCGGATTTTCACAACTTAAGCGATTCACCTCTCTCACAAGTTCACACGCCACTACCAAGTTTTTTTGTTACCAATGACCGGTTTCAGATCATTGGCAACAAAATAATCTGTATAATTATTCTGCGTCAAAATGCAAAACTTTGATTCCAGAGGATACATCTACTGGCCTGCCTCTTGCTGTCATTGTGATACCAGTGATCGTCGTCGTCGTCGTGATGATAGTCATAGTCATTGTCTCAATCATCTACTGGAGAAAACACAAGAATAATAGAAAAAAAGGTGGGAGGCCGAAAGGAATCGAAACACAAACATCCATCTCCTGCAAATCATCCAACCATTCAGAAGAAACTGGAGCTGATAGGATGTGCAAGCAGGATGGGTCTTCTGGACAGCTTCCGGTAGTCGAGAGTCACTTCAGTGAAGAAGTTTCATCAGAACCACCAGCCAAACCAACCACTGCTATAGCGAGTAACAAAGGTTTTCTTCAGAACCTTTTTCAGAGATTGTTTAAAAGAAAACAATCTACCCAACCTGAAACAGATAACATTACAGAAAACCGAAAGCGAGGCCATGAAGAAAAGCAAACTCCTGGTTCAGACATCAATGACCTCGAAATGGAGCCGTTAGTGAAGGGTGTAGATGACAACCTGACCATCACAGATACACCCGGTAACTGTTTTCAATTTCATGAAATCGTTATTTTCTACAAATTTAATCATTATAATGCAGGTAGTAATGATTTTTGATATCGATGTATTTATCAGATATCTTTTCTAGTTTTATAGCATATACAAACGGATCGTTTGTTGGAATGCTGTATCAATGTCGTTTTATTATCATTACAATCACCGTACGTAATCGACAGCGTGAAAAATGGTTTACCAACGGCCAAGCCATGGTTTCTTGACGGCCAACGGCGGTTTCTTGACGGCCGAAGGTGGTTTGTCGTCGGTCAAAACGAGGTCACAATCTTTGTCTGTGGCCGATTGATTGCACAGTGTAGGCCTACATTTCAAAACACACAGACCCATGCAATCACGTAGTATTTGATGAAAGGGAGCTACCTATGTATCCCCCACATTTGTTCATGTCCTATATGTGTTCCTACCTCGCATAATGGTCATAATTTGTGACATATTTTATTTATTTTGGCCGACGAAAAAAAACGTCGTCACAAAAAAATGGCCGTCGATAAACCGCTGTCGCAAAAAATGGGCCGACGAAAACTGCTGTATTTTAATTTTGTAAACCTAAATAACTTTGATATGAGACAGAGTAGACCAGTGATTTCTGTTGGTGTAGCATCATAAAATGAAGATAAGTAACTTCCGTCTGGGGGATTGAATCTAGGGTTTACTGCATAGAATTCTAAATTAATATCGGATTATTTCTGTCCAATTCATGTGTTTTATTTGGTATAGAGCCATTATTCAGGTTTCATGGGTATTTGAATAACTAGCTACGTTTATTATTTGAAGTTTTGATCGGGTAACAAGGTTGTATAGCAAGAAATACGCCTCTGCTGAGACACACAACCATACCTTCCTCTTTTTGACCGACGACAAACCATCGTCGGCCGTCAATATACCAACGTCGGCCGTCACTATACCAACGTTGGCCGTTGTGAAATTACCGCTTGGCCGGTGATAAACCATTTGTCACGCTGCCGATTATGTGGGCGAACAATGTGATATCCATTTTACGAGACATACAGTTCTGAGGTAAAATATTTTGAACTTTCAGCCGCGGAAACGACTGCAGAAAAGACTTCACACGCCAGCGAGAGAGATCGTAAGGAAAAGGAGGGTGCAATGGCAGACCCTAAAACAGAAAAACTGATCGATATGCACCTTTTTTCTAATTAAGAATGATATCGACCCATCGTAATAGACAAGTTTCGGTCTCTATGAAACCGGGGGCATCTGCGTAACCCTGAGGTGTTGGTCTCTACTCGACAATACTGGACGTGTGGTCGCTTCATGTTTATATTCCACGAGGTTATTCAGATGACATGTACTTCCAACCGATGGGAACACGTTCACGACGATCCTCTCGCGCAAACAGTACATGTATTCTAATCCGCTGAAATGTCCACCGATAATCTTCTAATTTTCAGAACGATAGGTAGTTGTCGAAATATCTTTTTTCCAGCAATCGTATTGAAGCCATAAATCAACAGCATATTGGTCCATCCGAATCTGTTGGCCTGATTGAGCAGGCTGATGATAACTAAATTTTAACTAGCTGTAGCCTGATAAACGCACATTTCTGGTTTGAGTTTTCGGCGCGCGAGAGACCTTTGGGGTGCCTTAGAAACCCC
The DNA here is from genome assembly GCA_949152475.1 of Terebella lapidaria. Lineage (NCBI taxonomy): Eukaryota > Metazoa > Annelida > Polychaeta > Terebellida > Terebellidae > Terebella > Terebella lapidaria. The sequence continues at coordinate 36,214,795 of OX424559.1, read as the reverse complement.
ACAAACTGCCGCCACATTCAATCCCCATGTTAAACCTACATAAACCTTGCGTTGAACTCTGTATAGCGTTCCCTACGTTAACCAGGCTTGGTGACAAAATCTCATACATGCCCCACCAAAGTTCCGAACACACAAGGGTATTGGAGATGAACATCGATTTTGATCGGAAATTTTTTGCTGAGTTGGTATTTTCAATTTCCTTCGATATCTCCGAAACGATGCGCCGTAGTGCGAAACGGACGTTATTTTCGTACTCGTCTGCCGAAAAAGCAAGTTCAGAAGGTGTAAGGGATGGGCTTTGACCTGACCTTAAATTTTTTGACGAGTCGCCATTTTTTTTGTTCGCTAATATCTCGAAAACAGTTAATCATAGAGTGAAACGGAAATTATTCTGCCCTGGACAAAAATGTCTTAATCTTATTGAGTACAAGTAAGCGTCAGTAAATGTAGTAGAATACATGTGTCGCCTCTTAGCAGTGCACAGCTCGATTCCAATGTGGGGAATGGGAAGTTTATTTGAGTTTGTATTCCTGTAGACATACATACTGCAATTATAATCACTGTTCTGTGACTAACAAGCTCAGGGAATTACCGGACTCAAAGTGGAACAGTTTCTAGACCCTTTCCAGACCCAGATTATTTCGAAACCCTAGGCACGATAGCTCGTTATTATAATTTCAACATGCTACATAAACTTAATTTGTACGCTTAGGCTCCATTATTCACATATATACATATAGTATTCGACTTGTAAAAACAACCTTTTTCTTTAGGTGAAACATTTCGTCAAACTGCATCGTCAAACTGGTAAAATATATTTCCGCAAAGCATTGTGCACCCTGTAACCAGTTCCGAGTAGAAAATCGATACAGAGAACAGCGGTGTTTTGACCACTCGTCCCCTTTTGCCTGTTTTTAATTGAGTGTCGTACCTATATAATTCCATAAGGATTGTGTAGATTTGAAGAGATTCATATGTCTTTATGTAAATGCCTTTATGCCCATTCGATCATGTTCAAAACTTTATGATCGCAAGTATACTGGGTACATCGGTTGATAAGAAGGGATCCATTACGTGCACAAATGTTTTTTGACAAACTTTTTTACCCCCGACCATATCACAATTAGAATGGTCAGCAATACGCCCGCATTCAAAATGACATCTTTCGGAACAGTGTTCAATCCGTGGTGATATCAACAATACCCACAGAGTCGGGGAATTCCGGGGGAGCCGCTGTCAGATCGGTCAAATCTTTCGAAATACTTGCAATATTTTGCGGTTGTCAGGCATGAAGCCTGAAACAAGCATGAAGCATTAAATCAAATGCTGCGGTACTATTGCAGAACCGGACCAACGCATCTATCCATGGGCCGTTTTAATCGTATTTGAGTATGTCGCCTGCACAGATCATAGATAGTCGATAAATATGCGCTTTCGGCCAAGACGTTTTCATGCAAAATCGTGAAAGTTCCCATGTGCATTCGGTTCGTGGAGGCACAGTATCCGGAATAACCTTCTACGTCCATTCGGTCCACACTCAACCAGAGACTGGCACAATTGACCTATCGCCGAATCAATTTGTCCGAGTCTTTTTACGCCATTTACGACGCATTCTGTAAAACGTTATTATTGGCCAAAGAAAAGTTTGCTGACGTAATTTGTGAAACTCGAACAGCTTTCGGGGGTTTTGGCGATAGGTCGATTGTGACAGACCCTCGCTAACAAGCAGTCACAGAATTGAGTACGAGATTGGTTTAAATGACCCTGTAAAACACAGGAACAATTGCATATTTATTACTACGATTTCGGCAAGTATGTTGGTTCGTTCGTGGATTTGTTTGTTTGTGGGCAGTCTATCGTCCACAGTTTTTGCGCAATCAACGCGAAACTTTTCTGATGAATAGGTATTCACTCCGGGACAGCACTGCACGTTTTTGAAAACAATCGGTTCATTGATGACGTCACGAAAAATTATTTGATCCGAAACGGATCCGGATCACAGATTTGACAGCCATTTGAATTTAAAGGGCCACTGTATGGGATTCGGCTTTTAGGGGATTTCCAAGATTTTTCTCCCGACGCTTCTATTTATAGAACAAAACGTCAGATGACGTTTTTGGCCTAGGATCTCTGCCGAGCCTTCCTGGGCTGATCTGACAATAGGGCGTGTAAGTGAGATTTGAAACGTCACGTTATTTTACGTGATTTGACCTTTCTGGTGACATTTGATTTTCCCGCCAAATTTTTGGGCCAATTCGTAAAATTCTACATATTCGAACTCCTGCAACTTACACGGAAATTATCGGAAATGTTATCGCATGTTCGTACTTTGATCATGACCCCTTCCTACGATCGCTAACGATCTAAATATGCATTTTTCATAAGCATTTCATTCCATTTAAAAGGGATGAAAAACGTATGTTTTTATGTTCCAAGGTCATGACCTTGACGGGAGAAAAAAGCTCGTTCTCTTGAAACTACGTGACCAGTATCCAAACCGTCGGTGGTGTTTGTGACTATATATGATGTGGCATATGTTCTGTGCACTTTTTGTTATAACATCACAAAAATAATCTTGTTATATTGGAATATGGAGTCCAAAAACATGCTGTGAAACACAACATAGATCGGGGGCAAATTGACCATGAAAAAATATCCATTCATTATTATAAACAATGGTATGTTGTAGTTCGGAGCAAGTGTAATTAAGAAAAAAATGAATTGTAACAATATTCTTAATAATATTTTTGCATGGTGCTTCCAAAGTCAAGCAAAATCAGCAAAAATGACCACGTGGCATTGTTTGTCACCACTACGTACCTAAATACGTCATTTTACGACATACATGAAACGAGACTTACATGCCCTATTGGCTCGGCAGAGATTCTGGGTCAAAAACGTAATCTGACCTTTTGTTCTATAAATAGAAGCGTCGGGAGAAAAATCTTGGAAATCCCCTAAAAGCCGAATCCCATACAGTGGCCCTTTAACATGGAAACTCCATTTAACAAATATTTTTGTTATATTTTGGTCTAGCATGCACGGGTCGCGTCGATTTTAAGCACACAGTGGCAGATCGCTATGGTCACTGGGTGTAAACCTGATGTAGGTAACTAAGTAGCCACAGGCAAGAACGCTTCAAATCGCTATTGGCGATTACAGATTATTTACGAGGCTTCGGTTGAAGAACTGTGTATAATTACATGATACTGGTTATAGTTCTTGACATACAAGCTTCGTTGTTCATTTATTAAGCTGGAAACATGCGTTTAGAGCGATTGGTTTTTTTTTCGAAGGGATGTAGGTAACGGAAAAGTTCGCTAACATGAAGATGTAGGTAACGGATTATTGACAAGGTGAATGTATTGAGCGATAAATTCAATACATAACGGTTTACTACTGATTACTTTCTTCTCACATCAGCTGGTTCCACGACTTCGGTGATGCAGGTCAATATTGAGGTAATTAGAGGATCATTTGTTATTAAACAGGGCATTTGACACATTTTTGCAGGGGTAATGCAAGTAAAACGTTGTGTAAGCCTATACTCGGAATTTTAACTCGTTTACACCGTTTTTAGGAATATCTCTGCGACGCTGCATGGTTTCACATTATAATTTGGCATATTTCACATGGGAGTCAGGCGGCAATTTTCTACCAAATGTCAGAGTTCTATTGCGAAAATTGGAAAACTTGGCAATCTACCCCATTGTTCAATTTCAGCCCAAAACGGGGTATCGAGAATCTGAGCATATTTCCGTGTTTGGTCATGTGTACATCCACCAGGAATGGAAGTATTGTTATAATTTTGGACAAGGAAACATTTGGTGTGTATGTTATCGTTTGACAACTCCGGGAAAGATAACTCGAACGAGCAAGTAGACTTTAAAATACTTCTCATTCATTTTGGTCGACCGCCGCACGTTCATTCGTTCATACACACGTCAATCTCTGTCTCAACCTCTGTTTTCCATGAAAGCCCGTAGAGGCCAGATAATTATCTGGCGGCCGCCACTTAATTATCTGTAGGACATGGCTTGAAATATGAGGAGATTCTTGTAAAGCAATATACATATAGCTAAATATGTATCCAAATAAAAGTCATACTGACATACTGTATTAATGACAGCACTGTTTTTAATGAGACAATGTTATATGGGATATTGGGGGGGGGGGGGGTGATATGCAAATTATTCAACAAAACTTAACTTTCACACTTAGCATTATATAGGGATAATCAATAAATTCATGTTATTTGTTGTGGCCATGGGAACTGGGCCCTCTGCAATTATGGTTGCTACCATCGATATATAGGTTAACGGGATATGTGAACAAATAAAAACAGTGCATATTCGATGGTGGTTACAAATATTCGTCAAATTATCTGAATAATATTATGTGCTCCTTTTTTTCTTTGTTTTCTTCCGATATGGATTATGTATTGAAAGTTGCCCTATGGTCCATAATACCAATCAATGACATAAAAATATGTGCATTTCATCCCCAAAACAAATATTCGTTAAATTTATTGAGGCATTCTTGGACCATATGTTACAATATAAATCGGCATTGACCGATCAGAGTCACTTTGCATATGACTAACGCGCACCACTCCTGTGGGATGCTGGTTTTCGAAGGGGGGGGGGGGGGGAGATTCTTTTTTAACTCCCGGGTTAGTAACTTGATAATATCGACTTAGTGTATCGATAACGTATCTCAAATAAAATGTAAATTTTATTTTATTTTAAAATAAATTTCAATGGATAGACCAAAATGCTGTGTTAAAGCACTAATTATGTGGCGGGCGCCAGATAATGAGGTTCCTGTTTGCCACCAGGATCGCCACCATGTAATTAGGGTATAGATAAACCATACAAACAGTCTACTGTGCCATATACGTACAAAAACGTAATAATGTTGCATTAAATTTTGCCTTGTTTGTTGCAGACAATGGACATGACGTCTTTTGTACTTTTTGGGCATAATAGACTGTTTCAGAGCCCCAAAAGCACATGGCGGCCGCCTGATAATTATGTGACGGCCGCCAGATAATTTTAAAATGAATTTCTATGGATAGACCAAAATGCTGTGTTAAAGCACTAAATAAGTGGCGGCCTCCAGATAATTATGTGGCGGCGGCCAGATAATTATGTGGCAGTCGCCAGATAATTAAGTGGTGGCTGCCAGATAATTATGTGGCGGCGGCCAGATAATTATGTGGCAGCCGCCAGATAATTAAGTGGCGGCCGCCAGATAATTATGAGGCGGCCGCCAGATAATTATGTGGCAGCCGCCAGATAATTTTAAAATGAATTTCTATGGATAGACCAAAATGCTGTGTTAAAGCACTAAATAAGTGGCGGCCGCCAGATAATTATGTGGCGGCGGCCAGATAATTATGTGGCGGCCGCCAGATAATTAAGTGGCGGCCGCCAGATAATTTTGTGGCGGCCGCCACTTAAATATATTTTCACACCTGGCACTAACGGTCTTCCGTACTCTTCATCTGCCAGACCCCTGGCTTTTTATGATACACCCCGAGCTTACCCTCCAGCGCTTACCCATAACTTACCCACCCAATCTTTGAAACATTACACTGTACGTACAAAAGGCACAACACAAAGATATGAAACTAAAGGGCCATCTGGCAACTACCATTACAATTACATACACATGTCTTTAAAGCAATCAAAGTGCCAACAATGCTTTTGAAATTTGACCGTAACGGAAGCTATTTAAATATGTATGCCGATCCAATTGACTTGTATAAACAAAGGTTCAATTTTCCAAAGATACCGGCATGAATTACAATTTGGTCTTTGTTCGGTCATGGTCCTAAACAAAACACATTGACATAGTACTTTTCTATGTTAGACCTAAAAAAATTGATTTTCTGTTTCTCGTCCCCGCCCGCCTGTGTTCAAAAGCAGCCTCCCGGATTTTTTTATTTGCGATTCTCAAATAAAAAATAAAAAGTGTTCCCGCCCCTATTTTGAGTATAGCGAATGATCGAGACACCGAATCACAGCATGCAACTTAGGTATATATGTAACTTGTCTTCTCTCCCCGCCAAATGAGACGAAGACGCTACCAGTTTTCAAAAACAGATAACTCCTTGTGGGTACATGCATGTAATAATACATATAGAATTGTGATCACAAATTGATTTACAATTTTTCCTCATGTATATTCCAATGGACATATTAACTGATAGAACGGTTCTCCACAATTACTCATCATTGAAATATATTTTGACGGTTTTTGATAATAATACTACTAGTACACAGAATCATCCTGTCTGTGCTGACTGCTAGGATGATGGCACACCAGTAGTGCCAAGGTGCCCGGCCAAGAGTTTTCAAGCCCCAAATAAATCAAGCATCCAGAAATGAAATCATTAAAGTCGTTACACATGATTTCAATTCTAAAGCCTTGATTTATTTGGCTTAAATGCATCTGTGCGCAAGTGTTTTTTTTTTTCAATCAGTCAATCAAATTTATTTTGGAAATGTCGTCCCACCAAAAATAAAAAGTGCCTCCCTACCCAATTTTCTCTTGAGCTGAGGACGGTATTTTTGGCAAAATAAAAAATGAAAAATAAAAAATAAAAAGTCCCTCCCTACCCAGTTTTGAAAAAATAGGAGGACGAGAAACAGAATATTAATTTTTTTAGGCCTTATTTAAGACCATTGGCCATACTTAATTACACTTCGCTATTGATTAAGAATTGGCTTTTTTGAATATATAATAAGTATAAAATGATACAAAAATATGCTTGCGAATCCATATAATACAAATAATACATGCGTAATATGGATCAGACAGGAATACAAAAGTTACATCTATACAATATATAATATGTATTCAACACGAATGAGCTGCTCTCAAAAATCAAGAAAATGCACAAAATCTTGTGCGGTCGCGAAATTCTTTGGCCCATGTAGTAATTCTTTGGTCCATTGAGAGGCGCTCACACCTCTCAATGGAGTACACATGGATGGATTAGGAACTATCCTGATCATATGGTTGAAAATCGCGTTTTTTGCTATATACCGAGGAGTGTATAAAAACTACACAATATAAAAGTGACACATGAAAACAGAGTCGAGGCTGAATCACACGGGCCGTAGCAGATTGTATATTAAATCGGAACCCAGTCAGGTCTGATCAGTTTATTCCATTTTGATTTTGCTTATTCCGTTTTAAAATGGTGTTACTATTTCAACGGAATAAGCCTTACTAAGTTCCGATTTTGAAGGTGGCGCTACAGTAAAACCTACTACGGTTCGTGTCATTCAGCCTCGATGTGAAAACAGCAGTGTTTTTAGGTTACCGGACCTTTGGTCCGATAACCTATTGCCGTGGCGTTGCGTCCGTCGTCCGTCGTCGTCGTCCGTCGTCGTCCGTCGTCGTCCGTCTACATTTTTATCTTTAAAGTTTACGATCGAATCTTTCTGAAATTTTGCACAAAAATGCCTAAAAATATTTCGAGAGGGAGGTATTTTTTAGTTTTTTGATTTTCGGATTTTTTTCAAAATGGCGGCCGTTTTCGTCGAAAAATGGCCAATTTTGGACTTTGGCTGTCGTTTTCTCAAAATCTGTTCAGTAACTTTTTTTCTTATTCATGCATAACACTCCTCATATGTACCTCTGTGACATGTATAAATTTCGTTGCCTTGAATCGCTCGAAGTGGGCCATTTTGGGCCCAAACTCGGCCCAAATGGGATTTTTCCATGTTAAATTCTCCTATGCTTTATAATGGGACACATTAAGCCTAATATCTCACTTAATATTGAGATTAGAGACTAGGAATCAATTGTGGACATATAGGGAATGATATATGCTGAATATTGTCGTGACCTTGAATTTGACCTTTGCCCTCATTTTCAAGGTCATAGGACAAAATGGCTAATATCTCGCTTATTATCGACTTTACAGCTTAGGAATACATTGTGAACATATAGGAAATGATATATGCTGAATTTTCTCGTGACCTCGAATTTGACCTTGACCTCATTTCCAAGGTCATAGGACAAAATTGCTAATATCTCGCTTATTATCGGCTTTACAGCTTAGGAATCAATTGTGAACATATAGGAAATGATATATGTTGAATATTTTTGTGACCTTGAATTTGACCTTTGACCTCATTTTCAAGGTCACAGGACAAAATGGCCAATATCTTGCTTATTAGTGAATTTACGCCTTATGAATCAATTGTGAACATATAGGAAATGATATATGCTGAATATTCTAGTGACCTTGAATTTGACTTTTGACCTCATTTTCAAGGTCAACAGGACAAAATGGCTAATATCTTGCTTATTATCAACTTTACAGCTTAGGAATCAATTGTGAACATATAGGAAATGATATATTCTGAATTTGACCTTTGACCTAAATTTCAAGGCCAGTCATTTTATTTTCAAGGTCAGAATACAAAATGGTTTATATCTCCCTTATTATCAAATTCACAGCTTAGGGGTTCATAGTGAACATATAGGAAATGATGTATGCTGAATATTTTGGTGATCTAGAATTTGACCTTTGATCCAATTTTCAAGGTCAGAGAACAAAATGGCTAATATGTCGCTTATTATCATCTTTACAGCTTAGGAATCAATTGCGAAAATAGAGGAATGATATATACTGAATCTTTTCATGAACTTGAACTTTGACCTCATTTTCTAGGTCACATCACCGATCACAGAATGGCTAATATCTCACTTATTATCGACTTTACAGCTTAGGAATTTATTGTGGACATACTAAAAGTGATATATTTGTTGAAAAATTATTTTCAAGGTCACTGGACAAAAGGCTAATATCTAAAATGTATATTGCCCGGTAACCTTTCTTAGCCCTTGGGCTAATTTTTTCAAAATGGCGGCCATTTTTGTCGAAAAATGGCCAATTTTGAACTTTGGCAGCCATTTTCTCAAAAACTGTCTGATCAGTTTTAAGATTTTTGTTTCAAAAGATTCCCCTAATGTACCTTTATGATGTGTATAAGTTTTGTTGCCCTTGAATCGCCGGTCTCCATGTGGCGGCCATTTTGAATTTTTGAACAGTCGGCAAAAAAAAAAAATTTTCGCCCCAAATCGCATTACTATCCATTTTGGGCCATTTCTAGGCAAAAAAAATTTTCACCCTTTGAAAAAAATTTTGGACTTCGGTGACCTTGAAAGGTCAAAACAGCAATTTTGGGGTCGTAAACATGCTCAGATTTGCCTCTAGAGATGGAATTCATGCAGATAGAGCTTATGTTTGCATTATGAACATATAGGAAGACATATATGGCACAACTAATGATGACCTTGAACTTGACTTCAGATGACCTTGAGTGCCAAGAGTCTGACTCGGAATGTGTAAATTGACCTGAGCGGCCTAAACGATTCCACCCAGATATATCTTTGTATTATGAACATATAGAATATCAAATGCCGCACACATACATGTAATGGTGACATGGAAGTTCACAGGGATGACCTTGATTGGTAAATCTCAAGGTCATATGTTCACACTGCGAACCGTGATTGGTAAATCTCAAGGTCTGCTACCTGCCAATGCTGCCATGGCCAAACCAAAATTGTCGGGTAACCTATTTTAGCCTTTGGGCTAATTTTTCCTTCATAATGGGTGCTGCCAGGACTGTACTCCTAGAACGCCTGAAGATAGAGCTTAGAAATTGGCACTTTCAAATGGAAAGTCATATATGGCGACTTTTGTGGTGACCTTGAATTTGACCTTGGATGACCTTGAAAGGTCAAAACAGCCATTTTTGGGTCGAAAAATGCCCAAAATTGCACCTTGTCCGTCTTATCTCGAAAACTGTCTGATCAGTTTTGAGATTTTTGTTTCAAAAGATTCCCCTTTATGTACCTTTATGATGTGTATAAGTTTTGTTGCCCTTGAATCGCCGATCTCCGTGTGCCATGTGGCATTACTATCCATTTTGGGCCATTTCTAGGCAAAAAAATTTTCACCCTTTGAAAAAATTTTGGACTTCTAAAATTTTTGGCACTTTTTTCCTCCATAATGGGAGCTGTCAGGACTTTACTCATAGAACGCTTGAAGATACAGCTTAGAAATTGGCACTTTCAAATGGGAAATATTATATGGCGACTTGTGTGGTGACCTTGAATTTGAACTTGGATGACCTTGAAAGGTCGAAACAACCATTTTGGGGTCAAAAAATCCCCAGATTTGCCTCTATAGATGAAATGCTTGCAGATAGAGCTCATGTCTGCATTATGAACATATAGCAAGACATATATGGCACAACTCATGATGACCTTGAATAGGGATGAAACGATATGCCTATGCCACGATACGATACGTATCGCGATACGGTACTCACGATACGATACATATCACGATACATATTAAAACGTAGAATGATAAAATCATTGGAGGTTTGTGACTGATCGAAGTGGTAATAAAAAGAGAAGAACTGTAACCTCCAATGCTGCTGTGAATGCCTGGCTGTGATTCATCAGAATCTAAATGTTTGACCAATCAGTGTCGTACTCGTCGATGTAACCACGCATGTGCACTTGTTTTGATTCGCTCAGATACTCAGAGTTAGATCTGTTGCAGATAGTTGCAAACGCCAAAAAAGCATACAACTTTGGACGAGACTGTTTTATACTGAATCGTGCATACCGTATATGCCCTAATAGACGCGCCGGTCCTAATAAACGCGCCTCCCTCTTTTTCTGACAAAAATACACCATAAACAAAGACAATATTTGACCACAACTATCGATAGTCGATCGTTGCAAAGGCTTCGAGTCGGCAAATATATCATAATGCACACAAATGTCGATCGTTACTAAGGCTTCGAGTCTGCACATATATACAGTATCATCCCTACACCATTCTTGTACACAACGCCTATCCAATTTAAACTCTTTGGCTTTTTTCGCTATGCGTTTTTGCATAGTTAACCATTATTAGTTTGAAAGGAAAATCGTAAGATATTTTGGGTTTCTCCATGATCAGGAGATTTCCGGCACCCGCATGCGCACTACGCAGCGCTAAATATATCTACTGGCATCATAATGTACCAGTGCATCGCCTGGCAGAACCTCAACGGGAAGCGATTTTGCATTGCATGTTTGCAATATGATGTCAGTAGATGATTTTGGTCACAAGGCCGACGTATGAATTTCAGGTATATCGTAACATAATAGACGCACCCTCTTCGCTTTTGCAACGCGCCCTGCGCGTCTATTAGGGCATATACGGTATATCTCTATTGGCTGGAAATGCCAGACAAAATTACCGATCGTTTGTTGTCAAATCAACGGTGAATTTTGACATAATTTAGTAAGGCGATGTATCTCGATATTAGTATTGTGCATCGCCGAGTGTATCGTGGTTTAAAATACATCGATGCATCGATGAATCGTTTCATGACTAACCTTGAACTTGACGTCAGATGACCTTGAGTGCCAAATGTCTGACTCGTAATGTGTAAATTGACCTGAGCGGTCTAATTGATTCCACTCAGATATATCTTTGTATTATGAGCATATAGAATATCAAATGCCGCACACGTACATGTTATGGTGACATCGAAGTTCACACGGATGACCTTGATTGGTAAATCTCAAGGTTAATTGTTCACACTGCGAATTTTGATTGGTACATCTCAAGGTCTGTTACCTGCCAATGCTGCCATGGCCAAACCAAAATTGTCCGGTAACCTGTCTTAGCCTTTGGGCTAATTTTTTTTTTCTTCGGGATTATTTCGTGAAGAATTCATGTATATCGGATCTATTTCGATGAAATATTGCCAAGAGTGTAACAAGGTTCAAATTTTCGAAGTGATTAGTATGTGAACAAAAAGTTAGCCTATTTGGCCTATACCTAACGAAATAGGAAAAAGATCGGGGCCGGTCCGCTTTCAATTTCACCAAACGTTTAATATGGGCGAGACAGGCCAACCCTTCTATTTCGCATCCAATCATCCTGAAAATAGATCCCTAGTTTGGCGGTTATGAGGTAGCATACCTATCAAAATTCAATCAGATTTTCAGTATTTTTAGTGTATTCTCAGTGTTTTAAATTTTCAGCCAGAGCACATGTCCAACAACCGTTACCTACATCATTAAATTTTGACCAATTACCGTTACCTACATCCTGTCGTTACCGTTACCTACATCCCTTCGGAAAATAGAATCGCTCTAAACGCACGTTTCCAGCCCGATGAACGATTAAGGACGATTGTATGCCAAGTAATATTACCAGTACTATGTAATTATACACAGTTCTTCAACCAAAACCTGGTAAATCATCTGTAATCACCAATTTGAAGTGTTTTTGGCCGTGGCCATCTTGGGATGTAGGTTAATCAGTTACCTACATCAGGTTTACACGCAGTGATGGTGCATAAATCGACACAATTTGATCCGGATCTGATCCGGATAACGGATTTGACAGCCATTTGAATTTAGCATTGAAAACTACATTTAACATATACAGATTTCATACCAACATCACAATTTTTTTCATGGAAAGGTATGTGACCTGGCACGGCATTGCACGTTTTTGAAAGAAATCAGGTAATTGATGACGTCACCAAACATTCTTGAAAACTAAAAAAATCTCTATCATTAACATGGGGCAAATTTTCAAAAAGTCGTAACTCACTAATTCATCATCGAATCGCTTTATAATTTCAAAGAGACGTGTACAATGGAAATTTCTATCAACCGTGTGAGTTTGATCCGGATCCGATCCGGATTACGGATTTGACAGTCATTTGAATTTAACATTGGAAAAGCCATTTAACAAATATTTTGTTATATTTTGGTCTAGAATGCACGGGTCACGTCGATTTTGGGTGCACAGTGGCGGATCGCTATCGTGGATGAACTGACACAATTAGTTCGCCTGAGGTCGAATATTTGGCCTTGGAGGTTACCTCCTCCGATTTTCAATCCGATGCTTGGAAACAATGTGGGAGTGGTTCCTTATGCTCAATGTCAATTTTTAGCCCGACCGGTTGATCCATTAGGACGTAATTGACGTTTCTATGGCAACAAATTATGTCCCATTATAAGCAAAGTTGCATATATTTCAAGCTGTCCATGGTGATAACAGCGTGAACATTGAGTGAAAAAATCTCTTAGTAAAACCATTGATAAGCACGGTCAAGTCTTTCCGATTCACAAAATTTCAAGGTCGAGCGGTCAAGGTCAATATTGACCTTTAGGTCAAAATCAAATAGGTCACTATATCTCAGAAACTTCTGGAGATCGAAACACGAAAGTAAACCAGAATGTAGCACTTACAAAGCCTAGTAACTTCTGTATTAGACGTAGGGCCTATGACCTTACGTCTTTCCAAGCATATAAGGTCGAAGTTCACCTAAAAAATGACATTGACCTTGACCTTTTGCAAAAATATCGAATAGTAGCTCGTTTGAAAGGTCTTTAGTAGTTCGCATATCTGACGTTATTTTTGAAATTAGACGTCATTTGACGTCATTATGACGTCAAATGTGATTTTAATTGATATTTTAGCGGTTCGCATGTCAGATGCACAAACCTATGTTGTTCTTTGCAGATTTGATGCTTGTTGCTCATGTGCACATTATTACTCGAGCCTCTTGCGAATTTTTAGCATGATCGGATGATTGGTTATGACGTAGTTGACGTTTAAGTGAACTTTCCAATTACATTTAACTTTATTTTTCTCTAATGTTCAGAGACATTTTGTATCAGATCTTTTGAATTTCAATATATAATGCATATTCTGTGCTTGTATGGCATGGGCAAATATCCTCACATGAAGCACGTCAATTTCCAGCATGTTCTGATTATGTGTTGTGACGTACTTGACATTTTTATGGCAACATAAGCATATTAAATCAAATATCTATTACTTCAACTTATAGTATACATTCGTTGATTCAATGAATACGTAGCATTGTTACCGTCTGGATTCGAGTCATTTCATTATGTTATGTGGCTGTTAAAGTACAAAAAACCTTGAGGTCAATATTTGGAGGACTTAGCAACATCTTTCAACTGATTTTGAACCTTTTGCAACCAAATCTCAACACTTAATACATATTTGCACATATCGTTATAACCAATTATCGTAGAGATGTGGGACTAGTTTTGTTCCGTAGCATATGAACTTGAGATTCGTATTTGACATTGAGAATTCCGGCAAGTGCGTCGACTATGTCGTCTCGTTTTTGCTGTTCGTTGTAGTTATTTCATAGATTAGCAGTATCACCTCTCACTCTCACGTGAGGTTGGGAGTTTGACCAGATACACTTTCAACTGCTGACATATGAGTATATATAATCATTGTTCAATCTTTGTTATTTATTGTATTTTTATAAGCAGTATTTGCTACATTGCATTTATCTGTTATTGCCTCTGAGTTTCATGTTCGATTATTACACTGGAACTATATTGTTTGTGGTAATTTTCTCCAACTGCAATGATTTGTCTGGTATAATATTAGCTGTATGTGCGATGAATTATACGAATACACACGTACCAACGAAATGAAAATACAGTCCTTTTATTTCCATTCCAAGAACAAAAATGAAACTTACATCTCGTTCATGTTGTTACTCAATGTGCGAATGGAAACTGTGTGTGCTAATGATAACTGTCATCAGTCAAGATAGCAAGCGAATGCAATCACCCATCAGCATACACTAGAAGATTTTAATAACAATAACGAAATTGACAAAACTGCCACCGTTAACTGCTCCACTGTCAAAGAATAAGAAGAGCATGAATGGCGAGTCTACATGTATGTGTATCGAGTATCATAATTGCTAAGGAATAAAAAAAAATCGCCCCCAGAATAATGGAAAAAAATGGTAGTAATGATGTTATTTTACTTACCTCGATACTATGGAATGTTCATAATTTAAATATGAAATTAATTCTGTACAATTTCTGTTCATCTTAAATGACCGGTTTGCTAAATGTGGTCATCTTGATATCCTTGGGAAGCCTAATTATATATGCATGTGGCATTATTTCGAGTGCGATCATGACTTATCTCAGCACAAGTCACCGAACTCGGGCCGAGCCTTCAGGCGAGACCTAGATTCGGTGACAAGTGCTGAGAAAGATCATGATCGCACTCGAAACAATGCCAAATGCATTTTCTCACACGACTACGAAAGAAATATAAAACCAATAGTAACGAAATCTATTGTTTTCACGACACTTGTGCTGGGAATGATTTGTCCCAGAAATGATGTCATCATTGTGATGTCACAACAGAGTGTGAGAAGAACAAATCTGGAACCATGTACTATATATTTCAATGAATTTTCTAGCAAGAAAAAACAATTATATATGTACATTATCTTTTTTCCCTCAAATTTTGTTGTTGTTTAAGCATCAAGGCTTGGAGTTTGAAGTCTGTGCAGCACAACATTCTGCCCATCCTCCAGAACTGTAGCTGAGGTGTTGTGGCACAGAGGGACACAGCAGTATTTGCCTTTGCTCACATGTTGATTTGCCTTCACTCTAAAAAAATATGGTACATCGAAACAGGAATCTGGGAATGTTAATACCAAATAATAGATATACAGTGAGATTTTCTTAAAAATACAATGAGTTCCAAAAGTAAAGGTAATTTAAGCTTTACTTCTCCAATTATTTCTGATCAAATACATTTGTAAATTAGGTACTAGACTAGTAAAGTTCAATGCGATTATTCAACTCACTCAGTGTCTGGAACCACATCACATTGTGCTGATCGGACTCTGTTGATGAGGGCATTCTTCGATCCTGTCCGTTTTAGACCTCTCTCTGCCAGCCAGGCAGATAACTTTGCCTGTGTCCACAGCTCATAATCGGGCAAATCTGAAGCCATCCTAGTATTCCTTCAACAAAATGTGACAATGTAATTGCACTCAATTTGTGAAAACTTATGCACACATATCTGGCACAAATTTTCTCCCCCCCCCCCCCCCCCCACCCCCAACCATAAAAATAAGATAATATTCCATAATTTTTTGTACCAATTTTTTTATAGGGATATTTGAACAGTAGGAGTTATAGGACTTTTTTTTTGATCAGTTTTGATATTTTTGACATTTGTCTGAATGAACTATTAGACATGTTCCAAATCAACAAATAAATCAGTGAATGATTATTTTTTTAGAAATTGGTAGGTTCTAGTAACAATATATTGTAGCCACTCTAGATGCTCTGCAAATAACCACTATGTTATATACAAGTACTTAATACGGGCACAGCACAATTCCGATCCACAGTCACGGGATGCACATTTCCCAAGGCCTCACGGCCTTTAACATGATTATGATCATAACGTTTTGTTTCCTCAGTGACTGGGCTCCACCGAAATGCTACCCCCAATAGATGCTGCCACCTGGTGAATGAAGCCAATACTGCAAAAGAGAAGGTCGTTCAGTGCTCAACCTCCGTTTTTATACAACCTAAAACTTCCGGGGAGGCACGGCGTTGGCCGTCTGCTAGAAAATTTCTTTCTGTGACTAGGAATCATCTGATAGATGAAAGAACAATGAATGACTGGATTTATACTACCACACATCTACATATGCTATACGAGGATACACACCTTGCGTGAGTAACACAGATATTCAAATAGGCATTGACATAGATCTAGGCCCCTACTCGACTCGTGCACGTGTTGATTGCGCAATCGTTCGGTACTACCCGGAAGTTGGTTATGCGGTGCCGCCATCTCGCGACTAGACGTAACAACTTATATCTGGCAACGGAGCTATTCACCAGATGATCTTTCCTGTTAACACAGTACTGTCATAATAACTTCCCTTTTCATGTAACTTTCCGTAGTCGCTCTAACATTCACGGGATGCAGTGAATTACAACACTTCAACTCATCATCGTTCCTATATTTGCCATAGTTTGATGCAGTTCGTTTCTAAAAAAAATACCCTGATTATATCTGAGACACCGAAAGCATCAACGAGGCCAATAATCTGACCTGCAGCTCGATATACATGAACGTGCTGACACTCCAGTAATGGGGTATATCTCTTTATCGTGGGGTCGCCAAAATTTACACCTGTTTCACAAAGAATCTAAGCCTACATTATACAGCTAAGTGATGAATCAGCCTATTAGCTACCATGCTAAATGCCAAACTTTGATCAGTTTGGTAGAAGATTGAATTAAGACAATAACGATCAAGACAGCAAGCGTTATCCACAGCTAATGGTCACATTCACAGATACACCGAAACAAGGCTTATCATGTAATCCACTTACGAAACACATTTTAATAGTAAATAGTGGACATAGTGGACTTCATCCAATACGATTGAACAATAACAAAAATAACAATAAAAATTGTCAGACAAAATTGTTGCTGTTGTGTTTATTGTAGGTGAACATGTGCTTTGTATTCACGTCCTTTTTGGATCGTTCCTCCATATTTTCTCAAACGAAATGTATCAATTTATCATTGAACTTTGAAACTGAACAATATACTATATGAACGTTGTGTTTTCGTTAAATGTAATGCACACTGTTTTGATGGTGGAAAGTATCTAGTACGATAAATTCATAACTTTGGATGGTTGACGGGCTGAGGAGGTAAACACAGAAGCGGCAATTATTATAGAGAACGCACATACATGTATTGTGTGTTAATTGGTGCAGCCGAGCATTCATTGCAGGGATTCATTATCCATGTATAGGTACACTCCGCCATGCAGGGTGATCTTTTTTGTCTATTACCATGGATACATGATTGCTTAATTCATTTGTTATGCAAGGTGGCTGATAAATGACATTGTAAAAAAACTTATCTATCTCTCAAAGTATTCCCGACAATACATAATAATTTGGTCGTTGGGGGTAATTAATTTTTTTCGCATAAATAACCTTATTTTCTCGTAAGTAATGTTATTTCCATGTAAATAAAGTTATTTACACATAAGTTATTTCTGCATAAATAAGTTGTTTTCAGCGTAAATCAAATTTCCTATACAGAAATAACGTTATTCACGCGGAAATAACATTATTCACTCCTGCCGTGTGTGATATTCTAACCAAACACTGCCTACACGTGCATTTATCTTTCCATTGGTCACTGGGGGGTAAATAACGTTATTTCTGCCTGAATGATATTCCTTCCATGTAAAAAATGTTATTTCTGCATAAGTAACGTTTATTCTGCATAAATAATTGTTTTTCAGCTTAAATAATGTTATTTCTGCACAAATTATATCAATCATGGACAAGTCAGGATTCATCCGAAAAATTAATTAGAATCTTTTTCAATGTCACTTAACAGCCACCGTAGTCATGTGTACATGTGTCAAAGAAGGAAAATGTTAATAATAACGATTAGGTCAACCGAAACTGCACCTACTGCATTTCATTTCCAAGAACAGAATGAAGTAGATTATGAATATAGTAGATTTTACTTGAATAGGCAATAACAGTGTGCAAACCATGATACATCTCCTGATTTTATTCTTGTCCAAATAATTATGAAATTTGTTTCTAAAATAAGCACATTCTATTCAATGATTAATTCAGAAGAATAATCTGGAGTTTCACATGCAGGCCGTATCCATTGCAGACTGTCCTCATTGATGAAAACAGACTATTGGAAAATCTAGACGAGGCAACACAACAGCCAAAGATAATACTTGACTGAGGGATAGGGAGGATGGGTGATAAAATACAGGGCAAAGGACGCCGTATCTCCTTAAGGGGTTACCAAGACATTCCAGCAACTGTATGTGTTATACACTTATCAATTGAATGCCTCGACAAGCATCATCATCAATGACAACTATGATCAGAAGTAGTATGCCTACTTAGGTGTGGGCATACACTTTAAATTCCGGTCATTTCGACCAGATTTTCGTAGAAATAATATGAAGTTTACTATTAAATTTTGCGAAACATTACGACATGTGGCCTGTGTAATGAGAGACCAGATCAATGACGAATAATTGATAGAGTGTAGAAGGGGGGGGGGGGGCAAACAATATTATATCTCGTTAACGTAGTTCGTCTATTTCTGTCAAAGTTATGTATGTCATTGATATAGTTGGTTCTCAAGTGATCGTTGAAGATACGTTCACGAACGAACTGAGATAACTGATTTAGTGTTGAAGTCGACTATGATCATGCTATTCATGCCATTGATACCCTCAAAAGGTTACGACCGGCATCGATTCTCCTTATATGGTCAAAATGAAGCATCAAGGTACGATATTATTTTAGAAATAACAGTTTCTGTTCAAAATTCACAGGTAATGAAGTGGGGAGGCTTTCGAAGTGTGTATGCTTGTTTGTAGGACATCCATTTCCATTGGTACATTAAATTTCAAAGATGAAATAAGCCTTCGCTGGGCGGATCAAAGCACAACCAATTTAATCGAACCTTTATTTTGGAGTTATTCGCGAAGTCGAGTTATTCGGCAGGTGTCAGTCTAGTGGTCATTGCGAGCGATCTATCCCTACAATATATGCTGATTTGAATATACAACGAGTCAAAAATACAAGGCGTTCACATACTGAATTTATTCGCAGATTGAAATTTTTAAACAACATTGAAGTGAATGTGATCTCTATTGGTGGTGTATTACCTATTTAGTCAGTCTAAAATCATAACGTGCGGAATAAGCAGGATATATATCACGAAATGGCCGGATCCGTCCATTCTACAGCTGACTTGGTAATCGTTGGGGTTTTCAATGTGTACGTTCATGATTCACCACACTGCTATGAAGGCAAACACAGGTTTCTGTCTCATGTTGTTGTTTTATTCCACTTTAACAATGTTTCGTTTGGGAAAATCCCCTTTCTGTGATAAAACGCATATGGTCTTTCTATCGGGCAATAATAGTGATTATTATATGTGTAAAGTTCCAGCGCCCGCTACAGGGCGCCGGCGGTACTCTACGAGTATCACAACCAGGTACCAGTCCGTCCAGAGCAAGTCCGGCTGTCATATATCACATCATAACACATCACCATCATCATCACCAACATCAACAACATCATATACAGCATGCATTATACATATTTATGGTAATGTAGCCGTGTGTAGAGCCCGAGATGCCATGGGAGCGGTATCACGGAACTCGTACAGGTGGACATGTTGCTGGCCGGCCTCGCTGACGGCACTGTCACAGAGATGGAACTCTGGGCCCGCCTGACGGTCTGCCAGAGCCTGTGTCGCACCATCCCGGGTGGGAAAAGACTGGTGATCCACAGGGCTTGTGCCCTCGAGTCAGCACGGTCTCCCCCAGCCCGGGCCCCCTATGGAAATCGTCCCCAGGAGCCCACGAGGGCTTTAGCCAAAGAACAGAGACGTAAAGCTCATGGCGAGCTCTATGTGCTGCCTCTCGGCCTGCTCAGGGAAAATCTCCCAGATCAAGCCGGTTCCAGTGTATATAAAACACTAGAACACGAGACAAGAAAGAGAGCTACGTAAAACCATTGTTATAGCTTACTGGGCGCGAGAGGATTAGAGAGCGCTGCCGTGGCAACGGGTGCTTCGAACTGAAGCGATCGAAACACAGGCCGTAAAGCTAGAGTGTTTAGAAAGACACCTGCCGTGATCGTGGGCAAAATCTCCACATTACCCCCTTCTTACAATGTTGGTCCCCAACATGCTCCGCCTGCGCCTAAAATGCTCGAAACATGACGAAGGCATTGCATGCAGGAATCGGAAGAAGGCAAGATGTCGACACCCGGAAGTCACGGCGCAACAGACTAGGAACTTAAGGGTCCCTTTTTGAAGGATGGGGAACGACCCCCGGACCTACGGAGTAAGCTATAACGCGCCCTACAATTTGGAATGAACCTAATAAACCAGCTAAAATTTTGACCGAGGTAGTCCAAAAAGGATGGTGACCTTGGAAGATCATCCGCCGAAAGGGACGGTGTGTCGAGTCTTTGGAATATCTTTAAGGTTAAACTTTAAATTTAGAAATTTTGTAAAAACGACACACCGAGTGATCAGAAGTGATAGTACCTCTAAAAAGTGTTGCCGGCCGGCCGGCTCTTCAGACCCGCAGAATGAGCCTGAGGCAGGGCGGAGCCGCAAAAGCGACACCGGCACGCCGCTGCAGTAATGCAGCGACGAGGCTACATTAGCCTTCCTCCTCCTCCATTGGCTGCTCGTCCGGGCCACCCTTCTTGGGACTTGGCGGCGGAGACGGGTCCCTACGCAGCTGTTGCTCTCTGGGCGGTAGCAGCGGAGCCGGAAGAGAGAAATCCGGCTGCGCGGGCAGGCGAGGCAGGCATGGCGGCGGTTGCAGGGGCTTAGCTGGGGAGCCCTGCATGCCAGGTCCTGACGGAGCCAACGTGAAGGAGGGTGGTAGAGCTGTCGCGGGTGCGTTGGACGCCGGCCGTACGTCCTCCCCATTTCTGAACCAGAATGGGGTAGATGGCCAGCTCCAGAGCTGCATCCGCCCGCTGGGCAGCAGACTGGTCCAAGGCGGACGACACAGGGTCATCTACGCCCTGGAGCAGGCGAGTCTGAGCAGCTTCAGCCTCGCGTAAGCGACGCTGTAGCTCCTCATTCTCAGCCGAAAGTCTCTGCACCTCAGTGGCAACCTCGGGGGCGATGGTGGGCTGAGCAGATTCGGCAGCACGGGCGACGGCTCCTCCCTGTTCAAAAGCCTGCTGCTCACGTTCCGCCGCCAGAGTCCGGAAGCTCTCAAAGCTCCGCCGGGTACCTTCCATGAGGCCCTGATCGTGTGCTAAATTTTTTTTTTTTTTTGGATGTATCATATTTATTTCGCATTAGTAGTGCGCACAATACTCACATAGGTCTATACACAAATTGACACATAAATATACACAAAATGTACAATATTTTCTGAACTGTACAGTATCTTCCAAATTAATTCGGTTTTACATAGGTTTCAGGTCCCTCCATTTTTCTAAATACAAATCTAACTTCAGTTTTTTTCTGGCTGTTTCTTTTTCAATTCTACGATAATTATTGATACAATTAATAACACCTTTTCCTAAGGGTAAACAGTTATTTAATTTGCAGGTGTAGATATATCTTTTGGCGATTAAGTGTAATAAATCGTATATTGTCGTAGGGGATTGTATTTGACCTAGTAATATTTCTCTACAATTACATTCGTGAAAATCATTACCAAATTTAGATAAAATACTATGAAATTCAAACCAAAATTTTACAACGCAGTTACATTCTAAGAACAAGTGTAATAATGTCTCATCTTCTTTTTTACAAAACGAACATTTTGGCGTATCTACAATACCTATTTTAAATAAGAAGGCATTTACAGGCAAAATGTTGTGTAATAGTCTATACTGGAAATATAGTAGATTTGTTGAAACAGTGAGAGAATATAACTTCCTAAAATACATTACCCAATCCGTATCCAATATGACGACATTAAAGGAATTAGACCAGAAATTTTGTGGTGTTCTTGGTATTTCTACAATTTTTTTCACAAAGTTTGGATATACGAATTTACATACTTTATCAGCTTTTGTAATGGACGTGAGTTTATTTTCCCCCTCCGAATTTTTCGAATCAATTCCATGGTCTTTGACCAGTAGTTTCCACGATTTTGGTATTGCTGATATATAATGCTATAGAAATGCATAAAGTTTGTTTCTATTTTGTATTGTTCTGTAAATTCAGAAAAAGTAATAAATTCACCATCTTTCAACAAATCTTCTATATATTTAACTCGTTTGACATACCAATTCGGGAAAAATATCACTTTGTTGTTCACTCTTATGTGGGAGTACACGCACATGTATCCCACGATGTACTTCATATTCATATTAGCAAAAAACTCGTAGATGTGCGATAAAACTAGACAATTTTGCATTCCAAAAATATATACATGTAGGCCCATATCGCGTGACACCTGCTAGCCCGAGACGATCGTAAAGCCAAAGTTTTTATTATTATTATTTGTTTTACACATGCATATACGATAAGACAAAAACAGTGTTATATACATCATATTATAAAATCGAACACGATCATATCGTTCACGGCGCATCTTGGTGCACATCACAAATATAGAAGGGCTTGATAGGGCATTGAACCCGATAATTCATCCAATGTAGCGAAATGGACACACGGAATAGCAGTGGCACAAAATTAAACAATGAAAAAAAAAAATAATAAAGAAAAAACATTCAAATCCCGCATACTAGTACCAACCTGCTTACCGGAACCGTGACGATCGCAGATCCAGCTAAGCTGCCCCCTATTTCTCAGACCTGGGCACGTTCGAACACAATTATACACAAAAAGCATAAATTTCACCAAATTGATGTATATATAACCTGAACATAAGTTTTTCTGAATCAGAAAGCATTGTGGTGCCCTCATACACGAAATTTATCGACATGCATGTTTAACGCAGAAAACTTCCAGGATAGCGACCTGGATACAACAGCCAATAGTGTCTATGGACTGGAGTATGATTAAATAGACATCCGCCTGTTTGCATGTAGCATTTGTGAAGCAAAAAGGTTCACACTTCATTGAGGAACGAGCGCAGGCCCCGTGCTTTGATTTTTCACAGACATTTGTGTATACATGATAAAAGCGAGACGAAAAATCGTCGGCAAGGTGTATATCAGATCCACTTAATTTTATTATAAAGGTATGTGTTGAACCCCATAGGCATATGAGATAACATTATATATGCAACCACAAATCAGCATCTGTGAGTAGCTATTTATTTTCTTGATATTCAGCTTACTATATCTTATTAGTTTTTGATCAGATATAGATCAGATATAGATCTAACACCAGAGCTGACATCTGGTTCAAAAAGTACTTCTTGGTACATAGTGATATACTGAAATATTTGACAATAATCGTCCAAGACAGTCATCTGGACACTTATATTGTTGATCGTGTGCTAAATGGCAAGCAACACGAGAGGCCTTCGCTCGATACCGGCTGAGCCGTTCCTGGGTGATCCCAGGAGTGCACTTCCCTCGCGCGGACCAGCGCGGTTATTCCTGCGGAACCCGAGTCACCGATGGCTTGGGGCACCGGCAGGTTAGCCAGTGCTGACTCCGACGGTATACGGTCTAAACCATCTTGGCGATGGCCGACTACCTGGCCCACAGACTCGCGGAAAGTCTGATAGGCCCTTTCAGACGTGGGACCGTACTGTCAGAGTACGTCCTTCATCGGATCAAAGGGATCCATGTCCAGGGAGGCTACACTTTGCCATCCCGCAGTCGTCCCTTCAATCAGAATAGAGGACACGGACGTCGACCTCGAGAGAGGTGGCGCACGCCCGGAACTGCTTGCTCTGGAGGGAGCCTCATGCGAGGTCTTCTGCTTGACCACCACCGTGGAGCTCGAGGAGGTGGTGATGTCCGCCACCACACGTCCCTCTGACGGACCCCCAGAGACCGTCACCTCCAGCAAACCCGGAAAATCCTCCGACGTCAAAGCGCTGGCATGGTCATGAACGGCGCCACCCGAGGTGGAATGTATCCATAATTGAATACAGGCCCCACTTCATCACCAGTGGTGTGACGCCCCTCACCGCGATGTGCACCTGCGCGGTGAGCGTTTAGAGCCTCTAAACTGGGGAGGAATCTCTCCAGAGGGCCACGTGAGTAGCACCGTCGACAGAGAAACAACTTCACCCAGGGGTAATGGTAACCCGCAATATGCCGGCCCAAATGGTCGTAGGAGGGAAACCTACGATCACGATTGAGGGCATTATGCAGGTCCTTATACCCGTCCAGGGACTGCGGACAGAAGTGGCATAGTACGCCTTCTTCTGTCACGGATGGTAGCCCGGAATGCTCCTCGCCCATGAGTGGACGAGGCCTTGTAAAAGGCGTGTCGGCCGCCATACACGCCTCCGACGAGCGTCGGTTATACGTGTCCCTGCCGTATCTTGGGAGGAAGAGCATGCCTTGACGTACTCCAGGGAGTTCGGGGCCCATATCGGCCCGCAGCTTCTTGAGAGGAGGCTGCTCCGAGGATGTCCGACGGTCTGACGGATTCCCCGAACGAGACTTCGACCTGGTGCGTCGAGGTACACTCTTTGCCCGTTGAGCGGCAGCCTTTTCCTGTTGGTCACAGTAGGCCCGCCACCCAGCATCCAGTGCGGCGTCGGACAGGTCCGTAGCCCCGTCCTTTTCTGCTTGCCTGCGGAGAAGCTCCAGGCGGAGACCTCCTTTCTGTGGCATGCAGCGCCCTTTATCCACTGGACTAGATCCGCTCTCGACAGCTCCGGACGACTGTGGTTTGCCGGAGGACTTGCCGAAGGAGGTGGACTTTGCGGAGGTACTGTCCGCACCGCCTCCCGAAGAATTTGCCGCTTTAGTACCTCCGGACTGGACGGAGGACCCTGACTTGCCACCCTGCTTAGGTGCGGGCGGCTTGGATCCTCCGGACCCGGGCTGGTAGCCACCGGAGTGTGAGCCCAAGGGCTTCAAACGTTTCTGGTGATTCCTCTTCTTTTTCTTCTTCTGTGTAGAAGAAGGAGCGGATCGGTCCGGCTCCTCATTGGGGCCGGACTCAGATTGCCCGCGGTTAGAGGCCTCTAATTTTAGCTGGGCCTCCCACTGTTTTCTGGCAATCTCTTGGGCTCGAAGGCGGGTGTGCTTGGAGACAGGCGAAATGAATCCGTCATCTGACTTCGCACCCCCCTTCGCTCCGGGCTGCTGCGCCGGTACCGGATCCTGGGACGCGGCTTGCTCAGCCGCATCTACCTGGTCGGACCAGCTCGCAGACTTGCCCTGATCGAGCGGACCAGACTCCGCAGGTGCGGACACCGAGGAGTTCCCGCCGGAACCGGTGTCCGGACGACCGTGGTCATCCGGACGGGTTTCCGGACGAGTACTCTCATCCGGACGGGTTTCCGGACGAGTACTCTCATCCGGCCCAAGAGCTGCAAGCAACTCCGCGGGAGGATGCAACTCGATATCCACACCAGTAGAGCCCCCCTTGCTGTAGTCCATTAACACTTCCATGCGTGGAAGCGAAGACGGATTTAGGAGCTGCTCGGCGCCAGGGGCCAAGCTGCTCTCTACAGCGTGGTCTCTCTCGATCACACTCACGGCACTGCTGCCGGAGTCGGATTCCTCGGAATCTGTCTGTGAACCCTCGGACACAGCCTTGCGGCCATCATCCTCAGGCCCGGTTCGTCCCGAAAGCGAGTGACGCTCTCAAGGGACTCATCTCCGGACTGGATCTTGCGATCACTGTCCGGAGGCACCTTCACTCCCGTACCTTCCCCGTCACTACTTTCTGACATATTATTCAAGCGCTCTTAACGCATAAACACTGGGAGTCAGATCCGTAGATCTGTCTCCACTAGTGCCGAGTGCTCGAATGACCAGTAATCTCAGATTACATTGTTTTTACAGCATTCAAGGCTGGCAGCTATTCTGCACGCTCAGCAGTATAATGCGTCGCCGTGGAAACATCTATTTATAGCATCGATCGATACCGGCTAACAAACGAATTACGTTTTCACTGCAAGCACACACATATACACGCATTCCCCCCCCCCCCCCCGGTGACTCCTTCTCACACCATGAAAACGGATGGCCTAAAACAGGCCATCCCGGGGGATCCTGCTAATCACATACAGTAATTAAGATTAGTCATTAGCTATCGCTTCCGCACTGGCGGTCAATGACGTGAAATTAATCACCCCAGCAGGATAAAGATTGTATAAAATGTATCAGAAGTCGATCTACTTGTGGATGTTACGAATATGTCCACCTATCAGCAGCGATAAATAAATTTAGCACCGCCCAAACAGCAATGAAAATACATTCACCACCGTTTGCCTACTTTTTCATAGATCACTGCCTACTTGCTTCTAATACACAGCACACAATCCTTTACACCCCTCTAACGAAAGCAGAAATCTCACGATTTCTTACTCTCTATGCACCAGGAAAAAGATATATCACTAAACTTATCTCAATGTATGATCAAATGAGTAAGAATAGCGTTTCCACGGGATGCACGCATACTTGTGATTTATATAATCCATTCAAATAATAACATGAGATGGATAAATAAATATAAACACTCCCCATAGCTGCTGGTACGCTTACAAGGTGATCGAGCAAGCCCATGGTAGCCCTAGGGACAATTGAGCGCCCTATGGGCGTTCGCGAAATGCCCACTAGCAACCCCAACGTCCAGTAAGACCACGGAGCAAGCCCGGTCCAGCCCAGAGCCCAAACAACGACCACAGGAGCGCGGATCCAATAGATTGGACGCGTTGCCGGCAGGTCCATAACCTCAATGGTTAGGGGGATATACACCCTTCCTGTCGGCGCCGAATCTAGGGAATCCCAAAACATGATGAAATCAATAGCCGGCGGACGTCCGGAGCTGCCCGCAAACCGAGTCCAGGACGGATGACCACCATAAGCTGGCATATTGACCTTATCCGATGGTAAGGATAGGGATTAGAAACCACAAAGTATGCTGCACATGCAAATACGACCCCCTTCTTAGAAGGAGGCCGGGGTTACGGTCATTCCGGCCAGACCGTATATTGTAAGGTACGATCCGGACGAAAATGAGCGACACCCGCTGCCGCGGCTGGTCCGCTAGCGCGGACTAAACAGCCGGTCCATTAAAAATAATGGCCAACGGTTTGCTGCCGCTTAGAAACCTTATCCTACTATAAACAACCTTATAGTAGTGGCTCACGGGGAATAACACACCGAAGTGCGTGATCTTAAAGCGTCCGGAGCGCTGAACGAGTCATGCGGACGAGCCACGGACATCAGTCCTCACATCCGGACACTATCCCCGCGTCCATATGCCAGTTCCCCAAATCCGTGGGGAGGCACTTCATACCCATAGCGGACGTAGATCCCAACCTCAGTCTGGCCATAAAAGAGGCTGTCCCGGGACCAAGGGCGTCCGGCACATCCGCAAAAGTGGTCCGGCCAGCGTAGCCGCTGTGTTAACTATGCCGGACAGCAATCCATCTGATGCAGATAGGGTAGCCGCACGTCCCTAGTGCTAGAAACTACGGGAGGGCGGATGCAGAGTGGCGGCGTTATGACGTAAAGATATCCGCGGACCTCAACTCCGGAGATAGCCACAAAGTAGCTGCTCATGGATGAAAATCGTGCGGACTCCTACGGAACGACCTAAAATCCATCCCTGGTGTGATAGATGGATACCGCAGACGCATCCGCATGGGCGAAACGTTAGTCCCACCAATACCGGGTCGGCGCACAGGGTTTCCGGCGTGGCCGCCCATCATCCGCAGGTGGTGGAGGAATTGGGGGTACCTACGGATCGCCGATATCTGGTACAATGTCATCTGGACCGTCATCTGATGGATCAAAGAGGTCCGGAAGACCCACCATACGGCGCACACGCTCGTCCGGAGTCCGCAGATGCTGACCAGAGGTGTCCAAAAGAGAAGCATCATCCAGTTCCGCATCTTGGATGAGCGGATCCATGACAAGCGGGCCCTCGTACTTTTTCAGGTTGTCAATATGGACCACCAGAACCCTATCTGGGTCGGAATCCCTCCGGATCCGGTAGTCCACGTCGGTCACCTGCTTTAGTACCGTAAACGGGCCGATCCACGGCTTAGCAAATTTGTTGCCTTGCTTAAGCGGTGCTCCTTCTGCAAAAGCGGGCCTACCCTTGGCATGGGCGTCATAGCCACGCTTCTGCCGGATGGCAGACTTGTCCAGGCGCGCTCGCGCGAAATCATGGGCGTTCGCCAGGGCACGGCGAACCCACTCAACATACTCCGGACCGCACTGGGGTACCGCACCGGTTTCCGCCGCAGTTGGATACATAATATCCACGGGCAGATTGAGCTCCCGGCCGTACAACATCGCCTGCGGAGTGACTCCGGTTGAAGAGTGGACCGACGACCTGTACGCCATTAAGACATACGGGAGGTGGTCATCCCAATCATTCGCACGATCATTTACAAATGCCGCCAGCATATTGAGGACCGATCGATTAAAGCGTTTGACCTGTCCGTCAGACTGGGGCCGGTACGGGGTGGTCCGGACCTTGGTACTGCCCAGCATCTGTGCTAGTTTCCGGAACACTTAGCTTTCAAATTGCGTGCCCTGATCCGAATGTACCTGCTTAGGTAGCAACCGAGCTACCTCGTCCGCAGTCTGGTGATGCAGTGGGTACGCATCGGTATATTTGGTAAAATAGTCCGAGATAGTCCGGAAACCACGCGGGTTGACCCGATGGGTATCCAGTATATCCAGGGCGATCCGGTCAAAGGGCACGCCGGCCTTAACCATGGACTGCCTTCGTTACTCCTTTGTGAGCTTGACACCGAGGGCAGGCTGCGCACCATCGTTGCACATCCAAACTGCTACCAGGCCAATGAAAGCACTGTTGTAGCCTATGGACGGTCCTCCGGATTCCCAAGTGACCGGTCACCTAGAGGTCATGCAACTGATGGAGCACTTCTTTCCGCAGCTCCGCCGGAAGCACTAACTGCCATATAGGCAGTAGTGGACTCGGTGGCTAATAGTGCTGGTGTAAGAGGCCATCCCTCAAGGATAGTCTTTCCCACTGGGAGATGAGAGACTGGGTCTCCTCCCTGTAGGTTTTCCGCTCATCCTTGAAAGGTTTCTGGCCGGCCTCAAGGGATTTGATTACCAGTGCCAGAGCGCTGTCAGCTCTCTGCTTCGCAGCCAGTTGTGCCGGAGAGTAGCCACCAAGGTAATTGGGCTCCTCATCCGGTACGTCCGACTGCGCCTCAGCGGCCATCACCACAGGGGGTAAGGACCGCTCATACTCAGACTCGCCCAAGGACGCGGAGGGCACCCACGAGGAGTATACCGCTGGACTCGAGGAAGACTTGCCTGAGCTGAGTCGCCATCATTGGTGACGGTGTGTCCTTGCGCGAGGGTGGACTCTTGTGGCTCCGGCCGCCGAGTTGTTAGAGGGGGCGGCAGCCTGCGGTCTTCCTGGAAGGTGCAATTCCGAGTCTGAGGAGGTATCTCCGGCGTGCTGGAAAGGAGTCATCCCTGCACAGCCAGAATTCTTGCACTTATGACAACAGGACAGCCCATCCGCGTTGCCGTGCAACTTTCCGGCGCGGTGCTCTATTTGCATGTCATACTCCTGGAGTTTGACGAGCCACCGGGCCACCAAGCCATCAGCCTCACTATAGTTGAGGAGCCATCTCAGCGAACTGTGGTCAGTCCGCAAGCGGAAATGGCGTCCCAACAAATAGTGCCGGAAGCGCTTAGTCATAGTCACCACCGCAAGCAGCTCGCGGTGAGTGGTGCAGTAGTTCATTTGAGAGCGACTCAAAGCCACACTCGCATAAGCTACTACCCGCTCTTGCCCGTCCACGACCTGCGAGAGGACACCGCCGAGTGCAAAGTTACTCGCGTCAGTGTCCAGGATAAACTCGCAATCCGGACGAGGGTGCCGCAGCACTGGGGCCGCTACCAAAGCTTGCCGGAGCTCCGAGAAGGCAATTGCTTGCTCGGCTGACCAGGAAAAGTCGACGCTCTTTTCCGTGAGGACAGTAAGGGCGCGTGCAATCTCCGCAAAGCCTTGTATGAACCGGCGGTGATAACTCGCAAAGCCCAAACATAGAGCCTTAGGGCTCTGCGCTTACCGGACCCAAGATATACCGTTATGTTTCAGTTTTATGTAAGCTGAAAGCAATGTCATGAAGTCATGAGAATAATTGCAGATCATTCACGCCTAAAACTTACCCTACGTAAGTCGATAGTGTTAGAGCCTAATATACAATGATATGGAACTAGAATGGAACTGACTAGTACTGTCGCAGATATTCTTTGCTTTTGTATCAGTTTCAGTTTATTGAGGTCAAAGGTCAAATTTAAGTTCACAAGAATATTCAGCATATATAATTTCCTATATTTCCTCAACTGATGCCTAAGCTGTAAAGTCGATAATAACCAAGATATTAGCGATTTTGTGCTCTGACCTTGAAAACGAGGTCAAGTGTCAGGTTCAAAGTCATCGAAATATTCGGCATACATCATTTCCTATATGTTCACAACTGATTACCGGGGGTAAATTCAACTTCAGCCATCAGTGAAATGCGCTTTTTGGCCATAGTTTTCTTTTGGATCATCGTATCAAGTTGAAATTTGGTATGGTTTAATTATGTATCATGCCGCAATTTTTAATGAAATTTCAGAATTCTTTTTTTAAGAATTGAAGAAGTTTGCAATGTAACCGAATGTTAAATTTCATCCCCTACATGGAATGTCAGTCTGGCCAAAAAAAAAAAGTTTTTTCGATGTACGAGTTCAATAATGCTTCAAAATAAACAGATTTACTTAATATACATTGACTATGCCTTCAAACTTCAAAATCAGCTCAATATGTTCATTTTGTACGATCATAAACACGATGAAAGCCCCGAATATGTTTGAATTTATTTAATGCCATTTTGGACTGAAATTCAACATTGGGGTAGATTGCTAACTCTTTTATTTTTTGAGTTATCAATTCTTAAAGTAGGTGGAAAATTACGGCATGATACCCGATTCAGACACACAAGATTTCAAGTGGATCTGAATATCCAAAATAAAACTACAGCCAAAAAGCGTGTTTCATGAATTTAACTTTAGGCCGAGAGTCGCGCCCCGCGTCACTGCGTTGACTGCAAGAAATGCTTTGAATTCGATCGGAAAATACAAATTACAGTTACCGTATTTTATTCGATTAGTTCGAACAGCTAAAAATAATTAAATTTTGAAATGTTGGAATTATTAGATTCACTATAAAATCGTCCATCAAAACGGAAAACATAGCACCAAATACAAATTACAGTTACCGTATTTTATTCGATTAGTTCGAACAGCTAAAAATAATTAAATTTTGAAATGTTGGAATTATTAGATTCACGATAAAATCGTCCATCAAAACGGAAAACATAGCACCAAGGGTGCTGTAGCTTACCGGCAATCATGAGAAACGCAGAGTATTGATTTTCCAACATATAAATTGTTACACTGATCTTGAACTCTAATTGTCAAAACATGTTCGTAAATGTTGCTGGAAACACATTTTCTGTATGGACTATATATAGTACAAAATCAAATTACACATCACAAAGGTACATAAAGATAATCTTATACATGATTTTGAGAAAAACTGTCTGAATAGATTTAGACAAAATGGTCACCAAAGACAAATTTCATCGTTTTTGACTTTCCAAGGTCATTGAAGGTCAAATTCAAGGTCATCACTCAAACCGCAATATATGATTTCCCATTTACTTAGGCTCTATTTTGAAGTCTTCTATGAGTTTACTCCGCACAGCTCCCATTATGAAGGAAAAATTGGGTGAAAGTCCAAAAAAATTTTCAATGGCCAAAAAATTTTGTTTTTTGTTTTTTGCTGGAAATGGCTCAAAACGAATAGTTACTTGATTTTGGACAAAAAAAAATTTTTTCGCCGACCCGTCAAAAAAACAAAATGGCCGCCACACGCAGACCGGCGATTCAAGGGCAACGAAACTTATACACATCATAAAGGTACATAAGAGGACTGTTTTGAAACAAAAATCTCAAAACTGATCAGACAGTTTTTGAGAAAATGGCCATCAAAATCCAAAATTGGTCATTTTTTGACAAAAAAGGTCGTTTTGACCTTCCAAGGTCATTGAAGGTCAAATTCAAGGTCATCATTCAAACCGCAATATATGGTTTCCCATTTGAATGTGCCATTACTTAGGCCCTACCTTCAAGTGTTCTATGAGTTTACTCCACACAGCTCCCATTATGAAGGAAAATTGGGTGAAATTTTCTAAGTCCAAACAAATTTTCAATGGCCAAAAAAAATTTTTTTTATTTTTTTTTGCTGGAAATGGCTCAAAACGAATAGTGACTTGATTTGGGACAAAACAATTTTTTTTCGCCGACCCGTCATAAAATCAAAATGGCCACCACACACAGATCGGCGATTCAAGGGCAACGAAAATTATACACATCATAAAGGTACATAAGAGGAATGTTTTGAAACAAAAATCTCAAAACTGAAATCCAAAATTGGCAATTTTTCGTCAAAAATGGTCGCCAAATCGGCAAAAACGATTCAATCGAAAAAAATTTTAAAAAACGTCTTTACATACTGGCCCAAGGTATGTTCTGACAAATTTATCGGGAAATTCATCACGTCAAAAAAAAGTTACAGACCCGGACGGACGACGGACGGACGGACGACGGACGAAAAACCATGACAATAGCTTATCGGCCCAAAGGGCCGGTAAGCTAAAAATTAGCCCAAGGGCTAAGAAAGGTTACCGGACAATATACATTTTAGATATTAGCCTTTTGTCCAGTGACCTTGAAAAAAAAGTCACTGATAAATTCAAGGCCATGAAATTTTCAACGAATATATATCACTTCTAGTATATCCACAATAAATTCCTAAGCTATAAATTCGATAACAAGTGAGATATTAGCGATTCTGTGATGTGACCTTGAAAATGAGGTCAAAGTTCAAGTTCAAGGTCATGAAAATATTCAGCATATATCATTCCTCTATATTCGCAATTCATTCCTAAGCTGTAAAGATGATAATAAGCGACATATTAGCCAAATTGTTCTCTGACCTTGAAAATGGGATCAAAGGTCAAATTCTACATCACCAAAATATTCAGCATACATCATTTCCTATATGTTCACTATGGACCCCTAAGCTGTAAATTTGATAATAAGTGAGATATAAGCCATTTTGTATTCTGACCTTGAAAATAAATGACTGACCTTGAAATTTAGGTCAAAGGTCAAATTCAAGGTCATGAGAATATTCAGAATATATCATTTCCTATATGTTCACAATTGATTCCTAAGCTGCAAAGTCGATAATAAGCAAGATATTAGCCATTTTGTCCTGTTGACCTTGAAAATGAGGTCAAAAGTCAAATTCAAGGTCACTAGAATATTCAGTATATATCATTTCCTATATGTTCACAATATTCTTAAGCTGTAAAGTCGCTAATAAGCAAGATATTGGCCATTTTGTCCTGTGACCTTGAAAATGAGGTCAAAGGTCAAATTCAAAGTCACGAGAATATTCAGCATATATCGTTTCCTATATGTCCACAATTGATTCCTAAGCTGTAAAGTCGATAATAAGCGAGATATTAGCAATTTTGTCCTGTGACCTTGGAAATGAGGTCAAAGGTCAAATTCAAGGTCACGAGAAGATTCAGCATATATCATTTCCTATATGTTCACAATTGATTCCTAAGCTGTAAAGTCGATAATAAGCGAGATATTAGCCTTTTTGTCATGTGACCTTGAAAATGAGGTCAAAGGTCAAATTCAAGGTCACGAGAATATTCAGCATGTATCATTTCCTATATGTTCAAAATTGATTCCTAAGCTGTAAAGTCGATAATAAGCAAGATATTAGCCATTTTGTCCTGTCACCTTGAAAATGAGGTCAAAGGTCAAACTCAAGGTCACGAGAATATTCGGCATATTTCATTTCCTATATGTCCACAATTGATTCCTAGTCTCTAATCCCAATATTAAGTGAGGTATTAGGCTTATTGTGTTCCATTATAAAGCATAGGAAAATTTAACATGGGAAAGTCACATTTGGGCCGAGTTTGGGCCCAAAATGGCCCACTTTGAGCGATTCAACGGCAACGAAATTTATACATGTCACAGGGGTACATATGAGGAGTGTTTTTCATCAATAAGAAAAAAAGTTACTGAACAGATTTTGAGAAAACGACCGTCAAAGTCCAAAATTGGCCATTTTTCGACGAAAACGGCCGCTCTGACCTTGAAACCAAGGTCAGAGGTCAAATTCAAGGTCACGACAATATTCAGCATATATCATTTCCTATATGTCCACAATTGATTCCTAGTCTCTAACCTCAAAATTGAGTGAGATATTAGGCTTAATGTGTCCCATTATAAAGCATAGGAGAATTTAACATGGGAAAGTCCCATTTGGGCCGAGTTTGGGCCCAAAATGGCCCACTTCGAGCGATTCAAGGGCAATGAAACTTATACACATCGTAGGGGTACATATGAAGAGTGTAATGCATCAGTAAGAAAAAAAGTTATCGAACAGATTTTGAGAGAATGGCCGCCAAAGTCCAAAATCAGGCATTTTTCGTCAAAAATGGCCGCCATTTTGAAAAAAATGCGGAAATCAGAAAACTAAAAAAAACTTTCCTGGAAATATTTTTAGGTATTTTTGTGCAAAATTTCACAAAGATTTGACCATATACTTTAAAGATAAAAATGTGAACGGACGGACGCCAGACGGACGCCGGACGACGGACGCAACGCCAGGCCAATAGGTTATCGGACCATAGGGCCGGTAACCTAAAAACGCAAACCCAGATTTATCATACGCGAGTTGACAGTTACTGTTCATCATGGTGGTTGGAACTAGGGCTTTTACTGTACGATTGATAGGTTAACCGCAGACAACTAGCATTTTTAGAAAACTCGAATAACTGGCTGCTAAATCGCCCGGTAACTGTTGTTTATAATCTCACATTGATACTAAATTCTAGTCATATTGCATGTGCAACCGTGTCACTCGAACCGGAAAAAACTTCGCAAACCGCCCGGCACTCTGAGGTCCGCGCTTTCAATATTTCTGCTCATATCATGGAGGTTCGCCAGGTGGGGCAAAAAATAGTAAATAATTATGATGTTTCTTCAACTGCTAGGGCGCGCCACCACTCACACAATTGTTTCAATGTAGGCGAGCGGGGCTACCATAGATTCCAGATATATTTTACACAGGATATACGGATTGATATTTTGATATTTATAGTTATCAATGGATTTGAGATTGTGTCAATAATAACAAACGAATGTGTTATGTCCCATTGAAACTTGGAATGTCCCATTGCTTCGAATATCAAGGGGCCAATTGACCCACTGTTCAAATGCTCTAGCCCTATCCCTGGATTCCTGAGCTGTAAAGTCGATAATAAGCGAGACATAAGCCATTTTGTCCTGTGACCTTGAAAATGAAGTCAAAGGTCAAATTCAAGGCTCGATAATATTCAGAATATATCATTTCCTATATGCTGACAATTGATTCCTAAGCTGTAGAGTCAATAATAAGCAAGATATTAGCCATTTTGTGCTGTGACCTTGAAAATTAGGTCGAAGGTCAAATTCAAGGTCACGAGAATAATCGGCATATATAATTTCCTATATGTGTACAATTGATTCCTCATGTCTAATCCCAATATTAAGTGAGATATTAGGAGAAATTTGTCCCCATTATAAAGCATAGGCTAATTTAACATTGGAAAGTTCTATCTGGGACACGTCGAAAAAATCAAAATGGCTGCCACACGCAGACCGACGATTCAAGGGCAACGAAACTTATACACAGCACAGAGGTATACCAGGGGAATCTTTTGAAACAAAAATCTCAAAACTGATCAGACAGTTTTTGAGAAAACGGCCGTCAAAAATCCAAAATTGAGCGTTTTTCGACAAAAATGGCCGCCTTTTTGGAAAAAATGATTCAATCGACGAAAAAAAAATGGTCCGGAGATATGGGCCCATAGAACATATTTTGTGAATCACAGCAATATTCATGGAACAGATTTTTCCCAGCGTTTGACAGTGCCGACGCCGACACCGACGGACAGACGCCGGACGCAACCTGACGACAATAGCTTATCGGACCATAGGTCCGGTAAGCTAAAAAGGACCTCACGTTACAAGGCGGAGGCCATTTCTGCACGGCCTCTATCTTTGTGGGGTCCGTTCTAACTCCGGTGCCTGTTACCATGAAGCCCAAGTACAGGATCGCACTTACTTGGCTTCAATTAAAGGCCTGCTCCGCGGATGCGATGGAGCACCATCTGGAGGTTGGTGAAGGTTTCCTCGAACGACCGGCCATACACGACGACATCGTCGATGTAGACCATACATCGCTTCCAGAGGAACCCTTTAAGTACCATCTCCATGAGGCGCTCGAACGTCGCTGGCGCGTTGCAGAGCCCGAAGGGCATTACCTTGAATTGGTAGAGGCCGTTCTTGGTAACGAAGGCAGTCTTCGCCCTATCACTCTCCTCCATCTCTACCTGCCAATACCCGGAAGCCATATCCAAAGCACAGAAACAGTGCCATCCGGCCAGGGAATCGAAGGTGTCTTCGATGTACGGGAGAGGATATGAGTCCTTCCGCGTGGCATCGTTAAGCTTACGATAGTCCACGCAGAACCTCCACGAGCCGTCCTTCTTCTTCACCATAACCACAGGGCTGGCCCAAGGGCTACCACTGGGTTAGATGATGTCGAGCTCGAGCATCTTTTGCACCTCCTGGTCTATGGCCTCTTTGTGCACTAACGCTGCTCGACGTAGATGCTGCTTAATAGGACGCTCGTCCAGGAGGTCGATGCGGTGTTTGGCCACTTCCGTCTCGCCAACCGCACCGTCCGGACTCATGAACACATCCCCATACTGCCGGAACAGCTTGCGGAGAGCCTGATGCTGATCTTCATCCTTCGGAACTCTAGATTCCAGATGGTCCAGAACCCCACCCTCGACCAGAGCCCCACCCAGCACGAGTCCGGTTCCTCGGGCAAAATTGCTCACCGGTTGCACTATGCACGGACGACCATTGAGAGGCATGCGGGGACGACGTGGCCTCGCCTCAATGATCATCTCGCTCATCGGCAGCACAACGGTAGTGCGTGCCGCCCGCAATTGAAATGAATGCAACGGACCTGCGAGGAAGAGGAAGTGTGTGTCCTCTTTCATCCGTAGTTCGCCGGAGCTAAAGTTGGCGATCACCCGGTGGATCCGGAGAAAGTTCATTCCAATAATCCCGGGCGCTCCGATATCCGTAACGATTGCCTCTGTAATATACACCTTCTCCCCAAGAGTAATAGGCAGATCTATGATACCGTGGATACGGATGCTGTTGTTACCCGCTCCGTGTTACCCGCTCCGTGGAGCGTGTAACGTCCGGGATCCGGCAACACAATGTCGTGGAGCGCGGGCTCTCTCTTGAACATTCCCGTGGCTACGATGGTCACCTCAGAGCCAGAGTCTACGAGGAACCGGACCGGCTCCCGTCCAAAAGACAGGGGCAGGTACCAACAGGGGTCCCTCACCAGTGTGCACATTGGATGATCGGTATCACTCAAAGCACTGGGCTCAGCTACGGAGTCCTCGTTATCCGCCTCAGCTGCGGAGGAGCTAGACTGATCCTCAAGGACTACTTCCGGAGAAGTTCTATCTACTTGAGGTTCGTCCGGCTTGTCCGCAGGTGGGGCGGCGTCAGATGCCACCGAACAACTGTCCTCGGACGCAGTGTTGGTCACCACCGGGTCCGGTTTCAGTTTCCCTGCCGAGAGGGCCGGCCTTGCTGTCCCGGAGGACCAGGCCGGAAGGAAGAATTCCTCCGGCGCGGATCAGGGAGGCCCCCTTGATATCCGCGTGCCTGCAGGCATTCCAACAACTCCGAACACTTCAGCCAAAAGTGTCCCTGCTTTCCGCAGAAGTAGCAGGGACGGTTCTGGGCTGGTCTGGACGTGAGCATCAATTCCTGCACAGTGCGCAATCATCTACGCCGCACAGAAATCTTATTCTTCCATTTCATACTCATCCGAGGACGAGCACGACACGACAGCTGGTGCCGCCTGTGCGGGCGTCCCTGAGGGGGACGCCTGCGCACCAACCCACTGAGGGTTGGGCACCCCGGCGGGTTCCCGGTGAACCGGGACCGGCCGCGGGGCCACCTGTGCTGCTTGTACGGGAGCAGGCACCACCGCTTGCGAAGGCACAGCCGAGGCCGGAGCTGGGGTCGGAGGCATCTGTCTAGGACGGACAGCTACCTCTATCGCAAGGGCGGAGTTGATTGCCTCCTCCATCGATCGTTTTTTCATGGGTGGCCAGCCCATAAGATATATAGTATGGCTGGCCATCAATGAACTGATCGATCAGCATCAGTTCAAACCGACTGGCTTCCATGCCCGGATAAGCTCTCCGGCTGAGTATGCGCAAGTTGAATGCATACTCAGTAACGGATTCAGTCGGTAGGCAGATCCTAGCCTTGAACTCCCATTCAAACATCCGCCTGTTGGTCGTCGGCGTGAACAGTAAGCGGAGTTGCAGAGCAACCTCGCCAAACGTAACTGTCCCCACCGGCAGACACTGCATTACCCGGAGAGCCTTTCCTTCCAAGCTCCCTGAGAGGATATGCCCAGCCTCCTCCTGGGTCCATCCTTCATAGACTGCCGTCCGCCATACTTGGAGTAAGTAGTCCTCCAAGTCGGCGTTGTCCCCGTTAAACCTCTTCCGCCAAGAAGTCTGGTCGGGCCCCTGGTCGCGCGGAGAGCGCACCCGACGAACGGAACTGGCTCCGGGGTCGGCGGTGTAAGACGGCAAAGTCCGTGTACTATCCGCTCCCGTGGCGGAGTCCGCAGGTGCGGACCCAAACACCGTTGACTGGGGAGCAGGATAGCTCACGCTTGCCGCCGGGTACATACACGTGGGTAGCCCACCCTGGCTTGGTGCGGTCGGGACTCCCAACCTACTGGGTAGGCCCCAGACGGGGCAGCAAAACTGGCGTGGCTGGGGGCCGGAGCCGCCGGTTGTCAATTCGTTCCCGGAACACCATAACTGCCTGGGTAGGTCGACCACGCGGCGTTAGCTCCGGCCGTAGAAACGGTCGAGGCAGTTGCCAGCGTGGTGCCTCCGAGTCACGGAGTAGGCGCGGATCCCATAGCTGGGACCACTGGCGTCTGCGGACTCGGGAGGACTTGGGGAAGAGCCATGGGCCCAGTCATCCCCGGATTGTACGGGATCGTCAGATCCACGCTCAAGGCTGGCTGACTTTGCTTGTATTGCTCAAGCGCTATAGAAATCAGCCACCATTCCCTCTCTGACAAGGGCCCTGACAGGCTCTGTGACTGCGGAGAGGGTGAGCGATTCCAGGGACTCGCGAAGGAGTCCACCCAGCCGGGTTAGGCAACCGGAGGTGGTGGTCCGCCTGTCCGGAGGTGGGAGCGACAGTTGGCGCTCGATTCCGGATGTCCGGAGACATCCCCTGGAAGAGTGTCGTTTGACACGAAGACCGTCCGGACAAGGGCGGGCGCGGTGTAGGGCCATTCTCAACTCCGCCTACCGCGCCTAACTCATCGAGGCTAGGCCTCGACGGCAACACATGTTGCGGCACGCAGGGCTCAACTCTACGTCCGGAGACGGAGTCGAGGACACCGGAGTCGACTCCGCAGACTGGGTCCTGTCTGTGGAAGGCTCCGCGCGTCTCTGGTCACCGCCGGAGCCACCCTGGGGTAGCTCACGGCCGGTCTTCGACCGGGTATGGTCGGCAACTGTATCCGCACTTTCTTTTTCTTTCTCTCTGTCACTCATTTCTTTGCGGATGTGTCCCGGAGGAGGCGAGGGGTCCCCAGGGACGAGGGAGCAAGACACTGCGACATTAGGCTGCGATGGAACGCCGTCGGACTGATCCTGGTCACGGCACCAATGTAAAGTTCCAGCGCCCGCTACAGGCCGCCGGTGGGTACTCTACGAGTATCACAACCAGGTACCAGTCCGTCCGGAGCGAGTCCAGCCGTCATACATGCGGCCATCGAGGACGCCGGAGTCGACCCTGCAGACTGGGTCCTGTCTGTGGAGGGCTCCGCGCATCTCTGGTCACCGCCGGAGCCACCCTGGGGTAGCTCACGGCCGGTCTTCGACTGGGTATGGTCGGCAACCGTATCTGCACTTTCTTTTTCTTTCTCTCTGTCACTCATTTCTTTGCGAATGTGTCCCGGAGGAGGCGAGGGGTCCCCAGGGACGAGGGAGCAAGACACTGCGACATTAGGCTGTGATGGAATGCCGTCGGACTGATCCTGGTCAAGGCACCAATGTAAAGTTCCAGCGCCCGCTACAGGGCGCCGGTGGTACTCTACGAGTATCACAACCAGGTACCAGTCCGTCTGGAGTGAGTCCGGGCGTCATACATCACATCATAACACATCGCCATCACCATCATCACCAACATCAACAACATCATATACAGCATGCATTATACATAGTTAGTGGTAATGTAGCCGTGTGTAGAGCCCGAGATGCCATGGGAGCGGCACCATGGAACTCGTACACGTGAGCATGTTGCTGGCCGGCCTCGCCGACGGCACTGTCACAGAAATTGAACTCAGGGCCAGCCTGACGGTCTGCCAGAGCCTGTGTCACACCATCCCGGGTGGGAAAAGACCGGTGATCCACAGGGCCTGCGCCCCCGAGTCAGCACAGTCTCCCCCAGCCCGGGCCCCCTATGGAAATCGTCCCCAGGAGCCCACGAGGGCTTTAGCCAAAGAATGGAGACGTAAAGCTCATGGCGAGCTCCATATCCTGCCTCTCGGCCTGCTCAGGGACAATCTCCCAGATCAAGCCGGTTCCAGTGTATATAAAACACTAGAACACGAGACAAGAAAGAGCTACGTAAAACCATTGTTATAGCTTACTGGGCGCGAGAGGATTAGAGAGCGCTGCTGTGGCAACGCGTGCTTCGAACTAAAGCGATCAAATCACAGGCCGTAAAACTAGAGTGTTTAAGAAAGACACCTGCCATGATCTTGGGCAAAATCTCCACATATGCCTACGAAAATGCTACAATAGATTACACAGAGTGCAATCGGTCCGATATATTGCGGTATTGACCTCCTTCATATCGACCTGCGTCGCGCATAGCAACCGGTGCTCTTTTGAAGTTTACGTATTCATGCGCTGGTGAAATGACGTTTTTGGTTTTGTAGTACATGGAAATGTCCATAAAATTTCTTTGCTTTCAGGGTCTGAAATGTCAGCATTTGTAATCATAGGTCTCTCGAGGGGTGTGCATATCATGATGCGGCATATAATAATAAGTTAATCGACTCGCAAGCTCGTGCGTGCTATGGCCCAGATACGACCTCAGGCCTCAAACACTGTATCCAGTCCGTTACCTATCAATACTGGATTATTAAAGCGAATCAATTCAAAACTGTCTATTGATTTTACACAGGTACTGATTTCATACGAAATGTCTGTATCAACGTATAACTGATACAATCACTGTATGATTGGATTTAAATAGAAATCTTCAAATCGATAGAATACACTCTTCAATTCATGATATTATGATTGTATACCAATCAATCCTAAAGATCGTTTTCCTGTGTGTGAATTATTGCTCAACTTGTAATATATATTGTGCTATTTGAAGGTCACACCCGGATGTATTGAACATGTTTTCCTGGTTGTAATTCGAATGCTCTTTCACCAAGTAGTGTTTTATCTTCGATTGATAAGAAGACAAATACACGTAAGAGTCTAACGTTCACCAAACGAATGAAACAAGTAGACGGTTTAAGATAGTTACCTCAACAATTTAGCATTGAAGAATACATAACTACTGGATTATCAA
This sequence comes from Terebella lapidaria, assembly GCA_949152475.1. Taxonomy (NCBI): domain Eukaryota; kingdom Metazoa; phylum Annelida; class Polychaeta; order Terebellida; family Terebellidae; genus Terebella; species Terebella lapidaria. The sequence continues at coordinate 36,172,409 of OX424559.1, read as the reverse complement.
GTGAATTAATATTGCAGAAGGCAAGTGATAATACTGTTATAATTCGTTGACAATACTTGAAATACTGAATAACTATGTCATATCGTGAGAATGTTGTAAATAAAATGAGCCTTGGAGTTGTAGTGTCGTAAAAGAGAGAGAGAGAGAGAGACGGAAGAGAAGGTGAAGATACAACTGTTACTATGACCGAAACGAAGTTGCGATCCGATTCAGTACTTTTACTTCGAGATAGTTATATTGCACCTGCATACGCTGGTCACCTGATTGACTTTTAGTCCCACAGGTGAGTCAAAAGGTGAGGTGAGTCCTTTGCATGTTATTGATGGTTCTTATTTCAAAACAAAGGTTATAAATATCGAAAACCATAAGCTGGGTCAATCAATCTTTGTGCTAAAGTTATACACAATACCGAGGGGTACCGATGATGCTCCTGGGTAACCATGGACCGAAGTAGTCCAGATGAGATGTACCTTCTGTGGTGGAACGTTCTAACTTATCAGAAACTTTCCACACGCTTTGGACGTATTGAGCAAGTTATCACGTTCTGTTTCATAAATTACAACAAGCATCCCATATTCTCCTTTAAAACACAAGGGTGGCTTTGAACTTTCCTCTGAGAAACTAAAAATAGATTAATTGATCGTGACCAATATGGAGAAAATTCTGTTGGCTCATGTTCGCCAGGTTCTGAAATAAATTACAGGGTTATTACGAAATCAACGTCTATGTAACATGTCAATAGACGTGAAATCAATACCCAGTATTAAGTATTCCGAGCAAACAAAACATGGTCCGTTATCCAATCTCATAGTCCGGGGCCAGAAAGTCATATCAGGCATACGAAGTGAGAGAAAACAAAAATGACAGGGAAATTCATGAAATTAATGATTAAATACGCGTACTTACTATCAAATACACATATTCAATATTAAATACACATACTTAATATTGAATACACGTACATAATATTAAAAATACATATATAATATTAAATGCGTGTACTAAATTCGCATACTTAATATTAATTATGCATATTTCATATTAAATGCACGTACATAATCTAATATTAAGTACACGTACATAATATTAAATACGCGCATATAATATTAAATACATGTTTTTAGTGCTAAATACACGTACTTAAATGCTAAATACACATACTCAATATTAATACCAGACAGTTAGATATTTCTGGGTTTTTTGTAGCGCCATGTCGCTTGATACATACCTTGTTTCACGAGACATACACAGCAACATAACCACATCAATTTTTTGCTAATTTAATATTAAGTATGCATGTTTGACATTAAGTACGCATATTCAACATTAAGTATGCATATTTAATATTAAGTACACGTATTTAATAGCATACAGCGTATTTAATATTATATACGTGTATTTAATATTAAGTATGAGTATTCAATATTAAGTACGCGTATTTAACATTAAGTATGTGCATTTAATTATTTTATTTTCTTCAGAATTCTGGAAAAAAGAAATAGATGAAATCTGGAAAATAAATCTATGGCATATATCAGCCACCATACCATAGAGAACTTCATTCAAAAAGAAATTCGAGTAGGGCCTCCTGTCTAGATATGGAATAATTAGATAGCATACATGAATGTGCACCGTCATTTTGACACATGACCATAATGAAGATATGTCTATCGAATATCAAACAAGAAACCTAAAATTTGAAAATCTGATATACTTGCATGATTGATCATTTAATCTTCATAATAGTAAAAGCCCACATTCACATGTGTCTGACGGGAAATTTACATAGGTGACCCATATGTATGTTTTGACATGTAATTATCTACTGTTGGATTCGTAAAATTATTTGTGACTGTGTAGGTGTGTGTGTAGTGTGTGTGTAGTGTGTGTGAATGGTATGGAGTTCTGGGGCACCCTGTATTATTTAACTAAACCATATTTTCGAAAACATATGTGTGTGGGGATGCGGGTGTCAGTGTGTGTGTGTGGGTGTGTGTGTGTGTGTAGGTGAGTGTGAATATCAGCGAAGCCATCAAAGAGTAACTTGTCTATATAGTATATAGTGGATAATATTGTAAAGTCTGTATTCGAATACAAAACAATGTAATGTTTATGTGTATTAGACGACTGGCAGGAACAACAATTTATTGAAAAGGATATGATGGTTTTGATGTATATAGTGTGAGGTGATTGGTTTTAATTACATGTGTTCACAGCCTTCGGGTCACAAGCTACGCTCTTGTGAACACCTGGAATGTGTCTTATATTCTTGTCCTATTGTGATTGGTTATGTTATATGTATAAAGCACATCTTGAATGAAATACAATACAAAACTATTCAGACGCAGGAAGTACATCTTTACGCCTCTCTTTGGAGAGCTCCAAAACGAGAATTTTCGCGACAACTTTTTGCTCTGCGAAATTCGCGAAATAAATCGTCGCCAAAAATTTATCGTTTCACAGTAATGTTTACCTTAATAGCAGGTTTTTCAATAAATAAATCAGAGTTCTGGTGTTGTGAGAACACGTACTATTCATTGGGTGACATTCACTGCTTCGTAACAATGAATGACAAAAATATTGTCTCTTCAGATATATCCGGACAAAACGGAAATGACCCATGCAATTATTAAGCAGTTCAGACTACACATCTTAGAAATGGTCTACTTTTTGAGCTGGTACAGTGGCGTTGTAATGAGTGGTAAGTTCATTTATTACTTTTGATGTTTATTGATTTATTCACTACATACATAAAACATAAATGAAACGCAAAAACATACTACATAATATAACATTAAAAAAAAAGAATTTACAATAATATTGATATTGATTATGCAAAATTTGCTCCATGATCATCACCCCAACATAATGGCTAGAAACATTTTCGCCTTCAATGGTTCTAAATGCACTCAAGTATCAGGGACTAACAGATGCCGATACTGGCGAAAGTGGCTATTAGTACACGCATAACGAGACAATCAGAGATTGCAGACCCTGGTCTTTCCAAAATTAGTTACTAAAATTAAAGTTTATGACCTTCAAAGTTTCGCCTGGGCGATTATCGGGGATTTCGGTCATACCGTCATTGGTCATATCAAATGATTGGAAATTGGCCATAAAAAATACAAAAACCATGGGAGAAATATTCATTCATAAAAGAAGAGTTCTTGCGAATTTTTTATTTTTTTTTTAACATATTCTCGATCTGTCGACCACGACCTTAATTCTCGATACTGACAACCCAAATTCAACATTCTGTATAATATCGTCAGTGGTTTGGGAATTACCACTACTTGAAATACTACAAAATCAGTGATTTTAGCTGATGTCCCCTACACTTGATACATTGGGCGATAATGGGGGGTTTTGATCACATGACCATGGGTCATACAGCAGATGACGGGAGTTGAGTACAGAAAAATATATAATTAATAGGGGATATAAATCATTAAAATAAGCAGAATTATTGTACATTTTCGATTTTGAACTCTGACCTTATTGAGTTGTGAAATTCCACGGTATTGTTTATGTCATATAGGCACATCTGCTGAACGAAAATGGGTTAAAACGATTGAAAACTAGCTTCAAAATATGGACTTGAATCTCAGATCACTCAAAAGTCTTAAAATCGTGACCCCTATTTTTTCGACATCGGGCAATAATAGGAAATTTTCGTCGTATAACCATCGGACATACACTGTACGATCGGGAATTGGCCAAAGAAAAATGAAGAAATAGTTTGAAAAATTAATATCAAGTAGAGCCAGAGTTATAGCTGATTATGTGATTTTCACTTTTTCCGTTGCCATGGCAAATTTTTTCATTCGATTTTGACAAAATTTGGGGAAAATTGAGCCACTGACATAAAGCTACATCCCTATAAATTATGCATTGATCGGACCATTTGTTTCCGAGTTATGCGCGTGGACAAACAAACAAACTACCAGGGAGACAGACAGACTCAAAGGCAATACCCTCGAACCCCCCCCCCTCCCTACGGGGCGAGGGTAACAACGGATATTGCCAACCAGGTATTCGTAACTGTAACAGCGTGATATACACAGGTGTGTTCCAAAGAATATGGGTATTTCTGTTCCGTCCACCAGAGCATGTCTGATTTATTTATTTTATGTTATTATTTATTTTCATTACCTTCGCCGCGAAATATTGCGTTTGACTATTTGGTTGGTCGCCTGTACGTCCAGGAATCTCAAACTAATTGTCCCATTGGCTTAACTTGTGAACTTTTTGAATTTGGTAAAAATTAGATGAAAAAGGGTTGTCATAGCAATAGAAAAACTGAAATCACATAATTGCCAATGACCATGTTTGACCAAGATTGCTCAAAGTATTTGTCTTCAGTCAGTCAGTGTTCAATACATTGAGTTCCACTGGAAAGTTGAATCCAGTTACACTGTCCGGAATCCGTTTCGGCAGAGGATATTGGGAAACGATATTTTTCGGTTGGGAAACGATATGTTCGATTGGGAAACGCCAAGCTGCAAGGGGGTGTGTGTTGTTTTCCTCAATAAAGTATGAAAAAATAGGTGTAATCGGTAATCAGAAGAAAGACAAACATGCGCTAATGTTGTATTAAGTCTCCAGTGTCGACCAAACCTGCTATACTTGATGTAATATCGTTTTTGTGACGTGAAATGCGATGAAAATCACACCGTTTTGAACAAATGAACACTGATGATTAAATATGTGTCTGATGCACACAAAAAGTAACACGAGTCAAGAGAAAGGTGTATTACATGATCCCTACCGAACAGAAACATTTTACATCGTCTCATTAATAAATGTTTGCTGATTTTCTGAACCATTGATGTTTCGGTGGGTAAACGATACTGTTCCGATTGGACAACAGTTCTGATATGGGTGTCTCGATTAGTAAACGATATTTTATTGGGAATTTATGGCCCGTTAAGGCTCATTTTTGGCTATTATTCATTCATACTTATTATTTCTTACAACAGATGGCGTCTCGCGGCTTCAACGCCAGGTGTTATAACTGTCATTCCAAGTTTGAAGACTCTAACCAAATTGTGAAGCACTCATTTGACAAACACCAAGAAAAACCTTTTCAATACTGAGACCCGCTGTGGATGAGGAAAGAGGGCAAAATTAGCCCAAAGGCTAAGACATTTGTAGTCTCAAAGTCTGCAATGGTAATTTTTCCACAATGTCTGCCCAAAGGGAACATTGTTTTCTATCTGTTTACAATTGATTCCTAAGTTGGAAAGTCGATAATGAGCGAAATATTAGCCATTTCATGCTCTGACCTTGAAAATAAAGTCGAAGGTCAACTTCAAGCTTATGAGAATATTCGGCATATATAATTTCCTATATGTTCACAATTGATTTGTAAGCTATAAAGTTGATAATGAGCGAGATATTAGCCACTCTGTTGTCTGACCTTGAAAATAAGATCGCAGGTCACGAAAACTTTCAGCATATATCATTCCCTATATGTCAACATTTGATTCATCAGTTGTAAAGTCGATAATAAGCGATATATTGGCCATTTTGTGCTCTGACTTTGAAAATGAGATCAAGGCCAAATTCAAGGTCATCAGGAAATTCGACGTATATCATTTCCTATATGTCCACAATTGATTCCCAAGCCACAAAGTCGATAAGGAGCGAGATATCAGCCATTTTGTCCTGTGACCTTCAAAATTAGGTCGAATGTGAAATTCAATGTTATGAAAATATTCAGCAGATATCATTTCCTTTATGTCCACAATTGATTCCTAATCTCTAATCTCAATATTAAGTGAGATATTAGCAATAATATGTCCCATTATAAAGCGTAAGATAATTTAACATGGGAAAGTCCCATTTGGGCCAAGTTTGGGCCAAAATGGCCCACTTTGAGCGATTCAAGGGCAAAGAAACTTAGACATGTCGCGAAGGTACATAAGGGTGATCTTTTCAAACGATAATCTGGAAACCGTCTGAACAGTTTTTGAGAAAATGGTCGCCAAAGTCCAAATTGACCGTTTTTCTGACAAAAAAGGGCATCTCAAGGTCATTGAAGGTCAAATTCAAGATCACCACCGAAACCACAATATATGATTTCCTATTTGAATGTGCCAATATTTAAGCTCCATCTTGAAGTGTTCTAGAAGTTTACTCCATATAGCTCCCATTATGAAGGAAACATTGCGTGAAATCCAAAAAAGTTTTCAAAGGAGAATTTTTTTTTTGGTTGGATATCACTCGAAACGAATAGTGACTTCATTTAGGACAAAAAGGTTTTTTTTTCACCAACCTGTCGAAAATTCAAAATGGCCACCACATGCAGACTGGCGATTCAAGGGGAACGAAACTTATACACTTCAGAAAGGTACATAAGAGGAAACTTTTCAAACAAAAATCTCAAACTGATCAGTTTTTTTAGAAAACAGCTAAAAACTGAATTTTGGGCCTTTTGAGCCTAAATATTGGGCTTATCGATCGTCAAGGCACTCCATATTTATACTCAATGTCAAGGACCCAAAATAGCATGTTTTGAAACAAAAATGTCAAAACTTTTTCTATTATTTCGAGCCCGGGCACATGATCTACCTTATCTCACACCCAAAATGTTGTGCATACAGTCATATATTTGATATCTCACTCGAGGTAACCTTTCACTAAAGATCACACAGTATTGCTCGTGTATAACAGTTGATCTCGTATTTCATATGTACAAAATTTTCCGTTTCCCAATCGAAACAGCATGGATTACCAACCGGCGCCTTCTCTATACGTATCGTTTACCCATCGAAACATCAATAGTTCAGAAAATCAGCAAATATTTATTAACGAGACGATGTAAAATGTTTCTTTTCGGTGGGGATCATGTAATACACCTTTCTCTTGACTCGTGTGACTTTTTGTGTACACAAGACACATATTTAATCATCAGTGTTCATTTGTTTAAAACGGTATTATTTTCATCGCATTTCACATCCCAAAAACGACATTACATCAAGTATAGCCTATTATAGCAGGTTTGGTCGACCATGAATACTTTATACAACATAAGCACATGTTTGTCTTTCTTTTGATTAACAATTACACCTATTTTTCCATACTTTATTGAGGAAAACAACACACACCCCCTTGCAGCTTGGCGTTTCCCAATCGAACATATCGTTCCCCAACCGAAAAATATCGTTTCCCAATATTCTCTGCCGAAACGGATTCCGGACAGTGAGTTAAGGTTAAGCGACAATGTCAAGGTCACTCAGCAGATACATACTCGCCATAACCGTAGTGTTAATGTCTAAAAGGTCGGCAGCATTCGGAAAACACACATCTTTTGACATTTAAGTTTAACTTGCTTTCCCAAGGTTAAACATGTGTTTGTGCCGAAATATTCGGAGACAGTTGTTTGTATCAACCCGAAAGAGATCTTTAATATTTTATCGGTTATCGCTACCCTTGCTCGATATGGGGGGATGGGGTATTGCAAGATATAAGAAAACTATATATCAATTGGTTTGCTGTATTGTTTTGTTATTATTATTACACCAGTGTATTTAGAGTGCCCAATCGATGTGAAAACACATTATCTGAACACTTTACAAGTAATAAAAGTAAACACAAAATAGAATACAAGTAAACACTAAAAAGAATAATTACCAGGGATAAATGAAAGTAAAATGTTAATAAATGACCAGGTGAACACATATGTGGAAAAATTAAAAACACAAAAACTAGTCAACAATGTCACTGAAATGCTGGCGGAAGAAGTGAGCTTTAAGGTGTCTTTTAAAGGTGTGGACGGATGAGCAGTCACGAACCGATCTTGGAATGCTATTCCACAGTTCAGGAGCCGCATACGTGAAACATTTCTGGCCGTGTGACAATCTTTTTTTTCAAAATAGTGGTAAGAGGAACATTCTCGCAATCATTTTATAGATTTTGTCTATGGTCCTGGTGTGGTCAGAGTAGACCCGGGAGCTGCTGTCAGTATGGAGTGGACTCTCAGCAGGGACTTTGACAAGAACGAGCTAGGAGCCACTATGACAGTTTACACAGGAGTATCCTCTGACGCAGTGGTTATTGTTGAGTATGTACAAGGAGGTACACCACCATGCTACACACTGAATGACGATCCTCGTCTGGACTGTATCGTTCCTGACTCACCAAGCGACATCGTGGGTCTGAGTAACATCAACGTGACTTTGAGTGATGCTGATGACTACAGATGTAATTTACTTTATGAACGGGGTGATAGCCCATTCGATCACGGCGATGCGACGATATACGTTTACCGTGAGTTCATGTGATCACGTTAATGGTATTTCATTGGAGCATTTCGTCTGATATTTTCCAATTTTACGTAATACATCGTACAAATAGGCGTTATGTTGGATATGAAAATACATCAATTCATTTTTTTTATATTGGTGAAGCCTGGATATATCATACGTCCAAATGTATCACACAGAATTTCCCATTGTGTCCCTGACGGGGACTACCGACGTGCTGGCCGGAGACCCAATCACTCTGACGTGTTCCGGATCATCTCAGTCACAGCCTGCTGACAAACGATCCGGATCACCGATAGTCTACTCCTGGATCATCACAAGTCAACACCCAGGAGATTATGTGATAGATGACAACAAGGTGACATTGACCTCAGCACAGCCTGAACACCACGGAGATGTCATCACATGTAATGTGAAGGAAGACGGGAGCTCTCTTGTAACGTCAGAGATCAGAAATGTCAACATACAATGTGCGTTAGACACTGAAGAAAACATTTTTGGGCAACAGCTCTATTTCATTTATTCTGCCACTTCCGCCCTCTCTTTAGTATCCTCTCCGTAATTATCGCGTGTATCACTGTTATATTAAGTTAATATATGGAAACTGTAACGCGTACGTTTTACCGCAATAAGAATATGACATTGGATTGTGGGATGCGGGATGGCTATTATTGATATGTAGAATGAAGAAGTCACTGATGATTAATTTTCGAAAATATACACATATTTACAGACCCACCAACAAACATCCGTCTGGATGGAGGTACCTCGGAGACAGCTGTGGCTGGACAAGACACCGTGACCAGGACGTGTGTAGCAGACTGTAACCCGCCCTGTAGCTACAACTGGGACGGGATATCTGGAGCGAAGCTGAGCTTCAACCCCGTACAGAAAGACGATCATGGGATTCACACATGCACAGCTTCAAATTATATAGCTCCAGACTCCAGCGTTGAGTTCACATTAACTGTGCATTGTAATTTCAAATATTATTCTCCAACTAATTCTCCAGCTTCAAACAATAAGGGTCCAGACGCCAACATTCAGTTCACACTGACCGTGCATTGTAATTTTCAATATAATTTCACATTCCTGATATGGATTAAAATGTATGATTGACCCAATTTGATTTATCATTAAGTATTTGATTACAAAAGTTAGTGCATATATTTTATTTTCCATAGGGATATTGAGATTCTAAGCATATCATCGTCACTCACTCGGCTGTACTATTATTCTCCAACTGCTTACATGTACTTGTTTCCCAGATGAGGCTGAGATCAAGGATTTTAAATCTTCACCATCGAGCCCTGTCCAATCCAATAGCTCAGGAATATCCTGTGATATTTCAAGCCGTCCAGATTCACAGATAGAAATATCATACAAAGACAACGGGACAGTTCTGTCGACCACACACACGATAGAAGACACAGAACAGACAGCAGAGTTCACTTTCCAGGGTGTCCAATGTCTGGATACAGGCGACTATCTGTGTACAGCTGGGAACGACATAGGACAGGATAAAACAAGGGAATATTTCATGAATGTATCCTGTGAGTTATTCTACACTGATTTTGACTGATATATTAGAGATGGTCATTCTTACTTCTTGGTATACATGAATATTCATTATCAGTGTCACTATTCTTTTTGTACTGATCACACAGGTCCGTTCAGCCCAGGGGAAGACTTTGTGAAAGTTGGCAGCAGTTTGGGATCCAATGTCAGTTTCTCCATATTGATGACAGCGAACCCCTTCACTGAGATACAACAAGATCACCTCTCCTTCAATGACAGTTCCAATAGTGCACCCGAAAACACAAAACTTCATGTCCTCGAGACAAATCACCTGGTACAGGAAACAGTGGAGCTGAGAATCTTGGGAGTTGAGGAGTTTAATTTTGGTGACTACATCTTGACTGTTGGGAATGACATCGGACCTCCTGCTATGATCACCTTTACTTTGGAACAACAAGGTCAGTCAGAGGACACTATTACTAGATCATTAAAAAATTCTTCTGAATTTCAAATTGTGTAACAATCTTTTGAAATTACAGTAAAAGTGAATTTTCACATAGGACCACCAAGTGAACCTTCTGCTCCTCGACTTGATTATGCGACATCAGTCAGTCTGAATATTCAGTGGACAGCAGGCTTCAATGGTGGATTCCCTCAGACATTTTTTGTTGCCTATATCAACAATGAGACGAAACAAGAGTTCATGGAAGAGGCTTATATTGAGTCAGAGTTTAACAACGGCGAAATAGTCAGTTACAAACTCATCAACGAATCCACAATATTTTCGGAAAGCACATACATAATCAGCATTACAGCAACCAACTCATTTGATGATAACAGTGAGGCGACTGGGAATTCAGCAACCTTCTCCACCGAACGTGAGTTTCAAGATGTGCTCGACATGTTACACACTATGAGTGTTGCAAGCAAGTTTTTGTGAGGAGTAAGGCACAATCAAGTAAATTTACAAATCGCAATTTCAGCTGAAGTAGCATTGGCAGATGAGAAACCAACGATCAGGATCGAGGGAGACATGGTCATCATCACTATCGAGATCACTAATGCCGAGTACATCTCACTGATATGGACGAAAGTTTGTGATACGAATGAGCCAGATAACTGTGAGACAACGAACTCCACAGACACCTCCCTGAACCAGATCCAAGTCCCACTTCCCCCAGGAGATCCAGGGAAGATCACTGTTACAGTTTCTCTGTATGATCAGGAGCATGTGGTGTATAGTGACAGCTGGGAGTATGACATCAACGACGGAGGTATGTACATGACAAAGCTAGCACAAATGTGTGCAGGTATATCATATTTTGAAGAATTTGAAGTCACATGTACCCCCTGAATTGTTAACATAATGTTACTCTAAATGCATTTTACTCAGCCCTCAGAGCTGATGGTTAACTTTTATACAATACAATAATCGAGAAGGCAAGGATGTTCGATATCTCATCAAATACACATTACTCCACGCTTTTAAAATTATTGTTCATACCAGTATATTGAACAGTCATCAACATACTAAAGTGATGGTTTTCCCTTGAAGGTCTCTCAACCGGGGCAATTGTTGGCATTGCTCTCGGGTGCCTCTTGGCTGCAGGGATAATCACTGCTCTTGTCATCTTTCTGTACAGGGAACGTAAACCTACGGTATTTTGGGTGCCCATGTTATCCATAATTATTAACGCAAACAAAAGGTATGTACATGCAGTATGCTGTGTTGAGTCATGAATACGAATTTATTCTCACAGGTGCAAAAGGAACATGCTCTGCACCCAGTGCACTATGAAAATGTTGGAGCCACAGGATTTCTGTCTGACGTTGCAGTGCATCAGACTCACACATATGAAAACATCGCAAAGGTTGCATTGGATGCAATTATTTTACATATATAATCACATATAAGATCTACATATAAGTTTTTAACAAAAATTCACATTATCGTTTCCTTTGGATGTAATTATGCATGTTGGTTATTTGTGCGTAAATTTGAATCTTGTATAAACTATTTGATCGGGCTTTGTTTCTATTGCAAAATGTTGTATTTTACCTTTCTTATTGGCATCATCAAAATCTGATTGTATTGGTGGTAATAGATTGATACTCACATTTATACCAATGAGTTGGTGTCACTGCTGGCGGACGTTAAATCTGTCTCCGAAGATACCATCAACTCAGTAGCCTTCTGACTTGTGATTGGGTACTTTTGTACTTTTCATGTATCTGTTCCATGGGGTTAGTTTCGGATTGCTAAATTATTTTCATAGGTTGTTGGGCAGTTGTATACTAATTCCATCAGGTGTACAGTAGAAACAACTACATTTAACACACTGTCTGCCCCTGATGACGCCAGTGTGTCTCTGTATAAACTATTTGGTCGGGCTTTGTTTCTATCGCACAATGTTGTAATTTACGTTTCTTATTGGCATCACCAAAATCTAATTGAATTGGAGGCTTATATTGAGTCAGAGTTTAACAACGGCGAAATAATCAGTTACAAACTCATCAACGAATCCACAATATTTTCGGAAAGCACATACATAATCAGCATTACAGCAACCAACTCATTTGATGATAACAGTGAGGCGACTGGGAATTCAGCAACCTTCTCCACCGAACGTGAGTTTCAAGATGTGCTCGACATGTTACACACTATGAGTGTTGCAAGCAAGTTTTTGTGAGGAGTAAGGCACAATCAAGTAAATTTACAAATCGCAATTTCAGCTGAAGTAGCATTGGCAGATGAGAAACCAACGATCAGGATCGAGGGAGACATGGTCATCATCACTATCGAGATCACTAATGCCGAGTACATCTCACTGATAAGGACGAAAGTTTGTGATACGAATGAGCCAGATAACTGTGAGACAACGAACTCCACAGACACCTCCCTGAACCAGATCCAAGTCCCACTTCCCCCAGGAGATCCAGGGAAGATCACTGTTACAGTTTCTCTGTATGATCAGGAGCATGTGGTGTATAGTGACAGCTGGGAGTATGACATCAACGACGGAGGTATGTACATGACAAAGCTAGCACAAATGTGTGCAGGTATATCATATTTTGAAGAATTTGAAGTCACATGTACCCCCTGAATTGTTAACATAATGTTACTCTAAATGCATTTTACTCAGCCCTCAGAGCTGATGGTTAACTTTTATACAATACAATAATCGAGAAGGCAAGGATGTTCGATATCTCATCAAATACACATTACTCCACGCTTTTAAAATTATTGTTCATACCAGTATATTGAACAGTCATCAACATACTAAAGTGATGGTTTTCCCTTGAAGGTCTCTCAACCGGGGCAATTGTTGGCATTGCTCTCGGGTGCCTCTTGGCTGCAGGGATAATCACTGCTCTTGTCATCTTTCTGTACAGGGAACATAAACCTACGGTATTTTGGGTGCCCATGTTATCCATAATTATTAACGCAAACAAAAGGTATGTACATGCAGTATGCTGTGTTGAGTCATGAATACGAATTTATTCTCACAGGTGCAAAAAGAACATGCTCTGCACCCAGTGCACTATGAAAATGTTGGAGCCACAGGATTTCTGTCTGACGTTGCAGTGCATCAGACTCACACATATGAAAACATCGCAAAGGTTGCATTGGATGCAATTATTTTACATATATAATCACATATAAGATCTACATATAAGTTTTTAACAAAAATTCACATTATCGTTTCCTTTGGATGTAATTATGCATGTTGGTTATTTGTGCGTAAATTTGAATCTTGTATAAACTATTTGATCGGGCTTTGTTTCTATTGCAAAATGTTGTATTTTACCTTTCTTATTGGCATCATCAAAATCTGATTGTATTGGTGGTAATAGATTGATACTCACATTTATACCAATGAGTTGGTGTCACTGCTGGCGGACGTTAAATCTGTCCCCGAAGATACCATCAACTCAGTAGCCTTCTGACTTGTGATTGGGTACTTTTGTACTTTTCATGTATCTGTTCCATGGGGTTAGTTTCGGATTGCTAAATTATTTTCATAGGTTGTTGGGCAGTTGTATACTAATTCCATCAGGTGTACAGTAGAAACAACTACATTTAACACACTGTCTGCCCCTGATGACGCCAGTGTGTCTCTGTATAAACTATTTGGTCGGGCTTTGTTTCTATCGCAAAATGTTGTAATTTACGTTTCTTATTGGCATCACCAAAATCTAATTGAATTGGTGGTAATAAATTGATACTTACATTGTATCCTTCTGATGCAGGTGAATTCCGGTGCAATGCCAAATCCTCATATCGGAAATGACGACGATTTCCAGAATGTGAAAGAACGGGAAGATATGGGCATTGTCAAACCATACGAAAGCCTCAGTATACAGAATAAGCAGGTGATGTATCATTTTTCTGACTAAATACACCTGTACACGTTCATGTGATATTTTATTTGTAAAAGTCTGAAGCAAATATATGCATATTTTTTTGCTAAAAAGTGTCAATATGTATCATCAAATTGTGTTTTCAGGCTTCAAATTTCTATGATGTGATTGGTGGCAACCAGACGAGACCAGAGTAAAGATGGTATCGAGTGGGAATTTATCCAGGATTTACATTTTCAACAATATTCCAGACCTTGGCCTATTCCGCGTAGAAAAACCCATGGTACCAGGGTAGATTACTGTTGTAATCTTCCGTGCAACGCGAAGATTGACTAGTGTATTCGTCATACTCCCACGGGTATGAAATTTGTACAATTTGGTCGGGCTTTGTTTCTATCGCAAAATGTTGTAATTTACGTTTCTTATTGGCATCACCAAAATCTAATTGAATTGGTGGTAATAAATTGATACTTACATTGTATCCTTCTGATGCAGGTGAATTCCGGTGCAATGCCAAATCCTCATATCGGAAATGACGACGATTTCCAGAATGTGAAAGAACGGGAAGATATGGGCATTGTCAAACCATACGAAAGCCTCAGTATACAGAATAAGCAGGTGATGTATCATTTTTCTGACTAAATACACCTGTACACGTTCATGTGATATTTTATTTGTAAAAGTCTGAAGCAAATATATGCATATTTTTTTGCTAAAAAGTGTCAATATGTATCATCAAATTGTGTTTTCAGGCTTCAAATTTCTATGATGTGATTGGTGGCAACCAGACGAGACCAGAGTAAAGATGGTATCGAGTGGGAATTTATCCAGGATTTACATTTTCAACAATATTCCAGACCTTGGCCTATTCCGCGTAGAAAAACCCATGGTACCAGGGTAGATTACTGTTGTAATCTTCCGTGCAACGCGAAGATTGACTAGTGTATTCGTCATACTCCCACGGGTATGAAATTTGTACAATATTATGTCATATTCACAATGGGGTATGGTTGAACATCGATATGGCATTTAGAACTCTTAGTCAGGAGGAAATTTCACACAGGGTGGAAACGTAGTACAGACTTTTTCTGTCGATTGATATGGCTTCATAATGGTCTAAGACAACCTTTTTCAGAGGGTGTGTAAAATTTTCTCCCGGGCTAACTTTTTTATGGCCTTTTTCAAAATGGCCGACATCGAAAATTTGGTATTTTAGGAAAAAAAACAAAATTATCCTCCTGGCATGATGCTTTTGGTCTATTAAGGTGACATTTAGTTACATGGAGATATATCCTTCATAACAATACTAATAATACCGATTCAAACGCCCCAAAAATGGAAAAAATCCAAGATGGCCGCCAAATTCTCGCCATTTTTACACAAATGTTCATAACTTCCTGCCAAATTGAGATGGGAGGCCAATTTTGGTGTCTAACCCTGGGTTTTGGGGTATGAGGATTTCAAATATATAACCAGTTTTGTGTTTGGATGGTTTGAAGCTGCTCAGAATCCAAGATGGCTGCAAAATTTTAGCCCGATTTCGCAAATAAGCACCAATGACCGTCATATATATCAAGATAACAAGCCAACTCTGGTGGCCAGTCCTGGGCTTTGGGGTATGAGGGTGCTACTTGATGAAATAATCTTGTGTGTAGATGGTAACTGGCCAATTTATAGGTGTTCAAAGGCGAAGATAACCATTAATTAATGTGAAACATGTAAACGAACCCGTCTAATAGCACCCACTCGCACAAAATCAACAGAATCAACCACTATCAGACAGAAAAAAAATATTTCTGAACCAACTCTTCGGGAGGTCTGACCAGACTCTCACCAGACCATCCTCACCAGACCATCCTCTACATTGGGATTGCTCATCATAGTCATCATGGAGCCCTTACAGAGTGTAACATTAGCAGAAAGGTTGCATTCAATGGGTACAGGTGTTTCTTCTTCAAGCCAGGTATTCTTCTTCAAGCCAGATATATTCTCGATAACATTCACAGTCACAATCTTCGATTTCTGTCTGTTCAAAGAATCAGTCTGCAGCAGCAACTTTCTGGAAAGGAAACACATGAAGTACATCTGCTTGGATCTGTGATCCTTAAGCATCTCCTAATTTTCAGAGCTCTATGATTCAACATCTCCGAAAACGATTTGTCATTTTTTTGTCTCATTATGTCGGTCAAAGTAGTAACCTTGAAGTCGTCCCAAGGCTCTGCAAGGGCAGCTGGGTCTCAGTATTTGTCATCTTACATGCGGCAGTGGATAAAATCACTGACTGCCAGAATCATGAAGAACTTTTGTTTCTCATGAGTTGATCCAGACGACCTCTGATGAAATTCAGCAAGCCTCTGCTGAGATCTCATCAATGATTATCAGCTCGAGGTTTTGATGCCTAACCTTTGGGGGCAGTGATGAGCTCTTCAGCAAGTGGTATATACTTTTGTCCCACACCCCTTGCATGGAAGCATGGTTCCGCCACTGATGGTAAATGCTTCTTTGCCAGTTGGAGCCACACATCAGAGCTTTGATGATATAGAACTTTCCTTTACCAATATATTGAAAGTCCCCAGACATTTTCCATTCATCTTATCGATGCACCACTAGCGAGTATGAATGAAGACTTTCCCTTGCATATTGTTCATGCACTGCATGAGAACTTAAACCTGATTCTATTTGATTGCCAAGATGCTGTGCTCTACTGACAACTGAGCCCATCTTGGTGTTGGAGCTCCGAGGCAGGCCACTCAATCTGGCAGGTCTTCCAAACTGATGTCCTCGAGGTAAGCATCATCTAGGTTGGCTTTTGTTTCCAAGCGTCCAGCCGCCACTTGCTGGGGCAATGTGTGCCAAGGCATCTTCTGCAAGATGATTTTCTCGGATCTCTTCATGGCTACTTCAACCTCTTTGATATTATTTCCAAATAGCGCTTGCTTTTCTCTGGTAATGTTGCTGATGCTTGTCCTTTTGCCATAGTAGGAAATGCTCCCACTCATTTAAATCCATTTCAAAGTGGTTAAGATAAAGAACCATGAGATTCTGATAATGTTTCTCACTGGCCCTACAGATGTGCAAGCTTTACTTAAAGATTTCCGTCTTCAGATCTATCATTTGTTCCCAGCCAACTTCGATCAAGCATATGGAACATTGGACCGGTTGTCGTTGTTATGGGTAGAATTTTCTTCAGATGGTTCATAATCTCTACCTGGTTTACTATCAACATTGAAGAGGGATACAATTTCAACCAGACAGGTCTTTGAGAATATCTACAGGAGGGCGTGCATAGTACATGATTGTACATGTACCTGTCTAGTGCAGATATACAGTGTAGCCACACGTAATCAATGCCTGAATCTCAGTGGCCCAGCAGTAAGAATGGAAGTGTCAGTCTGGTACTTGTCGGATCTGCAAGTATCCAAACAACATCCCGACTACAGTTTTTGAGAGGTGTGCCTGTGGCCTTGTAAATAGCCTCCATGACACTCATCTCCCTAGTGGTCAGGTATGTTTTGCCTAGTCATTCTAGCTTATCGTCTGTCTTATCCCAGCATATTGTGCTCTGCATGGTTCTTCATCTTCACTCTGCTTCTTGTTGCAATAATATGACACAATATATCGAATGCAGGCGTATGCATCAACAACATATTGTAAGTCAAAATTAGGATTCCAGGCTTTCAAAGGGTTTTGATTTGCACTGACTTACCCATCAGTCTTTGTGTTTATGTTTATGTACAACCATTTTCGTGGAGGCTATAATGTTCCAGGCTTGTTCTTCAGCAGCGTTTTTTCACTCATCTGGATCAGTGTTTGCTGGAATGGCACATAAAGGTTTGACAAGAAGGTGGACGGGATAACCTGAACCTGTGGGTCCTGTTACCCTTTTTGCATGACTCTGTATAATTCTTGAAATGAAGCTGAACATCATTTATAATGTCATGTAACTTGCTGTATCTCGTCTAATCAACGTCCTCTGTGTTGATATATTTGTTAATAACGTCAACAACTTCCTCATCAAGTTATTTGTCCAGCTTAGGAGGATTTTATACTCAGAAAAGGCAGTGAATGTAAGTACCAATGTGAGGCCAATCTCCTCGTAGAAACTCAATTGAAACAAAGTAGTCACAGACTTTGCCAATTTGATTTGATGGTGAAGTGATCATCAATTTCAAGAGTTTTTTTTACTATCTGATCAAACATTCTGGCAGCTGTTATATGGTTTTAAATGCCTAATATAATATACTTGGTATTGATATGCCTGATATAATATACTTGGGTTTGATTGCTCGGAAAAAAAATTATGCCTGGTAGTGGTACTGTTTATTTTGAAGTGCGAGTGAGTGTTATTAAACAGGTTTGTTTGCATGTGTTTTATTAATTAGTCCTTATCTTGGCTTTTGGACAGTTGGATAGCTTTAAACTGGCCAATCACCATCTACACACAAAAGGATTTCTTCAGGTAGCACTCTCATACCCCAAACCCCAGGAATGGCCACCAAAATTGCCTTCTTATTTTGAATATGTGACGGTTATTGGCGCTTATTTGCGAAATCGAGCTATCGTTTGGCAGCCATCTTGGATTCTGAGCATCTACGAACCATCCAATCATGAAACTGGTTATTTATTTGGAATCCTCATACCCCAAAACCCAGGGTTAGACACCAAAATTGGCTTCCTATCTCAATTTGGCAGGAAGCATTCATGAGCATTCATGTAAAAATGGCGAGAATTTGGCGGCCATCTTGGATTTTTTCCATTTTCGGGACTTTTGAATCGGTATTATTAGTATTGTTATGAAGAATATATCTCCATATAACTAAATGTCACCTTAATAGACCAAAAGCATCATGCCGGGAGGATAATTTTGTTTTTTTTCCTAAAATACCTAATTTTCAATTTCGGCCATTTTGAAAAAGGCCATAAAAAAGTTAGCCCGGGAGAAAATTTTACACACCCTCTGAAAAAGGTTGTC
Organism: Terebella lapidaria; assembly: GCA_949152475.1. Lineage (NCBI taxonomy): Eukaryota > Metazoa > Annelida > Polychaeta > Terebellida > Terebellidae > Terebella > Terebella lapidaria. The sequence goes on along the minus strand of OX424559.1, from coordinate 36,153,290 downwards.
TTAGACCATTATGAAGCCATATCAATCGATAGAAAAAGTCTGTACTACATTTCCACCCTGAGTGCCATATGCTCAATATTCCTCCTGACTATCTATTAACTTGCCCAGTTGTTTGTTTTTGGTCATATATAGAGGACTATTGCCAAAGTGATTTGCTGTTTTGTTGGTATCTAGTTTATTGCTTAGTTACGATCTCCTTAGCACCGATCAATATATTTGTGAATCTAGTACAGCTTGCGATATTATCTTCTGCTCAGGTTATGATTTTAAGTTACTGTACCTTTGGTCCGTCGTCTGTTGTTCATATTCCTATCTTCAAAGTTTATGGTCGGATTTACCTGAATTTTGCAAATAAATACCTAAGAATATTTCGAGAGGGAGGTACTTTTAGTTTCTTCACTTTCGAGTCTTTTTTTATCAAACTGGCTGCAATATTTGACGAAAATACCTATTATTATTGCATTTGCAGCTTGTCAATCAATTGTGGACATAAAAAATGATACAAGCTGAACATTATCGTCACCTTAAACATGTAGACTTTGACCTGTGACCTAATTTTCAAGGTAACGAGACAAAACAGCTAATATCTGAAGTATTAAACAAGAAATGTTCGATAACCGTTTTTAGCCTTTGAGCTTTCATTTTAATTCAACATGTATGTATATGGATATTTCTGTATGCTTCCTCAGTCCTCGTAATCTGATTATAATGACAATAGGTTAATAAAATTACCTTCGTGTAAATAAAATTATCCTCAATAAATTTACCCTCGTGTTACCCTTTATTTGTGATAAAATCTACGTTCCTTAACAAGTTAAAAGTCGATGATACCCCCAGACTTTTTTTCATTTTTTTATGGAATCGATTATGCAGTTTTGGCGGCCATTTATATGCCGAAAATGGCTGTTTTTGCATGTTTTCAACTTTAAAAATTATTTTCTCAAAAACTGTCAGATCAGTTTTGAGATTTTAGTTTCAAAATGTTCCCCTCATGTATCTTTGTGTATAAGTTTCGATGCTCTTGAATCGCTGGTCTGCGTGTAGCGGCCATTTTGATGTTGATTACGGGGCCCAAATAGGACTTTCCCATGTTAAATTCTCCTATGCTTTATAATGGGCCACAATGTTCTTGATATCTCACTTAATATTGAGATTAGAGACTCGAAATTAATTGTGGACATATAGTAAATGATATATGCTGAATATTCTCATGACCTTGAATTAGAACTTTAACCTCATTTTCAAGGTCAGAGCACAAAATGGCCAATATCTCGCTTATTATTGACTTTACAGCTTTGGAATCAATTGTGGACATATAGGAAGTGATATAAGCTGAATATTCTCGTGACCTTCAATTTGATCTTTGAGCTCATTTTCAAGGTCACAGGACAAAATGTCTAACATCTCACTTATTATCGACTTTACAGCTTAGGGATCAATTGTGGACATATAGAAAATGATACATGCCGAATATTCTCGTGACCTTGAATTTGACCTTTGACCTCATATTCAAGGTCAGAGCACAAAATGGCTAATATCTCGCTTATTATTCACTTTACAGCTTGGGAATCAATTGTGGACATATAGGAAGTGATATATGTTGAATATTCTCATGACTTTGAGTTTGCCCTTTGACCTTATTTTCAAGGTCAAAGCATAAAATGGCTAATAACTCGTTTATTATCGACTTTACAGCTTAGAATTTAATTGTGGACATATAGGAAATGATATATGCCGAATATTCCGATGACCTTGAATTTGACTTTTGACATCATTTTCAAGGTCAAAGCACAAAATGGCTAATATCTCGCTTATTATTCATTTTACAGCTTGGAAATCAATTGTGGACATATAAAGAAATGATATAAGCTGAATATTCTCATGACATTCGATGTGACCTTTGACCTTGTTTTCAAGGTCAAAGCACAAAATGGCTAATATCTGGCTTATTATCGACTTTACAGCTTAGCAATCAATTGCGGACATATAGGAAATGAATATGTCGAATACTCTGATAACCTTGAAATTGACCTTTGACCTGATTTTCAAGGTCAAGCACAAAATGGCTATTATCTCGTTTATTATTGACTTTACAGCTTAGAAATCAAATGTGGACATATAGGAAATGATAAATGCTGAATATATTCTTGTAACCTTGAAGTTACCAGACCATCGGTCCGATCACCTATTGGCTAGCCGGTAAGCTACAGGTCCCTTGGGCCTATGTTTCTCTAACGAAATGCATCAGCAGTAAATTTGGAAACATTCTGTGGAATGATTAGGCCCCTATAAACAAGTTTGCATTAGTAGTTTTTGTGATTTCTGGAATAAATATCTCGTAGATGTGAATACAGTTGGCATACTTCGAAAATTGAAACCACTCAAAGTTTGACAATCATATAATAAGTATCATGATACATATATACGGCGAAGTGAATAAAACACTTAGTTTGGTCATATTCGCGATTGTGAGTGTGAGCGCATGTTTTATGACCACTCTGCGCCTCCTACTTGCAGTCGTGAATTTACGACTGCATTCACACCCACGTTCACCAACGGGGCGTTATGATGGTGTAGTGGTTGAGCCACCTATATTATGGCGCAAAAATGTTCGCTTTAGATAAGTGGGGTGCACCAAAGTGTCCTAGACTTTACTGTTGTCTTAAGTCAGGAGTGATCATATTCCTGCTATGTTGGTGGAATAAGTAGGTCGTACAGAAATTTATTATGGCTAGACATGTATGCAGTGGGTTTCAATACAATTACAAACGAGCACAAAGTCAGGGCAGAATTGTAAGAGAAGGGTATGCCATGGCTGCGCAATTGAACATTGCACCGACCAAACGTAACTCATGCGTAGTAACGACAGGGCCATTTTTAGGTTACCGCACCTATGGTCCGATAACCTATTGACGTCACGTTGCGTCCGTCCGTCCGCCCGTCCACATTTTTATCTTTAAAGTGTAGGGTCCAATCTTTCTGAAAATTTGGGAAAAGATACCTTGAAATAATTCAAGATGGAAGTATTTTTATTTTATTTATTTATTTTTTTTTTATTTTTCTCAAAATGGCGGCCGTTTTCATCAAAAAATGCTCAATTTTGAACTTTGGTGGCAATTTTCTTAAAAACTGTCTGATGAGTTTTGAGATTTTTGTTTAATACATTCCTCTTATATACCTTTCTGACGTGTATAAGTTTTGTTGCCTTTAGTCGCCGGTCTCCGTCGGCGAAAAAACAACAAAAAAATTTCGCTCCAAATCGCATTACTATCCATTTTGGGCCATTTCCAGAGCCAGTTTACCCTTTGACTTTTTTCCTTCATAATGGGAGCTGCCAGGACTCTACTCATAGAATGCTTGAAGATAGAGCCAGGACTGTACTCATAGAACGCTTGAAGATAAAGCTTAGATAATGGCATTCTCAAATGGGGAGTCATATATGGCGATTTGTGTGGTGACCTTGAATTTGACCTTTGCTGACCGTGAAAGGTCAAAACAGCCTTTTTAGGGTCATAAAATGCCCAGATTTGCCTCTACAGATGAAATGCTTGTAGATTTCATAGACAAGCATAGACACCGCTTGCGACAGTGTGGGTATAAGTAATCACATGCGGGTGGTGAGTCCGTTTCGCTCTACGACATCATTTCTAAGATATCAAACAAAACAACATCAAAAAATGCTGACTCAGCCAGAAAACTTCATGTCAAGTATTAGTATTCATCCCTTATACCCTTCAAACATGCTTGTCTAGAACGACGAGTCTTAAGATGACATTCGTTATGCCTCATGACGCGCCGTTTTTGAGATATTGACAAAAAGATGATTCAGGACAGATCAGGTCAATCGCTCAAGTTCATCCTCAATACCTTTAAGACGTGTGTCTAGAGCAAAATAATGTCCGTTTCACTCCACGATGAACTGTTTCCGATATATTGACAAACATGAAAAATGGCAACTCAGCAAAAAATTGCAGCTCAGGTCAAAACCCTATAAACATGCTTGTATTCGGTGACGAGTCCGAAAATACGAGGCTCCTTTCCCGAGATATCAATAGAAATGTAAAATGCCGACTCAGATCAAGGTTCACCCTTTTTTGCTAGAAACTTTGGTGGGTCATGTGTGGGAATTTATCGGTAAGCCCTGGTTATCGCAGAGAACACTGTACAGTGTTTCACGTGAGGTACACGTAGGCTTAACATGGGGAGTGAATGTAACGGCAGTTTGTGGGGTTTGTTTTACACTTTACGGGCTCCCGCACGCCAAGAACTGAAACCCGATATGACTGTTTACATAGGCTATTGTTGGTCAAAACTTAGTTACTATTAGCCTGCTCAATCAGAGCCAACAGATTCGGATAGCTTTTGAGGGGGCATGCGCTTGTTGGAAAACAAATATTTCAACAAATACCTGTTTTTCTGAAAATTAGAGAATTATCCGGAGACATTAAAATATTTCAGCGAATTAAAATGTCAGGTCTTCTTCGCACGAGAGGACCATTGTGAACGTGTATCCATCGGGTTGAAATTAAGTCATCTGAATAAACCTTGTGTATGAACATTAAGCGACCACACATCCAATAGTGTCGAGTACATACCACACCTCAGGTTTACGCAGTTGCCCCAGGTTTCATAGAGACCAAAACTTGTCTATTACTATTGGTTGACATCATTGTTAATTAGCAAAAAAAATGTGATACATATCGATCAGTTTTTCTGTTTTGGGGTCTGCCATAGAACCCTCCTTTTTCTTACGATCTCTGACGCTGGCGTGTGAAGTCTTTTCTGCAGTCGTTTCCGCCGCTGAAAGTTCAAAATATTTTACCTAAGAACTGTATGTCTCGTAAAATGGATTACCACATATTAATGGTAATAAAACGACATTGTTACCATAGTCCAACAAATGATCCATTTGGCTATGCAATAAAAACGAGAATAGACATCTGATAAACACACCGATACCCAATATCCTGACTTGCATTTAATATAATGATTAAATTTGTAGACAATCACGATTTCATGAAACTTAATATAGTTACCTGATGTATCTGTGGTGGTGAGCAGGTCATCTACACCCTTCACTAACGGCTCCATTTCGAGGTCATTGATGTCTGAACCAGGAATTTGCTTTTCTTCTGTCTGGTGGTTCGTTTCTTCATTGCCTTGCGTTTTGTTTTCTATTATGTTATCTGTTTCAGGTTGGGTAGATTGGCTTTTTTTAAACGATCTCAGAAAAAGTATCTGAAGAAACTCTTTGTTACTCGCTCTAGCAGTGGTTGGTTTGGCTGGTGGTTCTGATGAAACTTCTTCACTGAAGTGACTCTCGACTACCGGAAGATGTTCAAAAGACCCATCCTGCTGGATATTCATGCCATCTCGAGGCTTTTCTGAATGGTGGGAGGATTTGCTGGAGATGGAAGTTTGTGTTTCGATTCCTTTTGGCCTTCCACCTCTACTTTTGACATTCCTGTTTCTTCTCCAGTAGAGAATTGAAATGGTGATTATGACTATTATTACGAGTATCACTGGTATTAAGATGGCCGCCAGAGGGAGGCTGGCAGATGTATTATCTGAAATTGAAAATTCAATATTCGACAGCAATTTTATGTGTGATACATATAGCCCCGATTTGCCTCCGGTTATTGCTAAAATATTATATATAGAGTATGAGCTAATCGTTCGAGGTAAAGATGCATTATGATACCAGGTAGTAATTGTGTCTATTTACCGTCGGTTGTCATATATATCTTGTATGCGTGTTTGTCGCAAACTCCGTAATCCACTTCCATTTTGACAGAAATATTCTTGAGTGATATTTCCGAGAACACCACAATGACTGTACATAGGCTCTCCAGAGTACAGGTCGACAGCATGAAATCTATTATGTGAAATATATGTACAATATACAAACCTTTCGAAGATAATGATACAAATCTCAACAGTTTGAATGGTTTCCATTTTGTATGTCATATATTCAAGATTTCAGATTGTAACTTCGTAACACATACACCCATATTACGACAAATGATTTCCCCGAAGTAATCAATGTTCCTCCTTGTTCTTCTGCGTCAATACCTCCTATCTCAATTGAAATATTGGCTGTCAAATCCTGAGAAGTCCTCAGTGTGATTGTGGATCTGGATTGGTCCATCAGATTGATGACAGATCCAAAGTTCACATCAATATTGTCCACTTTCAGCCTAGGTTTTAGGGATTCGCCTGATAAATATAATCATACCGGAATATGTTAATGAACATGTGCTTGTGACTACTGATTGGAGAGAGTCAATAAGCAAAGTTATTCAAGACATTAATGTGTTTCAACCAATGGTTTATTTCACACACGCAAAATCTGAGTCAACTGAGCCGTCTAAATTTATCATTTCGCATGGTAGCTAGCTGGAACAATTATACCTCAGTCGACAAAAGTAGGCTCATATTCTATGTGAAACAGGCGCAATCATATGAAGAGCTGAGAGGTATTGTATTAGTCAATATGCAGACTGAATATTTTACTCCACCAATTTACTCTTTTAGACGTACAAATATGGAAACAACTAAATATGAGAATGTTAGATATGTACTACAGATCATAATACAGAATGAATAACCTAACAATGACCAAAACTTACTGGAATGCACGGATAGTTCAGCCACGTCATGTAGGCGGCGTCTGTAGGAAGGATAATGGGTCTCTACTTCCACTCTGTACCATCCAGAATCCTTCTCTGTGACGTTTGTGAGGACGATTCCAGCGTTGTATCCTTCAAGAAGCTGAACTCGACCTTCGTAGTTAGGATACACGTGAGTACTGTTTGTGTTACTGTACCAGCCCATTAAGGTCTCCCCAGTCACCATGAAGATCCAGAATATCTTAATATTCTGGCTCGCATCATCTTCATCAGTCGCCTTGAAGAGCCAACGAAACTCTGCATCATCGTGGACACATTGCCTGATTGTCCCTGGTCTGCTAACCCATACACCTGGCGACAAGCGATATTGTGCCCATGAATGTATGATATATAGGGTAATAGTCTTTATGGTTAATTACTATTTTTCAGAAACACTTACTTTGTTACACTATTAGTTGGGTTCAGGTTAAGTTTTGATACTGCGCTCAACTCACAGTTCGCGTACACAGTAAAAAAAAATATCTGAGATTCAGAAAAAAAAACTTCAAGAAAGAAAATAAATCTTGGGAGAATAGCAAGTGTGGTAAATCTAATTTTTAAGCCTTAATTTTCTTAATGCAAGAACTAAATACGAACGATTATTCCTAAGAAAATCTAGTTTTGGGAATTTTTAGGGATTTTATTTTCTTGTGAATAGAATGATTTACAAGAATTCAAGATTTTATTTCCAGAAACGAGCATATACGCATTCAACCAAGATAACTCGATCTACTTTTAATCTAATTTCAAGCCATTTTTTTCTAGATCACAGTTTCTCACAAGATTTTTTCCAACAAAAACAAGAAAATCTTCTTAGTGGTCAAGATTTTATTTCCTGAAACAAGTCAAAAAATTATCTTATCTGAACAATAATGAACTTGAAACAAGAAAATACATATTCTACATTCAAGAAAAGCACAATCTGCATTCAAGAAGACACTGTAAGTGAAAATATCTACAAGTAGGAAAAAATATCTCACTTTCCTTGAATAATCTAGCCATTCTCCTCTGGTGAGAAAGTAAATCTTATTTTCTTGTTTTGGAATAACAGGTGGCTTCTGAAATTGAGAATTGTACACACTTGGTTTGAGAAAGCATTATTTTACTTGCTGTAGCAATGTAAGTAAGGTCACACTTCAAGAAAACCACAACTAAAATATACCGGCCATGCTGATCCTAATAAGTGCAAATGTGAAAAAAATCTCAAAAAGTATACAATAATATATTATACCAAACGCAAAAATCGTGAATATAATACCTCCTATACTGTCATTATACATGCCATGTGCCAAAATACAAATTAACGTTCTTAAAGGAAGACATGGCACCCTTGGCCTGATTAAGGTCCATACTTCTATAGGACCAATATACAGTATGTTGGATTCGTACACGTACATGCATATTGTTTTGCAAACATAAGAAAAACATAGCACCAAGGGTGCTGTAGCTTACCGGCAGATCATGAGAATTGCACAGAGTATCGATTTTCCGAAGTATAAATTGTTATACCATTGTCAAAATATGTTCGTAAATGTTGCCGAACACACATTTTCTGTATGAACTATGACACGAACTCAAGTTACATCTTGAAAGTTTGTTTTTCGTTAATGACATATATTTACAGACCGTCATTTCAAAGGCAACAATCCTATAACCCAATTTTCCTTCACAATGGGAGCTTATAGTGGAGTTAACTCCTGGTACTCTTCAAGAGCCTAAGTATTGGCACATAATATCTCTCTAGGTGCAATAGTTTGAGCGGCTGAGGCCAATTTACACATTCCACACCAAACATTTAGCACTCAAGGTCATCCGAGGTCAAGCTCAAGGTTTTATTTTGTGCCATGTAGGTCTTCTATATGTCCATAATGCAAACATAGCTCTACCTACAAGCATTTCATCTGTAGAGGCACATTTGGGCATTTTTTTACCATAAAAAGGCTATTTTGACCTTATCAAAGGTCAAATTCAAGATCACCACCAGGTCGTCATATATGAATTCCCATTTGAAAATGCCAATATATAAGCTCTATCCTAAAGCGTTCTATTAGTACAGTTCCGGCAGCTCCCATTATGAAGAGAAAAATCAGCAAAAATTTTCCAAGTCCAAAATTTCTTTGAATGAAATCACCCAAAATGAATAGTAACGCGATTTGGACCGAATGGCTGCCACACGCAGACTGGCGATTCAAGAGTAACAAATCTCATACACATCATAGAGGTGCATAAGGGGAATCTTTTGAAACAAATATCTGAAAACTGATCAGACAGTTTTTGAGAAAATGGCCATCAAAGTCCAAAATTTACCATTTTTCGGCAAAAATGGCCGCCAAATCGGCAAAAACGATTCAATAAAAAACAAAAACAAACCAAAAAAAAGCAGCTCAGGGTATTAGCCAAAGGAATGTTTTAGTAAATTTTCAGAAGAATTCATCAAGGTAAAAAAAAGTTATTTGCCGGACGGACGACGGACGGACGGCTAGACGGACGGCCAGACAGACAGACAGACAGACAGACAGACGGACAGACGGACAGACGACGGACGACAGACGAAAAACCACGACAATAGCTTATCGGCCCATATGGGGCGGTAAGCTAAAAATTAGCCCAAGGGCTATGACAGGTTACCAGACAATTTTGGTTTTGAGCATTGCAGGTGACAACCAAGGTCATTTTTGTGGACTATGTGTACTGCATAGAACTATGTGTATTGCATAGAACTTTCTATATGTTCATAATACAAACATATAAGTCCTAGTAACAAGTATTTTGTCTGTAGAGGCCAATTTACACATTTCAGGTTAGACTTTGAGATTTAGCCTTCAAGGTCGTCTAAGGTCAATCTAAGGTCACCAATTAGATGTGCCACTTCTTATTTTTATTTTTATTAGCTAATGATATAATCCTAACCTCTAGGTGCGAGCCTTTGAACCTCAGCGGCCAAGTTACACATTCCATGTCAGACATATCGCCTTCAAGGTCATCCGAGGTCAAGTTCAACGTCATCATTAGTTGTTCCATATACGACTTCCTATATGCTCATAATGCAAACATAAGCTCTATCTGCAATAACCTCGTCTGTAGAAGCAAATTTGGACATTTTTGACCCAAAAATGACTGATTTGACCTTTCAAGGTCATCAAAGGTCAATTTCAAGATCACCACACAAGTCGCCATATATGACTTCCTTTTTGAAAGTGCCAATACCTAAGCTCTATCTGCGGGCTTTCTATGAGTACAGTTCTGGCAGCACACATTATGAAGGAAAAAAGTGCCGAAAATTTTCCAAGTCCAAATGTTTTTTCAAAGGGTGCAATTTTTTGTATGCCTATAAATGGCCCAATATGGATAATAATGCGATTTGGGGAAAACACTTTTTTTTTTTGCCGATCCGTCAAAAATTCAAAATGGCCTCCACACGAAGACCGGCGATTCAAAGGTTCATACGAAGAATCTTTTTAAACAGAAATCTGAAAACTGATCAGACAGTTTTTGAGAAAATAGCTGCCAAAGTTCAAAATTGAGCATTTTTTAACGAAAATGGCCGCCATTTTGAGAAAAATTGAAAAATAAAAAAACTAAAAATTACCTCCTCCTTGAATTATTTTAATGCATCTTTTCCCAAATTTTTAGAAAGATCGGATGGCACACTTTAAAGATAAACATAGCACCAAGGGTGCTGTAGCTTACCGGTTGATCATGAGAATTGCACAGAGTATTAATTTTCCAAATATAAATATAAATATAAAACATCAGATATTATGAAGGGAAAAGTCGGTGAAAATTTTCTAAGTCCAAAATATTTTTCACAGGGTGAATTTTTTTTATGCTGGAAATTACCCAAAATGGATAGTGACATGCTTCGGGCCAAAAGAAAATTGTTTGGCCGACCCGTCAAAAAATCAAAATGGCTGCCACACGCAGACCGGCGATTCAATGACAACGAATCTTATATACATCATAGAGGTACATTTAGGGGAATCCTTCAAAACAAAAATCTCAAAACTAATCAGACAGTTTCCGAGAAAATGGCCACCAAGGTCCAAAATCGGCCATTTTTCGGCAAAAATGGCCGCCAAATGAGCAAAAACGATTGAATAAAAAAAACGAAAAAAACAGCTCAGGATATTAGCCCAAGGAATGTTCAAGTAAATTTTCAGAGAAATTCATCAATACAAAAAAAAGTTATTTGCCGGACGGACGACGGACGAAAAACCACGACAATAGCCTGCTGGCCCATATGGGCCGGTAAGCTAAAAATGTGAACGGACAGACGGACGGACGGACGACGGACGCAACGCGACGGCAATAGGTTGTCGGAACATAGGTGCGGTAACCTGAAAACTAGATTCGTTTGTGGCTGCATGGGTGTATCCCCTGATGCCCTGATCTAGGCCGGCGACTCAAGTTTCACCGGCTTATAAATTTCTCATACTTCTTAACCTTAACTTCTTAAGACTTGTAGACGGGTGTGCGATCGCTACTGTGCGGGTCATCGCAGAAGACCTGCTCCTGCAAAAACAGGAGTGCGGCACCGAGGTTGGATGGATAGGTCAACATGAAAGTGTAGTAAACACCGATCATTATCAGTACTGCTTTAAAGTAGCCCCCTGTTCGGCGAACAATGCCGAAAGTGCGTCCAAATCCACAGATCATGATTGTTTCTTCCGTCAGGATCAATCTGAGATGGTTCGACTTCGCCAGACTGTGGACATCTGTGGCACCCTGTGAATGAATGGGAAGAGCATACATAAAGCTGAATAACAAAACACAGTGTACTCAATGGTATTGCATCACATGTAACTCGTTATTTACACCCGACAAAAAAACAAACAAATGTTGACACTTTCACATTTATGTCAAAGTAAGAAATAGTGTTTCTCAGATTCAAGCCGATAGATCTGGTAAGCAAAATGCAATAAAATTGTTTTTTTATCGAGTAAGGCTGTCAGTGTCTGTCTGTAAGCAACATACATCACGAGCAACCACGAATGTTGCTGCTTTGCCAGGCCGCTGCCTCAGTATTTGCACAAGGAGGGAGCAAACAGTTTCCTCCTTTTCATCTGAAATCAAAATATTTTTTTCACCTTTTAACATGGTAAAATTGCAGTTACAAATTGTATATGCACTGTACACAATAAAAATTACAAACCAGTGAAATCTAGGTTACAATTTGCATGTACAACTAGACGTCAAGGCCTAAAGATGCCTTGGAGGCATTTCGATGTTAAGACTGATTTATAATATCCAGGCGACGAACCCGTTTCGCTGTACGAAGCACCACTTCCTAGATATAGACGAAAATGAAAAATGCCGACTCGGCGAAAAAATTTAAGGTCAAGGTCAAAGGTCATCCCTGACACCCTCTAGGCATCTTTGGCCAGTGCAACGAGTCCGAAAATAACGTCTGGTTTGCTCTACAATGCACCATTTCCGAGATATCAACGAAAACGAAAAATGCCGACTCGGCACAAAATTCAGGTCAAGGTCAAAGTTCATCCATAATACCCAATAGATCAAGGATAATGACCAGTTTATCAGTGACACAAAATGATAATCACAGATAAAAAGAACAAAATGTGTTAGAGGCAACAAATTGCCATCATAACCAATTGTCAATCTGGATCTGAATAATGGGGAATTAGCTGGGAATGAAATTGCCCACTAGATTGTACATGTAAGCCAAGGTGAATTTCTGGTCAGAAATTTGATGGTACATGTATTGTAATAATGGTCGTATTATCAAACAAGGTAACATCAATTTTCGATGCTTGAGTCTATATTTCGGAGGCGACAGGGATGATAGGGCTACGGGGGATACACCCCAGCGGTCGTCAGGTACCGGAGAGCGTCTAGTTTTAACTGATAAATATTAGTACAATACAATCATGTATTGTTGACTCCATTAATAGAAGTTCGTGCGCTTAATTATTTTTAATCTGGATAGTAATGGAGTTAATTAGCAACTCAAGAATACTGCTGTTATAGCCAGAAGAAAACTATCTGCTACTCCTGACCTGAAGGACTTACATGTATTACTCTCGACTGGGGACAAAACTATTGGGGAGGCCTCACTAGTAAATCCAAAATGCCTTGACAATCGACCAATTTGTTCACCATGGCAACGTAAATCAATAGGTGTCAAGACCTTACCATCAGATATGTTTCCATGAAAAATTATCGAGATTGGTTCAGATTTGCAACCTGTAGAGCGCTCGCAAGAAAGTGTCCACAGCGGACTCGGACGTGACGATGACAAATTCATAGTATCCGCCGAACTTTGTTCCGGGGATACACAAAATTTAAAACAAATAAAATTGAACACAATCAGTGATCATTGCTGAGCAAACCTTGTGAGTAGAACTTTGGTTTGATGACTCCTGGCATGCCATAGAGAAACAGGTTGTTGACAACTGTGGTAAATCGGTCTTTACACTCCGATGCAAATTCTGAGGAAATGCTGGTGTTCGAGATATGTCTGCGAAGTTCACCTGCTACCTGGAAACACGATGATCATTGGTGAAAGATACGTAAAGGTATACTAAACACCACTCCGAAGCAAAGAGAAAATTGTTCACCATGGACTCTACTACTGTAATCGGCCCCCATACATGCTAGTTATCCACGGTGGTGATTTAAACCATTATTAACTATGTCCCTGTTAGCTCACTAAATGATGGGAAATATCATATTATGATGAAAATGTGAAATCAATTGTAACCAAGGTAACGTACGTGTACCCCCTGTGAGAAACAAGGGTAGGCCTCCATGATATTAGCCACTTTTGTTTCGCCATCAAGTTCTCGAGTGTCAATGTAGTTTTTCTTGGCAGGAAACTCGAGACTAGCAACTGTTGAATAATTTTGATGTTGGGTTTCCTCTCCCTAAGTTTTTCGGTCAGTTTATTGTTGTTGGTAAGCCAAGTATATGGCATTGGTCTTCCCAACTGAAATATTGACAAATGTTTTCACATGAATGAAATGTATGTGTAGACATGGTGCACATGGTAAACAGAATCTTCTTCACTTTGAACAACAGTCAAATCAGAGCTTTTATTGTTTAAAAGTAGTATTGCCGTAGTGGTCCACAGCAAAAGGTGTGGATTGAGGTCAAACTTGGTCCATTTTTTTAAGTATCACTACAAGTAAATGTAAATATATGTTTAATTCTCCTTTATTGTGGTTCAAACAACAAAAAATAGAACAAAAGCCAAGATGGGTTTCCGGACAATATAGGTTTTATATTTTAGATATTAGCCATTTTGACCTTGAAAACAAAAGTAACTGGTCAAAACCAAGGTCACAAGGACATACAGCATACAAATACATCATACATGTGTATTATTCCCCATATGTCCACAATTGATTTCTAAGCTATAAATTCAATAACAGGGAAGATATTCATGATATTAGCAATTTTGTCCTATGACCTTGAAAATGAGGTCGAAGGTCAAATTCAAGGTCATCAGAATATTCAGCATATATCATTTCCTATATGTCCACAATTGATTCCTAAGCTGTAGAGTTGATAATAAGCGAGATATTAGCCATTTTGTGCTCTGACCTTGAAACTGAGGTCATAGGTCAAATTCAAGGTCACGAGAATATTCAGCATATATCATTTCCTATATGTCCACAATTGATTCCTAAGCTGTAGAGTCTATATTAAGCGAGATATAAGCCATTTTGTGCTCTGACCTTGAAACTGAGGTCAGAGGTCAAATTCAAGGTCACGAGAATATTCAACATATATTATTTCCTATAGGTCGACAATTGATTGCTAGTCTCTAATCTCAATATCAAGTGTGATATTAGGCATAATGTGTCCCATTATAAAACATAGGAGAATTTAACATGGGATAGTCCCATTTGGGCCGAGTTTGGGCCAAAATGGCCCACTTCGAGCGATTCAAGCGCAACGAAATTTATAGTCATCATAGGAGTACATATTAGAAGTGTTATGTATTAAAAAGAAAAAAAGTTTACTGAACAGATTTTGAGAAAATGGCCGCCAAAGTCCAAAATCAGGCATTTTTCGTCTAAATCGGCCGCCATGTTGAAAAAAATGCGAAAATCAAAAAACTAAAAAATACCTCCTTCTTGAATTATTTTTGGGTATTTTTGTGCGAAATTTCAGAAAAATTCGCCCGTAAACAAAAAAGATAAAAATGTGGACGACGACGGACGACGACGACGGACGACGACGACGGACGACGGACGCAACGCCATGAAATTAGGTTATCGGACCATAGCGACGACCACCGACGACCACATTCCTTTGGGATTTTCATTGGAAGGTAACTTTGTAACGCAGTGTGAGTGTTGCAGCTATCGTTTGATTTGGATCATCAGACATAATGACGCGCTTTTGACCGTTTTTTAAAAAATCGTCACGGAATCTACCTAACAAAAATATTGATGTATACTTACGATTGAATGTTTCCGCTATGTGATGGCCAAAGTTTTGAACAAGATACTTGAAAACATCCGCCGATGTCCACTGATTCACGTTTTCGTCTGCCATCTTGCTGATACACTTGATTTGTGATGAGCGCGTGCGGTTGCTGGATCAGCGCATGCGTTGATGTCACGTGTTAAAATATCTAGTTCTGAGAAAATTTATCTTATTTTACGTTAAATCTAGAATCTAGTTTAGACCTAGCGTATTCCCGCGCATACAGGCGCATACATGCGCCTATAAATGAAACAATGCCTTTTTGGGCACACGCGGATTTATAATTCTGCCTCATAGGCACATGCGCCTTTATAAGGCTCTGCGCGGGCCGCGGGTTCCGCAGCCCGCGGTGCGGTGCGGTGCGGGGCGGACATTGACTCCAACATTGTGGTGCGGTGCGGGGCGGGCCTGAAGTTTGGAGACTGCGGTGCGTTGTGGGTGGGCAATCTGATATCAGCTGCGGTGCGGGTTCAATTTTTGTCAAAGGACCGCGTGGGACCGCACCGCGTAGGACTGCACCGCGGCCCGCATACAATTTTTACAATATGATGGAGTTGTGGAATAAAATCGTGGACGATTTGTTGTGAACCAGTAGGCCTACTGTCAAGACCCATATACATATGTTCTATGTGTGTATTAATTTCATATCATATGGTATATATGTACAGGGCATGGATAACTGTGGATCGTTCACCCTGTAAGCCTATACAGTCATCATCGTTTATTATTGTGAGAGAACTGTGAGAGAATATACTATACTACATGTTATGCATAAATTGAATTCAATGCTTGAATTCCTTTTGTAACTTGGATACTGTAACTGTATGACTCCTCGTGACACAAACAGACTTTTAGGCTTGGATATATATAAATGATGAAAAGAAGTGCGAAATAGGATCACACGAAGTGGGTTTATTGAGTGCATCGCACATACTGAGGCCCGCACCGCACCGCACCGTAGCATATGAACAATTGAACATAGAGCTCTATACCTCTTTGCAAAAGAGCTTGTACATGAACAGGCATCTGATCATTATTGGCTATCATTCCAAACTTGTTCCATACTTCCGATAAGCCACCAGTTTCTTTAATTTTGAACAAACCAGACACAATATTCCTGGTCACTTGACTTGCGGTAAGCTTTGTTTCAGACATTTTGCAAAGCAAATCTTTTCCGACTTATGGAATATTTTGTGCTCCGGAAGAATTTATATCCAAGATCATTGCCAGTGGGTGGGAAACTGACCAGAGGGGAGGCCTGGGTGGTGGCGAGGGGTGGCAAATTGATTAATATCTACTTAGCTAACATCTATGATGTATTTCTGGAAGTCCAAGTGTATTCTACACTTAAGTTTGACCAACGTTTCCAATCATATGAAATAGAAGAACCAGAAAATCCTGAAGGTTATAATCCTCGTCAAGTCATATGACCTTCTTGATCACAAGCCCTATTTTGTCATAACTCTGGCAGACAAACATTACGTACCAGTCTGGCGTGATATGACAGACGTGGCAGAGATTAACATGTAGGTTGTGTTTGCCACAAATGAGTGTCATAATGGATGATGAAACTACCATTATCACCAGTATATATACAAATGATATACCGGAATAGCTGGTACATAGTCCTAAGCATTATGTTCTACGTGTATATAAGCTCATCGTATTCGTTGAAATACTGCCTTAATTTTGTCACTCGCGTGTAGTTGTGGTGCCACTGTTCGTTCACTAATCAGTGCATGTCATAATGGGCGATGACAACTACTATAATGATATACAATGGATGCTAAACACAGTCAGACTTAAGCATGATGTTGTACACATGCAAGCTCCCTGTATTTGTTGAGATATTCTCCGAATTTTGTCACATGTATACATACATTGTGCTAATAAATATTCAAAACCAAAATTTATTGTCTTTCAGTCTGGTTACTAGTATACAATATACTGCTCAGTATACATCCCAACTTGAATCTACATATGGAAATATGGTTATTTTGAAAAGGTACTTTCAATTACTGAAGAGAATACTTGGTACACGACAATATATAATATTCCCTTGGATATTTCGCATACAAACAGGGTAGGACAAACGAAGACATACAAAGAAGAAACAAAGTGAATATGACACTAGAGTAATACGATTAAGTGTATCAATTAGTGTCCAGGATATATTCACACTGAAATCACAAATGCAGAACAGAAATGAATAAAATTACAACAAACCATGCAATGGTGTTATACAGAAACCAACTGAATTACAATACATGTATATAGAACTGAATGACGTGTAATAGAATTTGTGCACTATATATAGGGTTCCGGTGTAGTTATATTGCAAGCAGGCGTAGTGGTTGATATGAAAGAAAGCACTTGGCCTGAAAAATAGATGGCATGTAGGGAAAGTACTTCAAGTACACGTACAATATCCAATAATGCATGCATGCATGCATATACATCTGAATGTACGTGGTATATATACTGTTCTGTGGGTATATAGATTCAAGATATCACACTTTCTTGAATATTATCATTTTTCTCGATAAATCAAGATTATCAATCCAGAATTTAGACAGAATATCTGTGCTATCTTGCTTTGAGACAATTACAAGCAAACCACTCCCATTTTTAGATAACGGGTTCAGCATAGTAATAGACAAGAATAAAAATCTTCAATTGTGTTTTATTTTCTAATAGTCTGAAAATAAGATAATAATTTTTACTGTGTATTCCACGATGAACAGTACCACCAGTACACACGCGCACGAGAACCTCATCCTGGTCCTCACTCACTTTTACCTGTAGGATAAAATAGAAAACAGTTGACACGAATATATTGCACAATTATATAATATCCGGATACGTTTTGATGGGCTGCAACTGCTCTAGGCATAGGACACACCTTACAGCGCAGTTCCAATCGCTCAAGAAATCAACTCACTTGGTTTTCCAGGACAAATTTTTTTTATAGAAAATATTTTGTGTCGTGGTTAGGAAATGAACAGCAAACAACTGCTGAAACATGTTTCCTATGGAGCTTTCAAGCTATTTTTGGTAAAATGTGCGCCGATCAATTTCTAACCTGGTCATATCGAAAGATTTTAAATAGGTTATCAACAGATTTTCAGCAACCATCGCTAAAACCACCCATACACAAAACCACGCCTCAAGCCAGGCGAGTCTCAAGCCACGAGAGTATGTTCTTGAGCGGGTGGCTCTTCGCTATCAGTCTACTTCGCCTATAAAATGTAGCCTACATATGGTGCTTTGTGTGACTGTGTTTGTTACACCCTAAAAAACTCAACAACCTCAATCATATGCTAGTATGTGTCTATATAGCTACGATAGTTGATACCAGGCTACATGGAGGAAGCATGTCATATGACTACATGTACACAAACTATTCAAGTAGTTATCGTCAGAGTCAAAATCCTAGGTGCGGTATTTGACTTTCACCATGGTGATCTAACCCCCCTCATTGGCTAGATAGGCCCCCTAGCACCAACTCAAATATACCATAAATTTTTCAGGCCTTATCCCGCACCTTGATGAAATCCTAACATTATCTACATGTTTGACATTATATTGATACACGTATATTCACACATGTACAAATGGTTCATAATTTTAAAAATACTCACCTCTGATATCGGTAAAGACAAACACGCACTAAGCGGATCGTGTTTCTATTGTGTCTGTGGGTCGTGTGTCCATCGCGTCTACACAGATCACTAATTTATCACATAGGGAGGCATATGATGTGTTACGCGGGCGTATGTGTGCTATCGTGTATATTGCTGTGTGTTTTATAGCTCTAGTGTTGAGGACGCTTATATCACCGCCTGCGACGGTGTAGTGGCACAGATGTATTCTTTCAACATTCACGCCTTATCAGCTGATTACTAGCAAATGAGTTATAGCTCTACAAATATTGCATGGATTCCGCTGTAAATCGGTGTGCTGCTTCTCTCCAAATAACTTGTACTGCTTGTTCTATACCCATGAGGATGAAAAAGGTGTGATGAGGATTACCTGTCTTTAGTGGCCAAGTGATATCAAAGATCGTCTATGACAGAAGATCCTTGGTAATATTACGATAATGTGATAAATGTGACAGCCAACGTTTAACAGCAACAGACAGGGTGCTGTATGGGTTCAACCTTCTGGAACAGTCTTCTACTGCCATCAAGAACTCCGAATCCCTGAAGTCTTTCACTTGAAACCATTCTTTTTAAACGGCCTTACAAGTGTCAATTAATTCACATATATATCATCCACCGTTACCATTGTTCACAGTTGTAGAAGGGCATTGAGCACTCCGGTGAAAAATGTACCATATCAAATGTCAATGAATAAATAAATGAAATCATAAACACAATGCATATTACATTAGTTTATTGTACATTTTGATCATGCTCATAGATTTCCATTAACATTTTTTAATGTTCGTCCATTAAAAACTTTTATAACCACTATGCGAGTGAGAATATATTGAATGAATTGGTGTAGGTTGATATCCTTTATCAGACGATTGACCTATATTTATGACCCCTGTTGATGTCACCGGAAAATTCGAAAATCACAAAAATTTGTGTCACCTATTTTGATGGAGTTTAAACTAGTCAGTTGTATCTTAGACACAGTACAAAGCAGACTATCTCTGTTGTGTATTTACATAAAATTTGTATGTATGTGATTTACAATGGATATGCTTTTTGCAGTATACATGTCGACAGCGTGTGTTTGAATACTGCATCAGAATTTGTTCTGCACATTTGCAATAATGTATAGATTATTGACGGACTGATTATGTTACTGCTCAAAAGGGTTATTCCATCTACATTGTATTTCAATTTACCAGCTGATCATTCCTGTTAACATAGTACTGTCATAATAACTTCCCTTTTCATGTAACTTCCGTAGTCGCTCTAACACTCACGGGATGCAGTGAATTACAACACTTCAACACATCATCGTTCCTATATTTGCCATAGTTTGATGCAGTTCGTTTCTAAGAAACATACCTGATTATATCTGAGATATCGAAAGCATCAGCGAGGCCAATAATCTGACCTGCAGCTCGAAATACATGAGGTATACGTGAAGCTACAAAACTGGGACCTGTGTGCCGTTATGACGTGATGGCTACATTAGTAGTGACACCACAGTTATGGCGCGACGTGCTGACACGCCAGTAACGGGGTATATCTCTTTATCGTGGTGTCGCCGAAATTTACACCTGTTTTACAAAGAATCTAAACCTACTTTAGGCAGCTAAGTGAGGAATCAGCCTATTAGCTACCATCCTAAATGCCAAATTTTGATCAGTTTGGTAGAAGACTGGATGATTACAATAGCGATCAAGATCAACGATCAAGACAGCAAGTGATATCCACAGCTAATGGTCACATTCACAGATACACGGAAACGCAGGCTTATCATGTAATCCACTTACGAAACACATTTTAATAGTAGACCTTCCCGCTATGAAAACGTATGTGACTATTCCTTAAATAGTGAACTCCATCCAATACGATTGAACAATAACAAAAACTGTCAGACAAAACTGTTGCTGTTGATTGTTATTGTATGTGTACATGTGCTTTGTGTTAACGTCCGTTTTGGATCGTTCCTCGATATTTTGTTCAACAAAATGTATCAATTTATTATTGAACTTTGAAACTGAACAATATAATGTATGAACGTTCTGTTTTCGTCAATTGTATTGCACACTGTTTTGATGATGGAAATTGTCTAGTACGATAAATTCACAATTTTGGATGGTTGACGGGCTAAGGAGGTAAACACAGAGGGGGCAATAGAGAACGCACATGCATGTACTGTGTGTTAATTGGTGCAGCCGAACATTCATTGCAGGGATTCATTATCCATGTATAGGTACCCTTCGCCATGCAGGGTGACCTTTTTTGTCTATTACCATGGATAAATGATTGCTTAATGCATTTGTTATGCAAGGTGGCTGATAAATGACATTGTAAAAAAAAACTTATTTATCTCTCAAAGTATTCCCGACAATACATAATAATTTGGTCGTTGGGGGTAATTAATTTTTTTCGCATAAATAACCTTATTTTCTCGTAAGTAATGTTATTTCCGTGTAAATAAAGTTATTTACACATAAGTTATTTCTGCATAAATAAGTTGTTTTCAGCGTAAATAAAATTTCCTATACAGAAATAACGTTATTTACGCGGATGCCGTGTGTGATATACTAACCAAACACTGCCTACACGTGCATTTATCTTTCCATTGGTCACTGGGGGGTAAATAACGTTATTTCTGCCTGAATGATATTCCTTCCATGTAAATTAGAAGCAATGTTATATAGAAGTAAATAATGTTATTTCTGCATAAGTAACGTTTATTCTGCATAAATAATTGTTTTTCAGCTTAAATAATGTTATTTCTGCACAAATTATATCAATCATGAACAAGTCAGGATTCATCCGAAAAATTAATTAGAATCTTTTTCAATGTCACTTAACAGCCACCGTAGTCGTGTGTACATGTGTCAAAGAAGGAAAATGTTCATAATAACGATTAGGTCAACCGACACCGCCAAACTGCACCTACTGCATTTCATTTCCGAGAACAGAATAAAGTAGATTATAAATATAGTAGATTTTACTTGAATAGGCAATAACAGTGTGCAAACCATGATACATCTCCTGATTTTATTCTTGTCCAAATAATTATGAAATTTGTTTCTAAAATAAGCACATTCTATTCAATGATTAATTCAGAAGAATAATCTGGAGTTTCACATGCATGCCGTATCCAATGCAGGCTGTCCTCATTGATGAAAACAGACTATTGGAAAATCATACCAGTATATTGGACAGTCATCAACATACTAGAGTGATGGTTTTCGCTTGAAGGTCTCTCAACCGGGGCAATTGTTGGCATTGCTCTCGGGTGCCTCTTGGCTACAGGGATAATCACTGCTCTTGTCATCTTTCTGTACAGGAAACGTAAACCT
Organism: Terebella lapidaria; assembly: GCA_949152475.1. Lineage (NCBI taxonomy): Eukaryota > Metazoa > Annelida > Polychaeta > Terebellida > Terebellidae > Terebella > Terebella lapidaria. The sequence goes on along the minus strand of OX424559.1, from coordinate 36,131,168 downwards.
ACGGTATGTTTGGGTGCCCATGTTATATATAAATATTAATGCAAACAAGAGGTATGTACATGCAGTATGCTGTGTTGAGTCATGTATACGAATTTATTGTCACAGGTGCGAAAAGAACATGCTCAGCACCCAGTGCACTATGAAAATGTTGGAGCCACAGGATTTCCGTCTGACGTTGCAGTGCATCAGACTCACACATATGAAAACATCACGAAGGTTGCATTGGATGCAATTCATCACTACACATATAATCACATATAAGTTCCACATATAAGTTTTTAACAATAATTCACATATCGTTTCCTTTGGGTGTGTTCACGCATGTTGGTTATTTGTGCGTGAATTTTAATGTTGTATCCCTTTGATGCAGGAGAATTCCGGTGCGGAGTCAAATCCCCAGATCGGAAATGACGACGAATACCAGAATGTGAGTGAACAGGAAGATATAGACATTGTCATACCATACGAAAGCCTCAGTACGCAGAATCAACAGGTGATGTATCATTTCTCTGACTAATACACACGTACACATCCATGTGATACTTTACGTATATAATTTTGAAGCAAGAACATGTATACTTTTTATAAAGTGTTTAGCTGTATCATCGAATTGTTTTTTGCAGGCTTCAAATTTGTATGATGTGATTGGTGACAACCAGACGAGACCACAGTAAATATTGTGTCGAGTGGGAATTTATCCAGGATTTACATTTTCAACAATATCCCAGACCTTGGTCTATCACCCGTAGAAAAACCCATGGTACCAGGGGAAATTACTATCATAATCTTTTCCTGTACGCGAAGATTGACTAGTGTATTCATACCCCGACGGACCATCACAATCTATTCCATACATGTATGGTATATGTATGCTGACCCAGGCATCCATGAGCAAGTGGCACGCATGTGTGCTTTTATTGGTTCATTGATGTTTTGTTTTAGTCTACTAGTATTGGATTTTGTCTTATCATTGAGTACACTATTTCGCCTATTTTTAGATTGTTGATCATATCGTATAAAATATATATATTTTTTGTATTCAATGAGAATACGTCAATTATAATAATGCCTGCTGTATGTGTACATTTCGTGTAACATCATGGCTGTTATTAGTGCCCGGGCCCATTTTGACCCCCGTGCACCCCCCCAGAACCCTCCCCCACTGGTATCATTTTGTCCATTAGGATGTACTGAATGAAATAAAACATGTTAACATTAAAAATATAGGGATGAACTTCATGTTAACACCCTGTGAACATGGGTACCCCTAAATGCATTTTTCGCGATTTTCGCATACTCGCAATAAGGGGGTATACTTGGTAAATAGCCTACTATGTCAGTTTTATGGCACGGATCACTACATGGTATAGACCGTTGGAACGGTAATTGAATTCCCTATCAAGTAATGTCTTCAGATCACATATATATTAAATATTGATCTGTCTATGGCCAGTCAAATAAAATTTTAATCGACAACTCTGAACAAATTCCCCGAATCCATCATGTAGTACATGGAATGAGTGTATCCCCTGTGAACTCCTCAAATTCTCAAGCCACTGGTATAATTTTATCCTCTGAGGCCCACTGAATGGAGAAAAACATGTTACCAGTAAATATACAGGGATAAATTTCCTTGTTGACACCCTTTGAAAACGAGTTCTGCTAAACACATCTTTCGCGATTTACGTATACTCAAAAATAAGGGGGTATACTTGGTAAATAGCCTACTTTGTTGGTTTCATTTCACAGATCACTACATGTTATATACCATTGGAAAGATAATTGATTTATCTATCCAAAGATGTCTTCAAATTGCATATATCTTGAATATTGATTTGTCTGCGGTCAGTCAAATAAATTTGTCATTGACAACTCTGAACAAATTTAATGAATCCCACACATAGTACATGGGATCAGTTTATGCCCAGTGAAAGATTCCGATTCTCCACCCACTGGTATAACTTTGTCCACTAAGGCCTACTGAATGGATGATAGATGTTAACAGTAAATATATATGGACTAGGGATAAACTTCATTGCTGATACCCTTGGAAAACGGGTTCCCCTAAACACATCTTTCGTGATTTACGTACACTGAAATTAAGGGGGTAGTATGCTTGGTAAATAGCCTACCATGTCGATTTCATAACACTGAGCGGTACATGTTATACACCATTGGAATGGGACTTGAATTACCTATCTATTGATGTCTGCAGGTCTAATATGTATGGAATATTTATCTGTTTATGGACATTCGGATAAGAAAAAAACTGAAAATGTTTATTGTCATGCATTGTAATCCAACTGAAACAGTATTCTGTCCTCTTTCAAGTACTTTCTCGGAAACAGTGTTTCCATTCAAAATTACCGGTAACTATGATGAACGATCAGTTCGATGATACAAATGAAGAATTTTAAAAGAAACTTTTATTTTCTGAGTATCATGGATTTCAAATGAACTTGCCAACATATATACTTGCTAGTTAAATATACATGACAATACCCGGTAAGTTGTGCTGATCATATCAAATAAGGATTTAAAAAGTGTAAGACAGTTTAAAGGATTTGCGTTCAGAGGATTTGCAGTGCTGAGAGGCAGCATAACCTATCTGGGCCCATGATATATTTGCATCATGAACAGCAGCAAATGAAATTCTAAAACATATATGCTAGTAGAGTTGAGTATACACAAGATGAATACATCAAATTCACAGGCAGCAACATTTTGTGGAGCTTTGTGAATAGGTTATGGGAATTTAGGTCGCAACAGTATATCAATAAATATATCTGATTCCACAGTATTCTCAACCTTTTTTCAGACAATACAAACCAGAGTACAAATCAGACAGGACAACCATAACATGTGGAAACATCAGAGAATTCAACAGTACATGTAGATGAGATTCAATCAGACTCTCAAGCTACCCTTCACCAATGATGCCTAACCACCATCATCATTTGCATCATTGCCACCAAAGTCTTCAGCACAACCAATTCAACTTCTTCCCTTCCAGCGCCAGAGTCCTTCATTCAATAGCCGTGCATATATCACCTACACAGTCAGCTAAAAGCCTTTGAAGCACAGAGGTCCCAGCTTGTTTTCTTCGAGTCTCCACCCATTGTTACCGGTGGGACTTGGTACATCAGGTTGAGGGATGTGTGCTCTCCTCCAGATATCAACCTTGTAATTGACATGCTTGGTGTACTAATACAGGACTGTGGCACTTGGAGAAGTCTGTCCGATGTGTATGTACATTTGAGATCACCAGCTCCATCAGGACACCCATATATCCTCTCCAGCAGTGTGCAGGGTTTGTTGTTGGTATGATGATGTCTCCCATTGGATACATATGTAAGTGCCACTCAGATTGGGCCCACAACCAGCCACAAGTAGCTGATGAACCCCTTAAACCTGGCACATGCTTGTGACAAACAGTTATGTTATGCTGTGAGTTACCCACATGACTTCACACAATAAGAGCACCATTGAATCGAGCAGTGAAGTGAAAGCAATTGGAAAAGTGAAGCCCATCATACTCATTGGTCTGTGTGTTGAAGAAAAGATGTGGGATCAAACACTATATTGACAGCAGTTAGACTCTTCCAAGTCCTGGTAGTCCTGCATCAAGCATGTCAATTATTGATACAGGAGGGCAAGATGTTTCACGAGAGGATGACAGTGACTGCTAAAAAAATATGATGGTGGCAATGATGATGATGATTAGGCATATTGGGTAATGTCCTGCTTGAAAGTCCACTGTAGTAGACGACTTAAGTACATTTATAGCATACTACACGTTATGTACAACATACCTGGGCATTATCAGGTATATATCCATAATAAGAAGTATGTTGGCAATGTTGTCATTTCATTTGAAGTCCAGGACACTCAGAAAATACAGTTTCTGACTAAGTTTTCGTTCGTGGATTACAACGCATGACAATAAACATATTCAGTTCAACATGTACACGTTAGCAACTTATCATAGCCATTTGATTCAGAAGTACGAAAATTGCATAGATTTTCACAGAAATCATGCACTTTTACCTGTTTGTGAGAGAAAATGTATATCTAGTATATCTCGTCTAGTATATCTCGTATCCTCTTCATTCGAATTTGTTTGTTCTATCTAGAAGAACCTATTGAACGATACTCTTCCAGATCAGAAAAAGGGGGAAAATTAATAGTTTCAATCCAGTCAAGATGATGGGGACCCAAGGGATTATGTCAGAATTGTCCATGATTTTTTCATCCAAATGACCATAAACAGACAAATATGCTATACAGATCAGGTTTGAAGACATCACTGAATAGGTAACTTAGTGCTCATTCCAATGGTATATGACTCGTATCGATCAGTGCTATGAGACCGACACTGTAGGCTATTTACCAAGCATACCCCCTTAATTTCAGTGTACGTAAATCACTCATTCCATGTACTACATGATGGATTCGGGGAATTTGTTCAGAGTTGTCGATTAAAATTTTATTTGACTGGCCATAGACAGATCAATATTTAACCTATATGTGATCTGAAGACATTACTTGATAGGGAATTCAATTACCTTTCCAACGGTCTATACCATGTAGTGATCCGTGCCATAAAACTGACATAGTAGGCTATTTACCAAGTATACCCCCTTATTTCGAGTATGCGAAAATCGCGAAAAATGCATTTAGGGGTACCCATGTTCACAGGGTGTTAACATGAAGTTCATCCCTATATTTTTAATGTTAACATGTTTTATTTCATTCAGTACATCCTAATGGACAAAATGATACCAGTGGGGGAGGGTTCTGGGGGGGGGGGGTGCACGGGGGTCAAAATGGGCCCGGGCACTATGTCTCATAAGTTTGTCTCCATCTCATCAATGTAAATTGACGAGTGCATTAAATATCCATATTGCATTTTTGCTATTATTGCGCTGACCAGAACTGAGGAACAGGGGGTTATTCAACATGGTCAAGGGCGTTAGCTCCCTGTTACTCCAGGGGTTTCTCTATTTCAAACCATACAGAAAACTACTCAGTCGTGCAAGTGTTTAACGAACATAGAGCATTGATTAAACACCTGCGAGAACAATGCAAGTATGGTTTAAGTACAGGTATAATCACTTTCATTTAATTGTTGTAAATTTCATCTTATATTAATATAAAACAAGACGTTTATATATATTAGGAATAAATCTTACAGAAACCTGTCCAGTTTTTCATAATTATGAGATTGAAATATCTTTCAAACTAATCACTGAATAAACAAAATTGCTAAAATTCATACGTGCAATACACTGTATAACACAAAAGATACACTAAATGTATAGTTTTGTTATTATAAGTTACAAATACATGACATTAAACTGGTCATAACTATTAGCAAAATGATATATGCACACAAGCTAGATTATTTTTTCAGAATCTACTGGGAGACGGCTCCCCGTAGAATATTGCAGTAGATTATTTTTCCCAATAATCTAATGCAATATAATCTACTGCGTGTAAAAAAAAACAACCGCCAGTGTACAAACTGCATTTGCTCAAACAAGACACGTTTGTTTGCGTACTAGCGAGTCGTTTTCATCATTGCCGAAATCTAATTCGTTTGATGCCATGGAATCTTGGTCGAGGCCAATATAATGTAGATGAGAAGGTGAACAATAAATGTGTGTTACTGTTGAGTCCCAATTCTAAATTCACAAACACTGAAATGTGATAGCACAAGCAGTCTAAAACCCTATTTGTATTCATGATTCATTCATAATCCGGAATTGATATATATTCATCATTATAATGCAAACTATTCATTAGATGCAGACATCAGTCAGCAAAATTTGGTAAATACCGTGTTGTATATCGTTGAAAATTACGAGAACAGCAAGTGAACATGTACTTCTATTCTCATGATATAATAATGGTGACAAAGTTCACCACAAATTCAGACAGTGTCGCCCTCTGTTTCCTAGCACTGTTAAAGTGTGACGGTATAGTTGTACACGCGGAGATTCAGTTGAGTTGAGGGCGAGCCGAGAACTAAGTCGGATAATCGGTTACATGGTGTAACCGATTATACATGGTGTGCATACTACTTATATACCGAGGGTAATATATGACCACTTCTAGGATCGACGTTTAACTTCCTGATAAGTGAAGGAGCAAAAACAGATCGCGTTTCGTCCTTGAACTTTGTATCGCTGTGTGATAAATACATATAATATAATACTTGCGACAAATACATTTGCTAATATCTATTGCACACTCCACACAAAGTATACATTTCGGCCGTCTGCACTACAAGGCTTCATATGTTTCGTTTCTACTGATGCTGGACATGCTTGTGAAAGACTACGTCTCATGTTGTTAGTTCATTATTATATCATACATTTTATTTAAAGTAATAGTAAAGTGAAAACATGATGTGAAAGATCTCATTGATTTTAGCAAAATGGTCTTGCTATGACTTCACTCATTCGGACGTCACTCTGTCTCTTTTTTGCTGGAAAACGTTATTGTAGACACTTGGTCCTCCCGCGGAGCACTCGTTATTGTGGTATTTGAATGACACATCTCAATTGATAAAACGTGACTATTTTTTCCTGGTTGATATTCAAATGTGCTTCCTCCATGTGGTGTTAAACTTTGAACGATATGAAGAGCATGTATATGAGTCAAACATACACCACACAAGTGGTGCAAGTACTTTGAATGGATTCCTTCAACAACTGCCGAAGAACACATTGAAGAGCATTGAAGAACACAATACTCCTGGATTTATCCTGTAAAAATACTACAGCATAGGCAAGTGAAAATTCTATTACACTTTGTAGCAACACTTGAAATACTGAATAGCAGTGAATTCGACATAAGGCTTGTAGTATGAAACTGTTCATGCGTGGAAATATTTGATGCTACCAAACATAAAACTTTCCAAGTGTGAACGTAGAGACTATCAGTTTCCACGTGTGAGCCTGATAGCATTATTCGCTTCTATGTGTGAACTTGGTGGCTTTGAATCTTTCTACTCGTGAACGCAGGAGTCTAAAATATTTCTCCTTATGAACGTAGTAGACTCAAAGTTTCTACGTGGAAAGGAAACTTATTGCCCAACTATAAGTAATTTTATTGGAGAGTAATTTTCCTGCTGTTTACATGTATTATAATCCCATCGGTCTACAGTTCGGTGTGGTGTGTATATACCTCCTGTATCATTTCATCAATAACAATTCGCTACGGTTCAATTCGGTGTGTGTATACAGCCTCGTTTTGATTTTCTTTGTTATTCAATCAGTGATCCGCCAATAAGTTGTGTCGATCGACATTGTTTACCTATTCAATATCGTTGATAACTTGTCATATGTAACATTTCCCCACCTACCAGCCCCCATTCACCACCGTTTGTAATTACCATGTGTATTATTCAGTTCCCTTAATTTGACCTTTATCATCATATTATCTTTTGTTTCTGTATTCAGCTGTCATCGATGTTAGAAACATTACTGCTCACATAAATGTGGTGGCTCCGAAGTTTCCACAAGCAAACATGGAACCGTTAACTCTTTATCTACCACAAGCGCCATATTGCGCTCCAATCTTGGTGCCTTATATTGTATGGATGTCGTATGGCGCTCACAATCACCTAAATATCTGCTTTCGCAAAATGTTGTAATTTTAAGCATTCATGTTTTGCTATTATTTCAGTTAAATTTATGTGAAACGTTGTGCTATGCATCATTCTAAAAGTTAATTAATAAATGTGAATACTGGTTATCAGAGTTAGCTTCTGGTGAGGATCCTGAGAACAGACTAAGGTAGTTGAAGGGTTAAATGCTTCTATGTGTGAACGTGGTAGCCTTGGAGTTTCTAGTGTGACAGCAGTAGCTTTGAATGCTTCGAAGTTTGAAAAATAGTAAATGACGTATACGTGTGAACGCAGTAACCTTAACTGTTTCCATGCATGAACGTGGTAGCCTCAGGTCCTTCCACATGCAAACGTGATATGATAGCGTTGTATGTTTCCCATTCGAGTGTGTTCACTTTTCTTCATGAAAAACATCATTATTGGCATTATCAAAATCTGACTATTGGTGGTAATAGATTGATTCTTACATTCATACCACTGAGTCGGTGTCACTGCTGGCGGACGTTAAATCTGTCCCCGAGGATACAATCAACTCAGTTAGCCTTCTGGCTTGTGATTAGGTACTTATGAACTTGTCATATATCTATTCCATGGGGTTTGTTTCAGATTTCTAAATTATTTTCATAGGTTGTTGGGCAGTTGTATACTAATTCCATCATGTGTACAGTAGAAACAACTACATTTAACACACTGTCTGCCCCTGATGACGCCAATGTGTCTTTGGATGAACTGTTTGGTCGGGTTTTGTTTCTATTGCACAATGTTGTATATTACGTTTGTTATTGGCATTATCAAAATCTGACTATTGGTGGTAATAGATTGATTCTTACATTCATACCACTGACTCGGTGTCACTGCTGGCGGACGTTAAATCTGTCCCCGAGGATACCATCAACTCAGTAGCCTTCTGGCTTGTGATTAGGTACTTATGTACTTGTCATATATCTATTCCATGGGGTTTGTTTCAGATTTCTAAATTATTTTCATAGGTTGTTGGGCAGTTGTATACTAATTCCATCATTTGTACAGTAGAAACAACTACATTTAACACACTGTCTGCCCCTAATGACGCCAGTGTGTCTTTGGATAAACTGTTTAGTCGGGCTTTGTTTCTATTGCAAAATGTTGTATATTACGTTTGTTATTGGCATTATCAAAATGTGACTAGTGGTGGTAATAGATTGATTCTTACATCAACATGTTTTCCCTGCATGTCACCTACGTGGTTTCGTACCAAGTCTGAACTGATCCTAAAAATGTATGTTTTAAGGTACGACAAGTAGGCGTCAGGAAATACCGTAGATCTTTGAGTATTAACCGACCCTGAGTATAAGCCGAGGTCGATTTTGAGTAGGAAATCAGTGAAAAGTGACTGACTTTTGCATAAGCCGAATCACAGAGGCCTAGATCAACGCGCGAAAATGATCGTTGTTATCACACGATCTCTCGGACAGTTGAACACGCCCGGCCGATCACGGGCCCGGTGCTAATTGCAATCATAGTGCCTCTCAGTGGTATTCAGTGTGAATTTTTTAGGTGCGTGGAGAGATTGAAGGGTTTGGTTTGTAAACCATGTGATAAATGTTCATTAAAACGTTCGTATTGATATATTTTGCCCAAGATATATTTCAACTTGTCTCTTTCCAGATCGACTTATATCCTGGTGGCGAGAATAGGAACTGCATGGGCGAACTAAAATCAAGTGCAAATTTGAATAATTCCCAAGCGTTTTCCTGTATGCCTACAATTGATTCGGTAGATTTAGTGATGACAATAAAGGGATTCCACTTGGTGTTCACATTTTTAAATCTGTAAAAACAGAATGATATAACAAACAATTTGTTTTCCCTTTTGTTTCAATTTATTCACAATTTCAGGTACGACAAGTAAGCGTCAGGAAATACCGGTATTGTGAAAGACATGTGTCGCCTCTCAGCATTGGGAAGTTTAACTCAGATATAGGGCACCGGGAGAAGGGATCATGTATTATCAAGTTAATTTCAAGACTTCATGTTTAAAAAACAATTCCAGTACCACAAATTGGTAGGCAATGATGATCATCCATAATCTTCCAAAACAGTGTTTCAGCAATGACATGGTGCGTATCTCCTGATTATAATATCTTCAGGAGTATCATGATAAAATAACAAATTTATTCATCAAGACAAATAACTTTTTACATCAAGACAAATAACTGTTCGATTAAATTTTTCAATTCGTCGGGCTGTTCTCCAACTCGCTTGCATTAACAGTGCAACAAAGTTCTGATCATTTTGTTCTTGCATGGCCTGTCCCCCTGTACGCAAACCCACAAGAACCGATCGATATCTCTCGGCCTACTGTCAGCTGGTAAGCTCATATCAAAATCCCTTATCCACCCCCCCTTCGAAACACCATGCAAGATAGGTGGACAAAGCCATATTTTGACGTAATTCGCACTTGGAAAGTCTGTGTTGACTGCCTTGTTCAATATTTTAAAGAAATAGTGTGTAATATCGTGAATATGTTACACAACAAATCGGGAGCACAGGCCGCAATGCATGAAATATTCAAGTTTTCTTTGATTTTGTGATTGCTGATTCGGGGAGCACACCCATGAACAGTGCCTCGCAAACTGACTTCCTGCATCTGTTGCACCCCCACCTCCCTGCCCAATACAACTGTAATTCTCTTAATTTCATTGGTCACAGAATTGGATCGTAGTATGCTGATGAGTTGGTAGTAAAATTACGTCACGCACATTCATTCATCACTGGAGATAATTCTCGCTGTTAGCCACATCGCGTTGCACTGAGTCGAGTTCCCTGGGATCACTCATTGGTTAAAACTCGAAAGACTCGCAATATTGTGCGGTTATTAGACTTCAATAAACTGTAAGACGTTATGAGAACTAAAACAAATATTTTTGTAGGAATTTCTTTGGTATTTCAGTTGAAACCACATTTTTCAAAACAAATACTGCCGTAAGATAGCAGTACCGACCAACTCATCGACCCATGGGCCGTTTTAATCGTATTTGAGTATGTCGCCTCCTGATGGAGGCGACAATCATGACACTATCAATTTTGGCTTCTATGGCCGATTACTGACACATTGGATGATAAAATCAGGAATCGCTGCAATATTGAACAAGTACGTTGAGCTATGTCCGACAAAAAAAACTATTGATTTTTGCAAAGAATGGATAAATATTCATAGGCTAATAGACGTCATAGCCATGGCGTGGGTTCACATCGTTGGTCGGATGTGGTAGCGCTCGAAGACGCTCTCGACGGGACTGGCTGTAGCGACGGAGTCGAAGCGAATGAGGGTCACTCCAGTGTAAGCAAGCTTGAAGACCTTCAACTTGATGCATTGGCGGTTCAGGGACGTGAGAGTTAAGCCCATGACGAGGTTGGTCTCCTCTTGGAAGTTCGTCAGAGCCTGTGCAATTTGTTGATGCCTGCAAACTCGTACTGTGTACGTAGGAATGAGTTTAGTGACGGCCTTGCTCCTCTGCAGAACGGTTACAACTCGGTGAACTGCCAGTTGTATCACATTGACGGAAGAGTCTTTCTGGGAAGCAGAACCTTCTTGTCAACCTGGATAGTCCTTTCGCCATAATTGATCATGACACACACTTGGCAGAAAAATTATCCAAGTATCATGTTGTCATCGATCAGGGCAACACAATGCGTGAGAGTCATGTGCTTACGACTGACTTGGATTAGTAAGTCCATGACCCTATCGATCGAGATAATCGATCCATTCACATCCCTTATCCTTGCTCCCATAGGTCACAGAACTTGACAGTCCGAGGATTATGTGCCATAGCTGATCCTGGTAGAGGAGCGATACTTGATCCCAGAGTTCAGGACTGCTGGGATAGTTCTGTCTCTGATCTGGAGAGGTAAGTTCCAACAATGCCGCTGACGTCGATCGTGGTTGGCTCATGCGGAGACAGAGGTGTCAGCAGGTCTGGCCCGAAGGGTAAGGCATAGAATCATTTGTCGTCACATATCCAGTCTACCTCGAAAATGCTGTCAGGGCCGGCATCGCGAGTTGGCGAGAGCAACACACCTTTCTGGAGTCATGTTCTGAGGGGCTCTGACACTGGTAGATGTGGTCGTACCAGTATGGGCCACGTCGGTGACGTGGCGCCACGTTTTCTGCAGATGTTTTGGCATGTGTGTCACTTGGGGACGCAGCTTTTGGTGTGCTGATGTCGGCTATCTGCCTTGAGCACATCAGAGCGTCACCGTAAGTAGAGAGTTGCACAGATTTTATGCACAATATAGTCAGGCTCTTTGTTGAAGGACTGCATGATGACATGATGAGTCGAAATCTGTTCCACTAGGGTGCACAGGCGCTTTAGGAAGTGTTCGGCATGATCGAGAAGTCATCCTATTTGGACTGTTGGCGTGGGGCAGACTCACAATTGTTGAGGAGCTGTTGTTGGAAATCCTCCCATTTTCGAGAGCAAGAGCTTCAGCTCGACCTCGGAGCATACAATGGAACAACTTCATCTTGTTGATATCTGTTAATGTGAAAGCCAACGCGAACTATTCATAGCTCTTGAATATTAAGAAAGTTCTTGACTATTGAGACAGGCTCGCCTTTCATGGGTCGAGCTTGTCTGTGTCAATGATGGTCGAAGACGTGGATCTTGTCATGGTCTTGGTCGCTGGCGCCACTGGTGTCAGCGCTGGCGACAGGAACAAGGTGACCAGTGTTCGTTGGATACCCTGCTGTTGAAAGATCATTATACAGAAAGTTGTGTTGTAGGTATACCAACTCTGCGTATCCATTCACAGCCATTCACAGCAACGGCTGCTTGCGGCGGGTAGACTGGTCCCAGGTTGATGGTCACATGTGGCAGTTGTGCAATACTGTCGTCGCAATCAGCGCTCTGATGTAGGCCTGTGCTGTTGGTGTATGTGGTCGTAACCGTCATAGAGATCGGCACACCATTGTTGTGAAAGATCGGCCGAGCCATCAAGATCATCTCCGCTATCAGCGCTTTGATGTTGTGTCAAACTTATGCGGTCGGGCTGCAATGAGTGAGTGACTGCATCAATCCCGAGGGCTACAGTGACTGCACTATCGTACGCAGTTGTGACGGGCACCTGAGCAACACATGACTCTCGAGGCAGTCATAGACGTTGTTTGGAATGTTTCCCTCAGTAATATTTTCCGCTGGAAGTCATGAGTCGAATCGATTCGAGTCTGTATCAGTGACTGCAGACAGAGTCAATCTGTACCATAATCTGGAAGCAGGTCTGCCTTGGGCTGTACATGTGACGTCACTCCTGGTACTTCAACGTGAATATCCACATGCACGGGATAGTACTGACATGTTATTTGGGTCAGGACCATCATAGTGAGCTGGTGCGATCTGATGCTGGCACATTATCTGAGTGCTACCGGGAGTCCTGGAATACGAACATCGATAGAGAAGGCGCTAACTGATGCGGGCGTACAATGCAAACTGATGTGGACAGGATAGTTTATCTGAGTACCAGTAAGTGTATTCACAATTCTGGTTGGCAGACAGTCCTAACGCCCATAACACATGAACTTCCAGTCAGTTTGGTTTACTCAACATTTGCATTATACCAGAAATGGATGCACTGAACTGCACGCCTATCAGAAAGTTACTTATGTGTCAGAATGAACAGGTCCCTCAGGGTTAACCTTATTATTATTATTACTTACAACTTGTGAAATGTTTGCTGCTCACACGTTGCAGTGCTCAATTTATTATAGTATGATTATGTTGTTATGATGGCAACATATAGCAGGAATTTCAGTAATTACATTAGATGGAAACAACTGGATGTAATGAGATAATGTACTGCTCTATGGTTGAGCTTCATTAACATACATTGTTTTTTTTTTCAGGTGTATTCGGGACGTAATGGAAACGACTCGTACATCTAACAAGCAGCTGAGACTACGTACCTTAGAATTTGTCTACTTTTTCAGCTGGTGCAGTGGCGTTGCAATTGGTGGTAAGTTCAACATGTGTCATGTTTAGTGATTCACCTGCTGCAGGAATGAGACATAACCAAACACGCTTATAATCATGACAATGAGGATCATGTTATAATCACTGCACGACCATTACCCCGACATATGGCCAGAATTATTTTAGCCTCGATTATATTAGCCAACTTTCATGAATTCCACTCAGAAATTGTACCTCGGTAAAGTAAAACAGCAAGGTCAAGATCACAGAAGAGGTAAGAAATCGCCATAATCACGTTATGCCCAGAAGGTCGGTAACACTCGCGAATCAGAATAAATTAACCGTTCCACAGTTTGGTCCCCAAGGTGAATCAGTATGCACATGACATTTGTTTGTGCTGGAGTATCCGGAAAGGCAGTTGTTTATATTAACCAGGAAAACCTCATGAATATCATTTTGCTGTATTGTCTTATCGGTTTTATAATACCCGTCATCATGGTGATTAGTTATGGTGAGATATTTATTCTCGTAACAACTTTACAGGTTTTGTCTCTGGTCCTGGTGTGGTCAGAGTAGACCCGGGAGCTGCTGTCAGACTAGAGTGGACTCTCAGCCAGAACTTCAACAAGAACAAAGAAGATGCCACTATGACAGTTTACACAGGAGTATCCCCTAACACAGTGGTTATCGTTGAGTATATAGAAGGAGGTACACCACCATGTAACATATATGGAGACACTCGTCTAGATTGTATCGTCCCTGAATCGCCAGGCAAGATAGTTGGTCTGAGTAACGATGACGTGATTCTGGGTGATGCTGAGGACTATCATTGTTCTGTGATTTATGGTGGAAGTGATGATCGATATTTCACACATGGCAATGCAACTATATATGTGTACCGTGAGTAGATGTGGATTATTATATGTTTTCATTTCGAATGAACAGAAAATACAAACATCAACAGTACATAGTACTGAGTACATGCATGTATATCTGCAACAAAAATGTAAGTGGTATGTAGAACCATAAATGAAGTGTGAACGTAAACAAAATGTAAAAATAGTATCGGAAAACAATACCATTGTTTTGTTCTGTTTCCTGTTGCGTATCTGATAATACTGCAAAATGTTGTAATTTACGTTTGTTATTAGTATCATCAAAATCTGGATGTATTGGTGGTAATGGATTGATACTTACATACGCTCAGTAGGCCTATTACTACGCATGCCATTATGTCTCAACCCTATGTATCCCCGACAGTAATTTCCCATACTGTGACACACAGAAGCACCATCTGTCTCCCTGGCGGGGACCACAGATGTACAGGTCGGAGATCCAATCACTCTGACGTGTTCTGGATCATATCAGTCAAAACCTGCTCACAAACGACCCGGATCACCAATAGTCCACTCCTGGGTCATCAACAGTGAACAACCAGAGGATTATGTGATAGATGACAACAAGGTGACCTTGTCCTCAGCACAGCCTGAACACCACGGAGATGTCATCACGTGTAATGTAAAGGAAGAGAACAGCTCTCTTGTGACGTCAGAGACAAGGACGGTCAACATACAATGTGCGTTGGACACTATTTTATACTTAACATTTCAGGTAGCGGTTTTATTTAATTTTTTTCCAACAAGTGCCGTTGAGTAGCCCCTTTTGATTCATTATCTTTTACCAGTTATATTCATTTCATTAATTTGTACTAATGTGTAAGCAATGGCGCGTGCGTTCGGCCGCCATGTAAATCTTACATTGCACTGCAGGTACTAGATGGTTATCATTGAATCGTATTATGATGGAATCAATATTGGACAATTTTCGGCAACATTCATATATTACAGACCCTCCAACAAACATCTGCCTGGATGGAGGTGGCACCTCGGAGACAGCTGTAGCTGGACAAGACAATGTGACCAGGACGTGTGTAGCAGACTGTAACCCGCCCTGTAGCTACAGCTGGGACGGCAAAGATGGAACGGGAGCGAAGCTGGAATTTAAACCCGTGCAGAAAGAAGATCATGGGCCTCACACTTGCACAGCTTCGAACGATATATCCCCAGGCGCCAGCATCGAGTTCACACTAACTGTGCATTGTAATTTTGAATATTATTCTACCTCCATAATAAATATTGAAAATTTATTTACCCCATTCGAGGTATTATCCAGAATTTCATTACCAAATTGATCACATATATTTCATTCCTTTCAGACAAGCCAGAGATCACGGATTTCAAATCTTCATTGTCAAACCCAATCCAGTCCAATACCACCAGAATATTCTGTGATATTTCAAGTCGCCCAGATTCACAAATAGAAATATCATATAAAGACAATGGGACAGTTCTGTCGACCACAACCACGAGAGAAGACACAGAGCAAAGAGCTCTGTTCCCCTTCCAGAGTGTCCAGTGTCTGGATACAGGCGACTATCTGTGTACAGCTGGCAACGACATAGGAGAGGATAAAACAAGGGAATATTTCATGAATGTGTCATGTAAGTATTTGGAAACATATTGTAACTAAAGGATCAGAAAAGGTTATTAACTTCATGTAATAAATAACGTACCGTACATTATTATTGCCATTGTTCATTTTACTGATCACACAGGTCCGTTCAGCCCAGTGAAAGACATTGTGTATGTTGGCAGCAGTTTGGGATCCAATGCCAGTTTTTCCATATTGATGACAGCGAACCCCTTCACTGAGATACAACAAGATCACCTCTCCTTCAATGGCAGTTCCATTGGTGTACCCGAAAACACAAAACTACATGTCCTCGAGACAAATCACGTGGTACAGAAAACAGTGGAGCTGAGAATCTTGGGAGTTGAGGCGTATAATTTTGGTGAATACATCCTGACAGTTGGGAATGGCTTCGGACCTCCAGCTGTGATCACCTTTACTTTGGAACAACAAGGTCAGTCAGAGTACACTCTTACTAAATCATTAAAAAAAATTCTTCTAAATTTCAAATTTTGTAACAATCTTTTAAAATTACAGTAAAAGTGAATTTTCAAATAGGACCACCAAGTGAACCTTCTGCTCCTCGACTTGATTATGCGACATCAGTCAGTCTGAATATTCAGTGGACAGCAGGCTTCAATGGTGGATTCCCTCAGACATTTTTTGTTGCTTACATCAGCAATGAGACAAAACAAGAGTTCATGAAAGAGGCTTATACTGAGTCAGAGTTTAACAGCGGCGAAATAGTCAGTTACAAACTCATCAACGAATCCACAATATTTCCGGGAACCACATACATAATCAGCATTACAGCAACCAACTCATTTGATGATAACAGTGAAGCGACTGGGAAATCAGCAACCTTCTCCACCGAACGTGAGTTTCAAGATGTGCTAGACATTATGCGCTCAATGAGTGTTGCAAAAAACAAAAAAGTTTTTGTGACGAGGAAGGCACAATCAATTCAATTTACAAAACGCAATTTCAGCTGAAGTAGCACTGGCAGATGAGAAACCAACGATCACGATCGAGGGAGACATGGTCATCATCACTATCGAGATCACTAATGCCGAGTACATCTCACTGATATGGACGAAAGTTTGTGATACGAATGAGCCAGATAACTGTGAGACAACGAACTCCACAGACACCTCCGTGAACCAGATCCAAGTCCCACTTCCCCCAGGAGATCCAGGGAAGATCACTGTCACAATTTCTCTGTATGATCAGGAGGATGTGGTGTATAGTGACAGCTGGGAGTATGAAATCAACGACGGAGGTATGTACATGACAAAGCTGGCACAAATGTGTACAGGTATATCAGATTTTGACGATTCTGGTTGCTTGATTGTAAGTCACATGTACCCCATGAATTGTTAACATAATGTTACCATAAACACATTATACTTAGCCCGCGGGTCTCACCGTTAACTGTTCATAAAAGTGTATTGGACAGTCATCAACAGGCTAAAGTGATGATTTATCTTGAAGGTATCTCAACTGGGGCAATTGTTGGCATTTCTCTCGGGTGCCTCTTGGCTGCAGGGATAATCACTGCACTTGTCATCTTTTTGTACAGGAAACGCAAACCTATGGTATGTTTGGGTGTCCCTATTATCCATAATTATTAATGCAGCCAACAGGTATGTACATGCAGTATGCTGTGTTGAGTCATGAATATGAATTTGATTTCACAGGTGCGAAAAGAACATGCTCAGCACCCAGTTCACTATGAAAATGTTGGAGCCACAGGATTTCTGTCTGACGTTGCAGTGCATCAGACTCACACATATGAAAACATCCCGAAGGTTGCATTGGATGCAATTAATTTATATATACAATCACATATAAGGTCTACATATAAGTTTTTAACGATAACTCACATTATCTTTTTTTTTATGCGTTTAAGCATGTTGGTTATTTTGGTGCATACATTTTAATGTTGTATCCATTTAATGCAGGAGACTTCCGGTGCAGTGCCAAATCCTCAGATCGAAAATGACGAAGAATTCCAGAATGTGAATGAACGGGAAGATATGGACATTGTCAAACCATACGAAAGCCTCAGTATACAGATTAAGCCGGTGATGTATCATTTTTCTGTACACATTCATGTGATATTTTATGTGTAGAAGTCTGACGCAAATGTATGCATATTTTTTGCTAAAAAAGTGTCCATATGTATCATCGTTTCAGGTTTCAAATTTCTATGATGTGATTTGTAGCAACAGGACGAGAACACAGTAAGACAGGTGTCGAGTGGGAATTTACCCAGGATATACAATTTCAACAATGTCCCAGACCTTGGTTTATTCCGAGTAGGCAAAACCCCATGGTACCAGGGTAAATTACTGTTATAGTCTCTTCGTGTAACGCAAAGATTGACTAGTGTATTAGGGTATGAAATTTGTACAATTTTATGTCATACTTACAATCGGATATGCTTGAATATCGATATGTCATTTTGAACTCTATTAACTTGTCCAGTTGATTGTTTTTATAGGTTATCGTACCTTTGGTCTGATAACTTATTGCCGTGGTGTTGCATCTGACGTTCGTCGTCGTCTGACCTTCGACCTCATTTTCAAGGTCAGAGCTCATAATGGCTAAAATCTCGCTTATTATCGACTTTATATTATAATAATAATAGCTTATATAGGGCTGGTATCTGCATGAAATGCATTCACTGCGCTTGACAATATCGATAAGGTTAAAGATAACTTTAGAGACAACTAGAAAATATAATTTCAAATGGAAAATGTCTTAGTGAATAGGTGAGTTTTGAAGTTGACATTTAAACTGGGCCACTGACCGGACGTACCGCAGGTGCAGAGGCAGGTCATTCCATAGTTTCGGTGCTGCATGGGCAAACCGTCTGCCACCGAAAGAACGGAGCCTTGAAGATGGGATGACCAGCAAGTCGCTTTGTGCTGAGTGCAGACTGCGGGCTGGCATGTAGGGCACCACCAAGTCTGATATATATTCTGGTGCTAGTCCGTGGAGGGCCCGATAGGTCATCATCAGTATCTTGAACAACACACGTTGAGTTCATGAAGGGTGGACCTAATGTGGTCGTACTTGCGAGTCCATGTCACAACACGAGCAGCGGAGTTCTGAACACGTTGTAATTGTAAGATGCAGTAATTTGGAAGACCGTACATAATTGCATTGCAGTAGTCGAGCCGACTACATCTGATGAAAGCAGGCACTAATGTAACAGCTGTTGCCTGTGGTATGAAACGGCGAGCATGGGCAATCCTCCTCAACTGAGCATAGGCTGACCTACACACGTTTTTGACGTGCTTTTGCATGTTGAGATGTTGGTCCATAAGGACACCCAGATTCCTAGCACTAGTGGACAGAGTAATGCACTCGTCACCTATCCTGACGCACATTTCACCGACAGCTGATGTTGAACGTGGAGAGATCATCTCCAAAATCACTGTCTTGTCATCGTTCAGCTTGAGATTATGTGCCACAAGCCAAGCTTTGATCTCCGACACGCATTTTTCCACACATGCAATAGTAATAGATAACTCATCCGGGTGAAAACAGATGTAAAGCTGCATGTCGTCTGCATACAGATGGATTTGCAGGCCATGCTTGCGAGCGATATCCGTTGTTGGGGCAGAATACATAGTGAACATCACAGGGCCCAAAACCGAGCCCTGGGGAACACCAAGATCCAATGGTCGTGCCTCGGAAGACACTCCCTGTAACACAACTCTCTGACTTGCTACGAGAGAAAGGTATGACCTGAACCAGTTGTGTGCCGTTCCAACAATTCCGTATCTTTCATTCAACATGTTCAGAAGCAGAGTATGGTCTATAGTATCATAAGCGGCGGACATATCTAGACGCACCAAGATTACCAATCGTTTGGTGTCCACAGCCTGGAGTTTATCATTTGTGACATACACTAGCGCCGTCTTGGTGCTGTGGTGACTCCGGTATGCCGACTGGTATTGTTCATACAGATTATTTTGAAGGAGATGTTCTGAAAGTTGGCAGGCGACAACCTTTTCAACCAACTTAGAGATATAGTGCAGGTTAGAGGCCGGCCTATAATGTCTGAGATTGTTCACATCCAGTGAGGAGTTTCTAGGTAGAAGAGTGACGACAGGCTTTTTCAGTTCGTCCGGAAAAGTGCCACTGAGCAGGGAGGGGTTGACAATGTTAGTAATTGCAGATACGAGGCCGGGAGCATGCTCCTTGACCAAGGACGTCGGCATGGGATCTAGTACACAGGACTTGGCTGACAAGTATACAAGACTTGTTGATGAGATTCAGCAAAAACTCAGATGTTACAGGACTGAAGTATGTGAGACGATAATTCACTACTGGTGCCTCGACAACTGGTAACTGGCAGAGTGGTTGTGCGTCAAGGATAGTTCTTAACTTGCTGATCTTGGTCTGGAAAAATGCACTGAATGACTCGGCCAGCATTAAAAGTTTGTGGTTGAGAGGGAGAGGCATCTCACTCTTGCGATGCAGAAGATGGTAAATAACTGCGAATAGTTGCTTAGGATTTGTTGCATTATCATCGATCTTTGTTGTGAAGTAATCCTTCTTGGCCTTCTTTATCAGGTTTTGGACAACCTGACGTTGGGCTTTGAACATCTCACGATGGACAGTAAGACGAGATGACCTTCATAAGTTCTGATATTGGCGACGCAGCATTTTTACTTCAGTAATCTCGTTGGTAATACCATGGCGAATAAGGTCTAACCACGAGAGTTCGTTCTTTCAGTGGAGCATGCTTGTTAAGAACGTGAGAGAGGTCCCTGCAGTACTGCTCCACAAGTGCTGTCAGATTCCCATTTGGAGATGCCACTACTGAAGACTCGAGCAGATCCTGTTTGGAGGCCGTGCTGTTGATATACTTTAGTTTCCTGTAGCATATAAGCTTCTTGACAGGATCTGGAGGATGGAACTGTAGAAGGCAGCTGACGACGCAGTGATCAGATATGAAGTCACCAGGACGCTCTGATCCTACCATTATCAGGTCGTCTGAAGGATGTGATATCAAGAGATGAAGGGTATGTCCATCGCTGTGTGTAGGAAATGTGATGTGCTGACACAAGTCCATGGAGTCCAGCAATAAGTTCGTTGTTTTGGTGTTTGGTTGTGCTCTGATATCCATGTGAAAGTTGAAGTCCTCGACTATGATGATATTCCTTGACATTGAATGGTACTCACACAATGTGGCGAAGTCAATGAAAAATCAGCAGTATTCCTCAAGGATGGTGATCGGTACACAACTATCACATTGGCTATATGGAGATTGTACATGGAGAGTCTGATGGTCATGTGTTCAAACGAGTTGGACTGGCAGGCATTAGTAGAAGATTCCAGCAATCCATTGGAACTGGACTTGCACAGGATAGCAGTGCCTCCACCACGGCCACTTCGTGGTCTGTGAAAGAGTGTATACCCTGCTGGAGTGAGTTAGTTTATGATGTGCTTGTCTCCATCCCCACTGGATAGCCAGGTTTCTGTGAATGCCATCAAGTCGGGACTATGTTCCGTGATGTATTCCATGATGTCATCTTATTTCTCACTGACCTGCAGTTGACCATAGCAAACGTCACTGCGCTGATTTTACTGGGCTGAACACATTGGTTGGTGTCGGTGATGTTGATTTCCTTGAGGTATCTAGTTCGTGATGTTATTGATGTGTGGTTATCTGGTCTGAATCCAATAGTTTTTGTAATTTGTCGTTGTTTCCTAAGCCTTCCACGGCAGCCTCGTCGGGATGGGCCCCTCACAGAGAATCCGAATTTACACAGAGTAGTAGTCCATACCTGAGAATTCAGGCGTGGTGGAGAATGGAACAAGTTGTTAGCTAAGCTGATCAGTTTACACCTAGTGTATGTGACCCTGGCTGGCATTGTCTTGCTTGGATAAACATCAACTAGCCAGTGTATCCAAATTGTATGTTTTAGAATCACAAAAACACAAAAAAAT
Source organism: Terebella lapidaria (assembly GCA_949152475.1). NCBI lineage: Eukaryota > Metazoa > Annelida > Polychaeta > Terebellida > Terebellidae > Terebella > Terebella lapidaria. The sequence goes on along the minus strand of OX424559.1, from coordinate 36,109,152 downwards.
CCACAAAATATCCAGATCTTCTTACCGTCTATAGTATCCAGATATGTTTACCAACACTTAGGCATAAAATTATTGAACTTTTGTTGTACTGCAGAGATCCACATACTTCACGATTAGAAAGCTTACAAATCAATTGGGACATAATTATAGGAAGTGATATATGCTGAATATTGTCATGACCTTGAACTTGACCTCTGACCTCATTTTTAAGGTCAGAGCATAAAATGTCTAATATCTCGCTTATTACCGACTTTACAGCTTACATGTAGCAATCAATTGTGGATATATAGGAAATGATATATGCTGAACATTATTGTCACATTAATTTTGACCAGTGACATTATTTTTAAAATCAAGGGACAAAACAACTAATATTTAAATTATAAAACAAGAATTGTCCGGTAATCTTCCCTAGCCTTTGGGCTTTTGTTTTTATTCAACATGCAACATGTATGTACATTTTTATATGTTTCCTCAATCCTCGTAATCTGATTATATTGACGATCCGTCAGTGAAATTATTCTCGTGTAGTAGTAGGTGTCATAATGACATATCATAGCATTTATATTTACTTTACTTATGATACTATTTACATGTCTTAACATGATAAAATTCGAGGAGAGTGAAGCTATTGTATGGTCACTCTGTTGTGAATTTCATGTTATATTAAACAAGATGCTTATATGGACGTGGAATCAATACCCAGTATTGAGTATTCCGAGCAAACAAAACAGGGTCCGTTATCCTATCTAATAGTCCGGGGACAGAAAGTCATATCAGGCCTGCGAAGTGAGAGAAAACAAAAATGAGAGGGAAACTCATTTATATATTATGAATGAATCTTACAGGGACGTGTCCATTTTTTCATTATTATCAGATTGAAATATCTTTTAAAGTAATCACTGACTGAACAGTGTTTAAATTTATACTTGCAATCTAACACAAAAGTTACACTAAATTTATAATTTTGTTAATATCGGGTACAAATATATGACGCTAAAATGGCCATACCTATAAGCAATAAGATATTTGCACACAAGATTCACAAAGACGTTTTAAAAACATTGTGTATATACTACATTAAGTAATATATGACCACTGCTGTCATAATGATGTTTAACTTCCTGTGAAGGTGCAGAAACAAAAACGGGTCGTGTTTAGTCTTGAACTTTGTATCGCTGTGTGATAGATACAAGCACTCAGCCAAGGAACACGTATTTTGTTATTTATATAATATTTGCGATGAATACATTTGGTAATAATCATTCCACAAAGTTTACATCTCGATCATCTGCAATAGAAGGTTTCACATGTTTCGTTTCTACTGATGCTGTACATGCTAGTGAAAGACTACATCTCATGTTGTTAATTCATTATTATATCAAATTTTGTATATAATGATTATGCTTTTATATGTTTTTGTGAGTGTGGTGTATGTAGAAGCACTATTTGAACTGAACAAAACGGTCTTCACAACATAATTATTGATATAATGATTTCTTCCAAAGTTATGACACATCAAGCATGTACATAAGCACAGTATCTGACAACCGAATCTGACAGCTAATTAGTATGTAGCAGGGAGTTGATGTACGAAATATTCGTTATCTATGAGATGAAACATATCACTACCTGTGAGAACTGTTAATTGTAATTTTCTTTTTTTTTCATCGCATCTTCTCGACATTGACAGGAAAGCAGTATATATGACAAACTGGAAGAATCCCATGACAAGGGAATTGTTACGAAGGTACAAGATATACAAATATATTATATTGACGGACATTAATTTTCTGTCAATATATCAGGAAACTATTTCATTGAAATATAAATATTCACGTTCTGTGGTCGCTGTCCAACAGGCGATAGCAGTTTTCGAATCATTATCATGAATTGTTCTAACTGAGGACAACTAAGGGACACGCGAGAGTCAACGACATATGTTGTGAATACTAATATGACGCGACTGGAATGAAAACTGATGTCTGAACATATGACTATATGATAAACAGTGGTTATAGTTATGCCCATGCATCATTCTACATGTAGGATGCTGTATTGGGTTGTGCCCTAGCTGATGAGTTGTACTTCACTCTTCCTATGTAGCTCGCGTGTATGTACCTTATACGCCAAATCCTTTGTGATGTATATCTGGTTCAAAAACACCACGTCAAAATATTGTTTTCCAACAATGAACAATGGGGAGATGTGATGTTTTGCCATTCTGTAATTGATAGTGTGGCGAGTTAGGACTATCTCAGCAATATGTCTTTGATCTCATGTATTGTACTGTGAGTACGTGCCCGATTATCTCACAGAATTAAAAGATTTGATAGAGTAAACTTATCGTTGCATCTTACAAAAGGAATACATGTAGTTATTCGTGTATGCTCTATACTAGTATACCATGCAAGTAATGTGCTTCTGTCTTGACGAAGATAGTTGTGGATACGAAATATTATTTTGTCACATGGTTCGTTGCCACAAACTTCATCACCTGTCCATCACCTGTCGTGTAAAGATGCCATGCGCATCAAGTCTCAAAACAATGTTCTCACCCTCGGTTTGTTCGCACTCTGGAGAGATTACTTACGTGTTTGATGACCCGAATTCAACTCCATAACCCATAAACATTGATGGCGTCCATACTTATGTAACGTTCCCAGACGCCCAGTACGGGGCGCCCGGGCGATACCCTACAGGTATCACAACCAGGTACCAGTCCGTCCGGAACGAGCCCGGATCTCATACATCACCACATAGTACAACACATCATCAACATCATCATCATCAACATCATCACATGCATTATACATTATAATGGTAATGTAGCCGTGTGTAGAGCCCGAGAGGCCTCGGGCGCGGCCTCACGGAACCCGTACACGTGGGCATATTGCTCTCCGGACTCGCCGACGGCACTGTCGCAGAGATAGAACTCTGCACCAGCCCGACGGTCTGCCAGAGCCTCCGTCACCTCGTCCCGGGAAGGGGGAGAACTGGCGATCCACAGGGCTTGCGCCCCCGAGTCAGCAGCTCGTCCCCCCCAGCCCAGACCCCCCAATGGAAACTGTCCCCGGGGCCCCCGCGGGGCCTCTACTCGTGAAACAGGGACGCAGAGCTCATGGCTGAGCCCGCATACTGTTTCGGCACTCGCTCTTGGACAATCTCCCCGAGCCAGCGGCTTCCAGTGTATTTATAATACACCACAAACTAGAGACAGCACGTGCGGCTTATACAGACCATTGTTACAGTTTACTGGAGCATAAATTACAATGCGTCGCCGTGGCAACGCCCGCTCGAACGGAGCTGTGTTAAAACAAAAGTCCATACAAATGGGATGTGTGTTTAGAATCACCTGCCGTGATCTTAGGGCAAAATCGCCACATTACCCCCTTCTTACAATGTTGGTCCCCAACATGCTCCGCCTACGCCCAAAACCTGCTGAAACACGACGGAGGCATCGCATGGCGGACCGAAGGAAGCAAGGTGAGCGGTACCCAGAAGTCACGGCGCAACAGACTAGGACTTTAAGAGTCCCTTTTGGAAGAATGGGGAACGACCCCTGGACTCACGGAGTAAACTATAACACGCTTTGCAATTTTGAATAAATCCTCATAAACAAGCTAAAATTTTGACCGAGGTGGTCCAAAAAGATGTGGTGACCTTGGAAGGTCATCCGCCGAAAGGGACGGTGTGCCGAGTCTTTGGAAGATCTTTAAGGTTAAACTTTAAATTTAGAAATTTTGTAAAACGACACACCGAGTGATCAAAAGTGGTAGTACCTCTAAAAAGTGTTGCCGGCCGCCCTACCGACTGGCACCCCAGACCCGCAGGACGGATCTGAGGCAGGGCGGAGCCGCCAAAGCGACTCTGGCTCATCCGCACGGACATACATACGCCTGACAGACATACATACACCTGCGGACAGCTGTCACAGACAGCTATCAACGCCAACGCAGTAAGCCGCGCTGACTGCCAGTATCGGTGTACTACTACCCGGGCAGGCCAGTGTAGAGACGCGCAGACAGGCGGACATCCACAAACACATGTAGACACCCGTCCACCCGCACATCTCCAACACGGCCCGCACGGGGAATTCACCACCGGCAAATTCACTCGCATCTCAAACGCCGGCCACGCTAGACCCCTCGGGGTCAAGCGCAGCTGCAGCGAACTAAGCGCGAGTGGCACAAAACAAATGCGCCAAACATCTGGAGATTAAATAAATAATCCGGGTACGACATATATATATATATAACACATATCGGCAGCTATTCTACGCGCGCAGCAATGCACGCGGCGTCGCTGAAAACTTCTGTCCCCGGTCATAACGACACACTGCCGGACGAAAATACAATCACTATAAAACTCATGCGGGAGCAATCATTTCCCTCCGGTGACTCCTCACCCTCCATGTATACGGGTAGAAAATGCACATTTCTATCCCGGGGGACCTCGCAAATATCATACAGTAATTAAAATCAGTCATTAGCTATAGCTTCCGCACTGGCGGTAAATGACGTGAAATTAATCACCCCAGCCAGGTAGAAATGGGGCTTAAAATTGACAGTAACCACTAACTTGTGACTGGTACGAATATGTCAGACGAAAACAACAATAAATTGTTATTCTCCAGTCTTTTCGGATATCACATCACACCGTCACTGTCAAAATTAGCGCAATCCCTTACACCCCTCTACTGCACCGGAAAGGAAATTTCACAAACTTGTCTCAATTGTGTCATTAATCGAGCAAGAACAGAATTCTCCAGAGACATGCCGCACACATGTGGCTTATATAATCCACTCAATAAATTATAACATGAGATGGAAAATAAACAAAACCACTCCCCATAGCCGCTGGTCTGCTTACAAGGCGATCGGACGTGCCCATGGCAGCCGGACAGACAATTGAGCGCCCTATGGGCGTTTGCAACGCGCCCACTAGCAACCCCAACGTACAGCCCGACCGCGGAGCTATGTCCGGTCCAACCTAGAGCCTATCCAAACGACTACCGGAGCGCGGAACCAATAGATTAGACGCGGAGCCGGCATGGTCCTTAGCCTACATGGCTAGGGGGACGTACCCGTCATGCCGGCGCCCAATCTAGAGGATCCCTAACATGATGAAATCAATAGCCGGCGGACATCCGCAACTGCCCGTGGACGGAGTCCAGGGCGAACGCCCACCATATGTTTGGCATATTGACCTTATCCAATGATAATGATAGGGATTAAAAGCCACAAAGTATGCTGCGCATGTACAATACGACCCCCTTCTTAGAAAGGGGCCGGGGATCCGGTCATCCCGGCCGGACCGCGTATTATAAGGTGCGATCCGGACGAAAATGAGCGTCCCCCACTACCGCGGCTGGTCCGCACGCGCGGACTTAACAGCCGGTCCATTAAAAATAATGGTAAACGGTTTCCTGCCGCAAGAAACCTTATCCTACATCTAAGTACCCTTAGAGTAGTGGCGCACGGGGGATAACTACACCGAAGTGCGTCATCTTAAAGCGTCCGGACGCCGGACGAGTCGCGCGGACGAACCGCGGACATCAGTCCTCACATCCGGACACTATCCCCGCGTCCAGTAGCCAGTTCCCAAATCCGTGGGAAGGCGCTTCTCCCATAGCGGACGTAAATCCCAACCTCAGTCTGGCCACATAAGAGGCTGTTCCGGGACCAGGGGCGTCCGGCTGGATCATTAAATTCGTCCGGCCAGCGTAACCGTGGGGCGGATTACGCCGGACAGCCATCCACAATGTGCGGACAGGCCATCCGCACATCCCTGGCGCTGGAAACTACGGGAGGGCGGATGCGGAGCGGTGGCGTTACGACGCAAAGATATCCGCGGACCCTCAACTGCGGAGATAGCCACAAAGTGATCGCTCACGGAGGAAAGTCGTGCGGATCCTCGCGGAACGACCTGAAATCCATCCCTGGTGTGATAGATGGATACCGCAGACGCATCTGCATGGGCGAAACGTTAATCCCACCCATACCGGGTCGGCGCACGAGGTTTCCGGTGTGGCCGCCCGTCATCCGCAGGTGGTGGAGGGAGTGGAGGTACCTGCGGATCGCCGAGATCTGGTGCAAAGTCGTCCGGACCGTCATCTGACGGTACAGAGAGGTCCGGGAGACCCACCATACGGCGCACACGCTCGTCCGGAGTCCGCGGATGCTGACTGGACGGATCCAATAAAGGAGCATCATCCGGTTCCGCATCTTGTATCAGCGGATCCATGACAAGCGGGCCTTTGTACTTCTTCAGGTTATCTATGTGAACCACCAGAACCTTGTCCGGGTCGGAGTCCCTCCGGATCCGGTAGTCCACGTCCGTAACCCTCTTAAGTACCGTAAACGGCCCTATCCACGGCTTAGCAAACTTATTACCTTGCTAAAGCGGTGGATAATAGTAGCGCACCTTGTCGCCTTCCGCGAAAGCGGGCCTAGCATTAGCATGGGCATCATAGGCTCGTTTCTGCCGGATGGCGGACTTGTCAAGGCGCGCCCGCGCGAAATCATGGGCGTTCGCCAGGGCACGGCGAACCCACTCCACGTACTCCGGACCGCACTGGGGTACTGCTCCGGTCTCTGCTGCAGTTGGATACATGATATCCACGGGCAGATTTAGCTCCCGGCCGTACAACATCGCGTGCGGAGTAACTCCGGTCGAGGAGTGGACCGACGACCTGTACGCCATTAAGACATACGGGGGGTGGTCATCCCAATCATCTGCACGGTCGTTCACGAAGGCCGCCAGCATCTTCAGGATAGAACGATTAAAGCGTTCAACCTGTCCATCCGACTGGGGCCTGTAAGGGGTGGTCCGCACCTTGGTACTGCCCAGCATCTGCGCTAGGCCCCGGAACAGGTTGCTTTCAAATTGCGTGCCCTGATCCGAGTGTACCTGCTTGGGTACGCCATGGTACACCACCCATCTATTCACCAGCAACCGAGCTACCTCGTCCGCAGTCTGGCAGCGCAGCGGGTAGGCGTCGGTATATTTGGTGAAATAGTCGTAAATCACCAGGATGTACCCGAAACCGCGCGGGGTGACCCAGTGGGTATCCAGTATATCCAAAGCTATCTGATCAAAAGGCGCGCCCGCCTTAACCCTGGTTAAGGGGTGGCGGCTAGGAGCCGGAACTCCTTTCCGAGCTTGACATCGAGGGCAGGCTGCGCACCACCATTGCACGTCCAAACTGCTACCAGGCCAATGAAAGCGCTGTTGTAGCCTATGGACGGTGCTCCGGATTCCCAAGTGACCGGTCACCCGGAGGTCATGCAACTGGTGGAGTACTTCTTTCCGCAGCTCCGCCGGAAGCACCAACTGCCATATTGCCGGCAGTGGGCTCGGTGGTTCATAGCGCCGGTGTAAGAGGCCATCCCTCAAGGAGAGTCTTTCCCACTGGGATACCAGAGACAAGGTCTCCTCCCTGTAGGTCTTCCGCTCATCCTTAGAGGGTTTCTGGCCGGCCTCAAGGGCCTGGATTACCGGTGCCAGAGCACTGTCAGCTCTCTGCTTCGCAGCCAACTGCGCCAGAGAGTAGCCTCCCAGATAGTTGGGCTCCTCATCCGACTCGTTCGACTGCGCCGCAGCGGCCATCACCACAGGGGGCAGGGACCGCTTGTACTCAGACTCGCCCGAGGACGCGGAGGCTACCCACGAGGAGTACACCGCCGGACTCGAGGAAGACTCGCTGGAGCTGAGCCGCACTTCCGCTTCAAAGGCAGGACGCCAACGCCTGTAGCGGCGGGTCCTTGTGCGGGAGTGAACTCTTGCTGCTCCGGCCGCCGTGTTTTTAGAGGGGGCGGTGGCCTGCGGTCTCCCCGGAAGGTCCACTTCCAAGTCTGAGGAGGAATCCGCGGCGTGCTGGAATGGGGCCATCCCTGCACAGCCAGGATTCTTGCACTTATGACAACGGGACAGGCCGTCCGCATTGCCGTGCAACTTACTGGCGCAGTGCTCAATTTGCATGTCATACTCTTGGAATTTGACGAGCCACCAAGCCGTCGGCCTTACTATAGTTGAGGAGCCATCTCAGCGAACCGTGGTCGGTCCGCAACCGGAAATGGCGTCCCAACAAATAGTGCCGGAAGCGCTTGGTCATCGTAACAACCATGAGCAACTCGCAGTGCTCTCATTTGAGAGCAGCTGAGAGCCACACTCGCATAAGCTACTACCCGCTCCTGCCCGTCCACGATCTGCGAGAGGACACCGCCGAGTGCAAAGTTACTCGCGTCAGTATCCAGGATGAACTCGCAATCCGGACGAGGGTGCCGCAGCACCGGCGCTTCTGCCAAAGCCTTCCGGAGTTCTGAGAAAGCAGTTGCCTGCTCCTCAGACCAGACGAAATCGGCGCCCTTTTCCGTGAGGATAGTAAGGGGGCGCGCGACCTCCGCAAAGCTTCGCACGAACCTGCGGTGGTAACTTGCGAAGCCCAGAAAGGACCTCACGTCCGCCACGTTGCAAGGCCGAGGCCAGTTCTTGACGGCCTCTATCTTTTTAGGGTCTGGCCTAACTCCGGTGCCCGTTACCATGAAGCCCAAGTACAGGATTTCCTGCGCGAAAAGTTCGCACTTACTCGGCTTCAACTTAAGGCCTGCTCCGCGGATGTGATGGAGCACCATCTGGAGGTTGGTGAGGGTTTCCTCGAATGACCGGCCATACACGACGACATCGTCGATGTAGACCATACATCGCTTCCAGAGGAACCCTTTAAGGACCATCTCCATGAGGCGCTCGAACGTCGCTGGTACGTTACAGAGCCCGAACGGCATTACCTTAAATTGGTAGAGCCCGTTCTTGGTAATAAAGGCAGTCTTCGCCCTATCACTCTCCTCCATCTCAACCTGCCAATACCCGGAGGCCAGATCCAGAGCACAAAAATAGTGCGACCCGGCCAGGGAATCGAAGGTGTCTTCGATGTGCGGGAGAGGATATGAGTCCTTCCTCGTGACATCGTTTAGCTTACGATAATCAACGCAGAACCTCCACGAGCCGTCCTTCTTCTTCACCATAACCACAGGACTTGCCCAAGGGCTGTCACTGGGTTCGATGATGTCTAGCTCGAGCATCTTCTGCACCTCCTGGTCAATGACCTCTTGGTGCACTATTGCTGCTCGCCATAGACGTTGTTTGATCGGACGCTCGTCTAGGAGGTCGATGCGGTGTTTGGCAACGTCTGTCTTGCCAACCGCACCGTCCGGACCCATAAAGCAGGGTGAACGGATCATTTCCGGCGGCCGCCGCCGCGCACGCAGCACGACAGACGGGATCGTCGGGGATGACACGACTAGACGACGCGGGTGTAGCTGTAGCTGCTAGGTAACCGCGCCGCAGTACAACGGGTAAGTCTGTAGGATTCACCACGAAGAGGGGCATCATGCGGGTGTCGGACTTGACCAGGGTCCCACCCAACACGAGCCCAGTTCCCTTGGCGAAACTGCTCACCAGCTGCACTATACACGGACGACCTTCGAGGGGCATGCGGGGACGACGCGGCCGCACCTCGATGATCATCTCGCTCATTGGCGGCACAACAGTGGTGCGCACCACCCGCATTTGGAATGAATGCGCCGGACCCATGCGGAAGAGGTAGTGAGTGTTCTCTCCCATCCAGAACTCACCCGCACTGAAGTTGGCGGTGACCCGGTGGGCCCGGAGGAAATTCATCCCAATAATCCCGGCCGCTCCAATGTCTGCAACGATTGCCTGTCGGATACACTTTGTCCCCAAGTGTAACAGGCAAATCGATGATACCGTAGACCCGGATGCGGTTGTTGCCGGCTCCGTAGAGCTGGTAGGGTCCGGGATCGCGCAACTCAAGGTCGCGGAGCGCGGGTTCCTTCTGGAACGTTCCTATGGCTACGAGGGTGACCTCCGAGCCTGAGTCTACAAGGAACTGGACCGGCTCCCGCCCGAGTGGCAGGGGCAGGTACCAGCAAGTGTCACAGCATTCCGCGGGCCCCGGAGTTTCGATCCCAGCGCAGTACGCAATCATCTGCGCAGCGCCGAAATCGTACTCCTCATAGTCGTACTCATCCGAGGATGAGGACGGCGCGGCAACCGGTGCCGCCTGTGCGGGCGTCCCTGTGGAGGGCGACGCCGCACCAAACCGCTGGGGTTTAGGTTCTCCGGCGGGCTCCCGGTAAGCCGGGGCCTGCCACGGAGTGACCTGTGATGTCTGAACTGGAGGAGGTGCCGCCGCCTGCGCGGGAACAGCCGAGGCCGGAGCCGGGGCCGGAGGCATCTGTCTTGGGCGGACAGCTACCTCTATCGCGAGGGCAGCGTTGATAGCCTCCTCCATCGATCGCTTTTCATGGGTGGCCAGCCCGTAAGAAATATGGTAAGGCTGGCCATCGATGAACTGATCGATCAACATCGGCTCAAACCGACTGGCTTCCATATCCGGATAGGCTCTCCGGCCGAGTATGCGCAAACTAAACGCAAACTCTGTCACGGATTCAGTCGGTAGGCGGGTCCGCGCTTTGAAGTCCCGTTCAAACTGCCGCCTGTTGGTCATCGGCGTGAACAGTAGACGTAGTTGCCGTGCAACCTCGCCGAAAGTTACTGTCCCCACCGGCAGACACTGCATCACCCGCAGAGCCTTCCCCTCTAGGCTCCCGGATAGGATGTGTCCGGCTTCCGCCAGGGTCCATCCTTCGTACATGGCGGTGCGCCATACTTGGAGTAAAAAGTCCTCCGAGTTGGCGTTATCCCCGTTGAAACGTTTCCGCCAAGACGATTGGTCGGGTCCCTGATAGTTTGGGGACCGGAACTGACGGGCGGATCCCGCTCCGGGATCTTCCGTGTACGCTGGCAACATGCGGCTGCTACCCGCTCCAGCGGCAGAGTCTGCGGGTGCAGACCCAAACGCCGCGGACGTAGGAGCGGGGTAGGGCACGCTCGCTGCTGGGACCATACTTCCCACTGGCCCACCCTGACTAGGTGCGGACGGGGCTCCCATCGAACTTACTGGGTAAGCTCCAGATGGGGTGGCATAGCTAACATAGCTAGGGGCCGGAGCCACCTGCTGCCACTGCCCGCCCGGCACGTACCGCATGCCAGGGTAAGCCGACCACGCGGCTTGCGCTCCGGCCGTCGGGACGGTCGAGGCGGTCGCCAGCGTGGTGCCTCCGAGTCGCAGAGCAGGCGCGGATCCCCTTGCGGGGACCACCGGCGTCTGCGGACTCGGAAAGACCGGGGGAGGGGCCAAAGGCCCAGTCGTCCCCGGACTGTAAGCGGCCGACGGATCGACGCTCAGACATGGCTGATTACGCTTAAACTGTTCAAGCGCCTCGGATATCAGCCATCTCTCCCTCTCCGACAAAGGCCCCGAGAAGCCTCGTGTCTGCGGAGAAGGGGAGCGGTTCCGCCGGTCGGGTCGTCCCTGGTGGGGCGACTGGGCACGGTCATAGCGCCCTTTAGGGGCCAGCTCGCCAAGTGCGTCGGTGAGCTGGTCCACCACATCACCCGGTGCAGACCGACCGGAATCCATGCCGGAGACTCGCGAAGGAGTCCACCCGGCCGGATTTGGCATCTGGTACCGTTGGTCCGCTTGTTCGGAAGTACCCGCAGTAGCCGGTAGCCGGCGCTCGATTCCGGACGTCCGGAAACGTCCCACGGAAGAGTGCCGTTTGCCACGGGCTCATTCTGGACACGGGCGGGCACGACGTAGAGCCGTTGCCAGCTCCGCCTACCGCGCCTAACACGTCAAGGTCCGGCCTTGACGGCAACTCCAGTTGCGGCCCCGCAGGGCTCGACTCTACGTCCGGAGACGGAGTCAGGGAAGCCGGAGTCGACTCCGCAGACTGGGCCTTGTCTGCAGGGGTCTCCGCGCGTTCCTTCCGGCCGCCGGAGTCACCCGAAGATGCCTCACGGCGGCTGTCGCTTGACCGGGTGTGGTCCACGACACTACCTCCCTTATCCCTCCCGCCGGATTCATTTTTAGGTCTTTCTTTATCTCTGTCCGCCATACTTTGAGTTGTCCCAGAGGAGCTAGGAGTCCCCAGGGACGAAGGGGCTACAACTTGGTGACCTCAGGCTGCAATGGGACGCCGTCGGACTGATCCTGGTCACGGCACCAATGTAACGTTCCCAGACGCCCAGTACGGGGCGCCCGGGCGATACCCTACAGGTATCACAACCAGGTACCAGTCCGTCCGGAACGAACCCGGATCTCATACATCACGACATAGTACAACACATCATCAACATCATCATCATCAACATCATCACATGCATTATACATTATAATGGTAATGTAGCCATGTGTAGAGCCCGAGAGGCCTCGGGCGCGGCCTCACGGAACCCGTACACGTGGGCATATTGCTCTCTGGACTCGCCGACGGCACTGTCGCAGAGATAGAACTCTGCACCAGCCCGACGGTCTGCCAGAGCCTCCGTCACCTCGTCCCGGGAAGGGGGAGAACTGGCGATCCACAGGGCTTGCGCCCCCGAGTCAGCAGCTCATCTCCCCCAGCCCGGGCCCCCCAATGGAAACTGTCCCCGGGGCCCCCACCGGGCCTTTACTCGTGAAACAGGGACGCAGAGCTCATGGCTGAGCCCGCGTACTGTCTCGGCACTCGCTCTTGGACAATCTCCCCGAGCCAGCGGCTTCCAGTGTATTTATAATACACCACAAACTAGAGACAGCACGCGCGGCTTATACAGACCATTGTTACAGTTTACTGGAGCGTAAATTACAATGTGTCGCCGTGGCAACGCCCGCTCGAAGGGAGCTGTGTCAAAACAAAAGGCCATACAAATGGGATGTGTGTTTACAATCACCTGCCGTGATCTTAGGGCAAAATCGCCACACTTATTTTTCATTGATTTTTGCAGGCAACTCTATACTGATCAATTCAAGAATAAAATATAATTACAAGACTGTGTTAGCGTTAGTTGTATCAATCAATTACAAGGAGCGTTAATTGTATCAATGCCAGCCGTTGAAACAAACTATTCAACTCCCTTTGACATTAGTTATCCTTGCAGTATAAACGTTTCTGCTAGGTACTGCACTCATGTCCCTACTACACCACAACTAATCCTGCTACAGCCGGAAATATTTACACTGCAGTTGACGTATTGGTAATCTTCAGTGTAACGTGTGGTTCGTCCATGACAAAAGCGACATGGTCAGATATTTCACGCGCAAAAACTGACATGGTCACTTTCGTTTTATGAGAAAGCCGACCATAATGGGGTTTTCACAATGTTCGGCTTTATCACGCAGCAGAAACAAAGCCCGCCGCCAATCAGCATATTGATAATATGTCCAGACAAAACGGTGCATTATCCAGTGAACAACAACTTCTCATTGCACCTATATTCTGTGCAAGTGGTTGTTTCTAAGGTTTCACTTGCTCTTCAAAGAGCGGGTAGATGCCTTTTTCTGCAAAATGATTATGTTCCCAAAGGTCATTGCGTGTTTGGGCGGTACTTATATTCAGAACATGAATGGCTATTTGTAAACTGAAAGCGTTATCAATGTACACCTTGCATGTGATGCACGTTTGAAGATGCTGCTGTTGAAGGTGCTGCTTCTCACGTGGAAGGCGTTACATGGTGAGGCTCCTGACTACTTGTGTGAGCTGCTAACTCCATATGCACCAGGTCGACACCTTCGGTCCAGCACCGCCTCCTTGTTGAGAGTTCCGCGCACGAATCTTCGAAGCTATGGGGACAGGGCTTTTAGCGTTGTTGCACCTAAGTGGTGGAATGGACTTCCGGAGTCACTCAAACTGTGTTCGAATCGAGAGGCCTTCAAAAAACAACTCAAAGCACATCTGTTCCAACGCGCCTTTGAAAAGCTCTAGGCTTGAAAGGGCGCCTTGTACAAATGCTGTATTATTATTATTATTATTATTATTATTATTATTATTATTAAGATCGTCAATTTCGTCGTAACGTGACGGGATCAACACACGATTCTCGAATATTGAGAGAAAGTCGTCTTTATGATACGATGGAATAGAGTGATGAGGGACACTTCATTTTGGGAGATAGTGGATATCCCTTGTGATCCTGGCTCATGACCTCATTCCTAAATCCTTCAAGTGAAGCTGAATGTCGCTACAACTCCCACAAGATCACGCGCGTAACTATTGAAAGATGTGACGATGATCTAAAAAGAAGGTTCGTTTATCTACATTCAGGCATTCAGATGGCCCCAGAGAGGGCATGTGTTGTTATTATTGCGACACTTGTATTGCGCAACAAATGTATACATCACGAGTATGCATTCGATGAGGGATGTTCAACGGACGAGGAACAGATCGAGGTTCCCCAGTGGCGTGGGAGATCTACACAAGACATGTCTGGTCAAGTTGCCAGGCATTGAGTTAAGAAACAGGCCTATGTGTACCCTACTCACTATGCCTTCGTTTTTGTCTTTGTATTTTTACCCTCGCCCCGATAAGGGGAGAGGGTAATGCATTTGGGTCTGTCCGTCTGTCTGTCCGCGCGCATAACTCGAAAACAAATGGTCCGGTATGGTAGTGGCTCGCTCCTCCTCAAATTTTCTTGTAATCGGATCAAAACGGTTGCCATGGCAACGGAAAACGTGAAAATCTCATAAATATCTATAACTCCGGGCCTACTTGATATAAATTTTTCCAACTATTTTTGTATTTTTCTTTTGCCAATTCCGGATCGTATGGTATATGGCCGATGGTCGTATGACTAAAATTCTCCATTATCGCCCGGTATCGAAAAGTTGGGGGTTCACGACTTCGGTTATTTTTCGCCAGTGACTTTTCAGGGCAAATGTCTGCGACTATAACTCAAAGACAAACTGATCTATCGTTCTGAAATTTATAGGACTGAAGTGCTATGGTAATGGCTCGGTCTCCGTCAAATTATGTCGGAATCGAATAAAAACGGTTGCCATGACAACGGAAAAAGTGAAAATCACATAAATGGCTATAACTCCGGTTCTACTTGATATTAATTTTTCCAGCTATTTTTGTATTTTTCTTTGGCCAATTCCAGATGATATGGTGTACAGTCGATGGTCGTACGACTAAAATTCTCCATTATCGCCCGATGTCGAAAAATTGGGCGTTCACGATTTCGGTTATTTTTTACCAGCGACTTTTCTCAATTACTCAATGTGCAAATGTGTGCGCCTGTAACTCAAAGACAAAAAGCCTTATCAATCTGAAATTTTGAGGACTGAAGCGCTATGGTAATGGCTCGGTCTCCGTCAAATTTTGTCGAAATCGAATATAAACTGTTGTCATGGCAATAGAAAGTGTGAAAATCACATAACTGGCTATAACTCCAGTCCTACCTGATATTAATTTTTCCAACTATTTTTGTATTTTTCGTTGGCCAATTCCGGATCGTATGGTCTATGGCCGATGGTCGTACGAATAAAAAATTTTCCATTATCTCCCGATTTCGAAAAGTTGAGGGTTCACGATTTCGATTATTTCGGTTATATGCGCTTATAACTCAATGACAAACGGTTCTATCGTTCTGAAATTTATAGGACCGAAGCACTATGGTAGTGGCTCAGTCTCCTTCAAATTTTGTCAAAATCGAATAAAAATGGTCGTCATGGCAACGTAAAAAGTGAAAGTCACATAATTAACTTTAACTCTGGTTGTACTTGATATTAATTCTTCCAACTAATATTTTTGTGTGTTTTTTTGGCCAATTCTCGATCGTATGGTTACGACCGATGGTCATACAACGAAAACCCTCTATTATCGCCCAATGTCGAAAAATTAGCGGTCACGATTTTACGACTTTTGAGTGTTCTGAGACTCAAGGCCAAATATTGTGAAGCTAGTTTTCATTCGTTTTAACCCATTTTCATTCAGGAGATGTGGCTGGATGATAGAGACAATACTCTGAAATTTTACAGCTCAATATTGAACGACAAGGTCAAGGTCAGATAAAAGATAAAAATCGAAAAGTTGCAATAACTTATATTAGTGATTAATTCCCCTTATTAATTTCGTACTTTTAAGTGCTCAATTCCCATCATTTGCTGTATGACCGATGGTCGTATGATCAAAATCCCCCATTATCGCCCAAGGTAGAAAGTGTAAGGGTCATCAACCGAAATCACTGATTCGTAGTATTTCGAGGTTTGGTAATTCCCAATACGACGATATTCAATAGAATTTTGAATTACAGTATGCAACATAGGCGTACCTAAGGGGGGGGGGGCACAGGGGGCACGTGCCCCCCTTTCAAAATGATGTCTTTATGCCCCATCTTTAGAGAGACTATGCCCTTGTCCCTCCCTGCACCAAGGGTAATATGTACCCAAAATAGGGCTAGAATACACCAGCAAATACCAAAAAGCGCTTGGCTTCTGGGGCCCTTGACCGGGGCCCAGACCTAGCGCCGCATGGGACTCACTGTGCTCGTACCTCGCCAAGGGTTATATGTACCCAAAATAGGGCTAGAGTGCACCAGCAAACCCCAAAGAACGTTTGGCTTCTGGGGCCCGCTCAAGTACCCAGACCCCCAGCCGGTTGGGACTCGCTGCGCTTGTGCCTCGCCAAGGGTAATATGTACCCAGAATAGGGCTAGAAAGCACCAGCAAACGCAAAACGCATTGGGTTTCTGGGGCCCTTAAGCGGGCCCCAGACCCCTAGCCGCTTGGGACTCGCTGCGCTTGTGCCTCGCCAAGGGTAATATGTACCCACAATAGGGCTAGAAAGCCCCAGCAAACCAAAAATTAGGCCAAGAGCCAAAGATAGGTTACCGGACAATATATGTTTAATATTTTAGATGTTAAACATATAAAGAGAATATTCAGCATATATAATATTAAGCATATATCATGTCCACAGGTATTCACTAAGCTGTAAATTCAATAAACAGAGAGATATTATCAATTTTGTCCTGTGGCCTTGAAAATAAAGGCAACAGTCAAATTCAAGGTCATGACAATATTCAGAATATAACATTTATTATATGTTCACAATTGGTTCATAAGCTGTAAATTCGATAATAAGCGAGATACTAGCGATTTTGTGCTCTTGACCTTGAAAATGAGGTCAGAGGTCAAATTCAAGGTCACAGGAATATTCAGCATATATCATTTCCTATTCCCATGATTGATTCCTAAGCTGTAAAATCGATAATAAGTGAGGTATTAACGATTTTGTCCTGTGACCTTGAAAATGAGGTCAAAGGTCACATTCAAGGTCATCACAATATTCAGAATATAACATTTCCTATATCATGTATATGTTCACAATTGATTCCTAAGCTGTAAAGTCTATAATAAGCGAGATATTAGCCATTTTGTGCTCTTGACCTTGAAATGAGGTCAGAGGTTAAATTCTAGGTCACGAAAATATTCAGCAAATATCATTTTCTATATGTCCACAATTGATTCCTAAGCTGTAAAATCGATAACAAGTGAGATATTAGCCATTTTGTCCTGTGACCTTGAAAATGAGGTCAAAGGTCAAATTCAAGGTCATGACAATAATCTGCATATATCATTTCCTATATGTTCATAATTGATTCCTAAGCTGTAAAGTCGATAACAAGCGAGATATTAGCCACTGGGCTACCTACCTATCCTACGCCTGCTGGATAGGTGGATTAAGTAAGTCGTACAGAAATTTAACATGGCTAGACATGTTTGCAGCGAGTTTCAATACAAATGACCCCTTACGACTGTCATGGTTGAACACCTTTTCTGTGAAGCATACACCTCGGACAAATATTGCCAAACAATAGTAATCCCCTCGGACAAACAACTCAAAGCATACATCGTCGTAAGGTCAATTACAGACGAGCACAAAGGCAGGGTAGATTTGGGCCCAAGTATCATATCCTGCGCCTTCCTCTATATTCAATAAGGATTAAAAAGGTGCGAGACGGATTAAATGGTATGTTTTCAATGGACGAGTAGTATTGAGGAGCAGTGTATGGTACTTGGGCCGAGATTTGTTAGAGAAGGGTATGCCATGCACACCCCGGAAGCCGATGTACGTAACGCGCGTGACGGACATAAAAATGGCGCAAGGTCTGTTTTAGTTCGAAAGATTAACGTCGATTATCCTCACTTCAACACCGAGTTACTACCTGACAATATGCAGTTAGACAGATGAGATATGTTTACGTATCGTGTCGCAAAGATGGTAGTCGCATCGTGCTTTAATTTTGTGTATTTTCATATACAAATATTGGCGGGGATGTCCGTAACGCCCGACTGATTTTCGTGATTGATTTCCGTAACGCGATTTCAGGATGTCCGTAACGCGCGGCAAAAGAGTTATTTTCCGGGTAAACTTTCACCACGTTGATGTAAAATAGCAGGACCTTAGTATTTGTCAGTGTCACAATCTAATTGCATGCTTCTTTACCCAGCTTCTGATGCGAGTGTAGATGCACGTATGGCGAAAGGAGCAGCGAGGTAATGATTATTTTGATAAGAATATTGATACTAAATTAAAAAAATATTAGTTCGATCGCTAACTGTTATAAGGAGCGAATGCTGTGCCAGTCTATGTGTTCATGTGTCAATTAATTTCCCTCACAGTCTGGCATGCAGGAGGGTGAGATGACGTATTTATTGTTTTCTGTTAAGAGTTGAATTGTTCAAAACAGTTGTTTTGCTCCCTTGTTCAACAACGACCAACATGTGCCCCACCACATATGATACATTTTCAGTTGTTTCAGAGGACTTGTGATATCTAAATGAAATCAATAATACGAATATTTATGCCAACTGCAGCATCATAAATATGAGCTGATTATGACAATGCTGTCATACGAGAGTCAACTGGAAGTGAACATGAATATGTGTATCATGCCCAAGTCTACTTGTCTTTTGGGTTTTTTTCAAATGTGCAGATAGTGTCGCCCATGGCCACGATGGGAGCATCGTCTTCTTGCCAAGTTCTTCGAGCACCCCCGTTAAACAACGGGCGCAACATCGTAAGGGGACAATTTGGGAAATGTAATCATTGGCGCGCGCGCGTTATCATGCAAACTATTTAGATGATTTGTTTAATGAAAATTTGATCCACATGGTATTATTTCAATGTAAATCACTCTGCTCCGAATTGAAACAGTGTGTTCAAACTGTGGACGGACATTTGCGTCGGAGAGTGGCTTGAGAGAGCACAAGTTGAGGGGAGACGGGAAGGTCCGACACGAGTGCCGAGTGTGTGGCCGGGGCTACATCAATAAGACCTCATTCCTGGCCCATGAATTGCAACATGTTGGGGTAGGCCCTATATGAGTTGTTGGTCTATAGGCCAACCTCTTTCGATAAAATATTGTCCATGTAAATGAACAATAACTATATGACCACAGATTGTTTGGGTGATAATTGTAAGTATTGTGCAGTTATTAGGCGGGCCACACGTATAAATACGGAACCCCGTAGAGGCCAAATACTGCAAGGTGTGAAAATATATTATAGTTTTACATAAATATAAAATATATAAATATAGTCTTACACCTTACAGTATCTGGCCTCTGCGGGCTGCTGTATATAAGTGTATGTCAAAGGCGCTCTTTTGCTTAATAGGCTGTCGTGTGTCAGTTTTATTTACGTAGCAGAAAGAGTTTTAAGTGTGATGCGGATGACTGTGGAGCTTCTTTCTGCTACAAGAAGGATCTCCGCCTTCACACGGACAGTAAGCACTCGCAGAACAGATATCATTTAACGCTTTGTGAATTTCACCTTATACGTGATGATTCAATAAAGCCTTTCCGGTGACCATCGAGAGACACGAGTCAACGTATTGCCACATTTACACGACTACAGGTCTGTTAACAGCTTTGTCATCCATAGCGTCACGAACATCGTCCACAAAACTTCATATCGCGTTACGGAAATCAAGTGTTGGCGTTACGGACATCCCCGCCAATATTTGTATCTCAAAATACACAAAATTAAAGCACGATGCGACTACCATCTTTGCGACACGATACGTAAACATATCTTATCTGTCTAACTGCATATTGTCAGGTAGTAACTCGGTATTGAAGTGAGGATGATCGACGTTAATCTTTCGAACTAAAACAGACCTTTCGCCATTTTTATGTCCGTCACGCGCGTTACGTACATCGGCTTCCGGGGTGTGATGCCATGGCAGGCCCAAGTATCATACACTGCGCCTTCTATATTCAGTGTGGGATAATGACCAAGGTTGAGTGATTCGCCTAGATAAAACCCTGAGCGCGAAGCGCGAGTGTTTTATCGGGCGAATCACGAAACCGTGGTCATTATCCGACATAGCGCATGATTCCCCCCTTTCACCCCCCCCCCCCCAAGTTCCAACCCCATGCAACTTTCACACAACCCCCCCCCCCCCCCCCACACACACACACACACACCTCGTGAATACTCATTCGTTCAGTTCATGTATTAGATAAAGCCCGAGGAGCGCTCCATTACCTGGGCAAAGTAGGCTTTATGGGAGAAGAGTTCAAGCATGAGTAGCTATATTGTAAAGTCTAGCCCTTTCAAACTGGGTCGTGTGCGCTGGGCTAGCTTCACAAATTAGTCCTCTTTAAACGCATTCCAAGTTCTTAGCTCATTAAACTGGTGGATAGCAAGCTCGTGAAGTCCTCGATTCAATCATTAGTTTTATTCATCCACAATCAATGAAATGAAATCATTCAGTTACACAAATATATCCAAACTAATCTACAATCCATGTACATATATGCGCCATAGCCAAATCAGGCATCGTCACATTCCCGTACCGACACAACAGGTGCCGGCACGGCGGGCACAAACCCTACGTGTCCGTTAACAACTTCCAATATTTCGTTTCTCTATGTGTAATTCGAATTCTTCTCTCTGTCACATTGCATGGGGTTTTTATATCCCACAAACAAAGGACAATAAAAACATGACATCATTCGGAAACTGCGCAGTAAGCAGAATCCATCTGATAGTCAGTACAGTAGCCTACAATGTCTGGCCAGCTACAGACCTGGAGAACTTTGTCTAACCCGGTGATGTTTACATTGCAATAAAATGAATCAGCAATACCAAAACAAGATGACGAAACATATCTGCGTAAAACATGAGACACGTGGATAAAAGACAATTTCGTTACTATAGCTATATCGGGGTCAAAGCCCGGTGACGGAATTATTGAACTTCTAACAAAGGTAACCAATCGGTCAAAACACAGCATCTTTGTTCTAACAACAACATCTAAATTATGCAATAACACATGCACCCCGATAACGACTGTGACAACATTACCTGATGGTCAAAACTTAGCATTGTACAAAAATAATTATGAAACACAAATCACGACACACAATCAACATATTTGCTGTAAATATGAAACCTCCATGTGGTAATAATATTCACATTAATTAATTACTCTGATTATTATCAAAAATTTTACTAGTGAAAATGTGGGGACTTTACACAGGCCCATTCCTAGGAGTTAAAAACCAGGTTTTTAACTAAAACATACTTCAGATAAAGTCAACACATTTTCATGATTTCTACCCTTCATATATATCATGTATATACCAGCTCACAATATACCAGGTACCTAATACACAAATACAAAGTACATGAAAAATATCCTAACTCACAAAATACACAGCATCCACAAATCTTCAGTAACACATATTAATGTACATTAATCAGCAGAACATATTCTGCATATACCATCAGTACCATATATCAAACCATCGGCATTGATACATATGAAACACACAAAACGTAATGATTCAACATGGAATTTCCCGAAAGTTATGAACACAATATAATATGCATAGTCCACTCTACATTGTGAGTAAAACTCAATTGTCAGCAGAATCTGATCACATTTTCATAATGGAGCAGACTTCCTTCAGATGTTCTGAAAGCGCGCGTGGATCCATCGAGTGATCACCATCTCGTGCTGGACATCCTCCAGCGTTCGCCCTTATTCAGGCGGCAGGTCGCGTTTTTCCCCACGTCGACCTCCATTGCCGCGATCCGTCCGACTGCATCCCCCTGTCCGGTATGCTGTCGTCCTAGCACAAAAGAATTCCGACATCTACTGTGCTGTTGTTCGGTGATCCACTCGATATCCATCGTCGCCGCTGCATACTTATCTTCTCGGCGTTGCTCATCATGTCCATGTGATTGTACTCCTGCTGACTCCTTGGGTCACGCTCGCCATCACACGTATCCAAAGTGTGAAACTTCGTTGTCTTCAGCTGTCCACCAGACTGATTTGGAATGAGCGATGTCCTGGCACGCTCGCCACTGTAAAGTCTAGCCCTTTCAAACTGGGTCGTGTGCGCTGGGCTAGCTTCACAAATTAGTCCTCTTTAAACGCATTCCAAGTTCTTAGCTCATTAAACTGGTGGATAGCAAGCTCGTGAAGTCCTCGATTCAATCATTAGTTTTATTCATCCACAATCAATGAAATGAAATCATTCAGTTACACAAATATATCCAAACTAATCTACAATCCATGTACATATATGCGCCATAGCCAAATCAGGCATCGTCACATTCCCGTACCGACACAACAGGTGCCGGCACGGCGGGCACAAACCCTACGTGTCCGTTAACAACTTCCAATATTTCGTTTCTCTATGTGTAATTCGAATTCTTCTCTCTGTCACATTGCATGGGGTTTTTATATCCCACAAACAAAGGACAATAAAAACATGACATCATTCGGAAACTGCGCAGTAAGCAGAATCCATCTGATAGTCAGTACAGTAGCCTACAATGTCTGGCCAGCTACAGACCTGGAGAACTTTGTCTAACCCGGTGATGTTTACATTGCAATAAAATGAATCAGCAATACCAAAACAAGATGACGAAACATATCTGCGTAAAACATGAGACACGTGGATAAAAGACAATTTCGTTACTATAGCTATATCGGGGTCAAAGCCCGGTGACGGAATTATTGAACTTCTAACAAAGGTAACCAATCGGTCAAAACACAGCATCTTTGTTCTAACAACAACATCTAAATTATGCAATAACACATGCACCCCGATAACGACTGTGACAACATTACCTGATGGTCAAAACTTAGCATTGTACAAAAATAATTATGAAACACAAATCACGACACACAATCAACATATTTGCTGTAAATATGAAACCTCCATGTGGTAATAATATTCACATTAATTAATTACTCTGATTATTATCAAAAATTTTACTAGTGAAAATGTGGGGACTTTACACAACTGTAAAGTGTAGCCCTTTCAAGTTGGGTCGTGTGCGCTGGGCTAGCTTTACAAATTTACTCCAGTTCATACGCACTCCAAGTTCTTGGCTCATTAAATCTGGTGGATGGCAAACTCGTGAAGTCCTCGATTCATTCATCAGTTTTATTAATCCAAAATCATTCGAAGAAATCATCCAGTTACACAAATATATCCAAACTAATCTATAATTCATGTACATGTGCGCCATACCCAATTTAGGTATCGTGCATTCCCGTACCGACACAACACGTGCCGACACGGCGGGCACAAGCCCTACGTATCCTATGAAAACTTCCAATATTTCGTTTCTCTACGTGTGAAATCCGAATTCTCCTCTCTGTCACATTGCATGGGGTTTTTATATCCCACAAACAAAGTACAATAAAAACATGACATCATTCGGAAACTGCGCAGTAAGCAGAATCCATCTGATAGTCAGTACAGTAGCATACAATGTCTGGCCAGCTACAGACCTGGAGAACTTTGTCTAACCCGGTGATGTTTACATTGCAATAAAATGAATCAGCAATACCAAAACAAGATGACGAAACATATCTGCGTAAAACATGAGACACGTGGATAAAAGACAATTTCGTTACTATAGCTATATCGGGGTCAAAGCCCGGTGACGGAATTATTGAACTTCTAACAAAGGTAACCAATCGGTCAAAACACAGCATCTTTGTTTTAACAACAACATCTAAATTATGCAATAACACATGCACCCCGATAACGACTGTGACAACATTACCTGATGGTCAAAACTTAGCATTGTACAAAAATAATTATGAAACACAAATCACGACACACAATCAACATATTTGCTGTAAATATGAAACCTCCATGTGGTAATAATATTCACATTAATTAATTACTCTGATTATTATCAAAAATTTTACTAGTGAAAATGTGGGGACTTTACAATATGTCAATTGGCAATACTGCACATACGTGCATGTACACATGATTTAATCCCGTTGTGTTGCAATCAATGAAGCGACCAAAACTTCTCTCAATATTTCACAGTTGAACTCAGCTCCAATATTACAAACATATCGCTCCAATATTAGCACGTAGCTCTCCATTACCTAGAAAGAACAATAGAGTGACGTCACGGGTGGACTTTACAAACAATTCTTCGGTTTGCATACAAACATTGTAGACTCGCACTGTGTTTTTTACTTAGGTCCAAGTAGCGTATGCTGCGCTCTCTTCTATTTACAATTATGATTTAAAATGTGGCAGACGGACTAAATTGTATCTGGTTAGTGGACGAGTAGTATTAGAGCGCAGCATATAATATTTGGGCCCTGGTGGCTTTCAGTTTGAGACAAAATTAGCATTATCAATGTATTAACTACATAATAGAGTTTTATCGTTTCTGGGTTTATGGTTAACGCCTCGGTAGGAGCTTTGGCGTTATGGTCAGTCAGGCTTGACGGCCGAGCGAGCGGGACCCAGTAAAGCACAAAGGCCACACAAACAAAGTGACCAGTGTCCGCCATGGTTGTGATACGTAGGCAACGGGGCCGACATTCATCGAACTTACTGCCATTATTTTTCAACTTTCATCAGTTAAACAACCAGAACCGCATGAGAGTGTCCATCATAGTCAAGCAACAGAAAAAACGAAAAAGAATTCTTCAAGAAACACTGGTGAATATGATCGAAATGTGGGTGGTGAAGGTCAAACTTTTCACACCATTCCACCAACTGCTGGACATTGAGTCTGACATCTATGGAATGGTGCGACAACTGTTCGATTGTGATACCCTTTTGTATTCGTCACCTTCTGTGATGTGGTTCCTGACGAGAGAGACCCCGGACACGTTTGCTGCCCTGGTCAGGTTGCTGCGCGATGAGGTACAGCGTCCTTTAAGCTGCAGGCACCACGGACTGGGCCATACTCGTCGTTTAGCCGCAGAACACGAGGTCCTGATGACACTGATCTGGCTCCGTCATTACCAGACGTACAGTACCTTGTCCAGGCAGTTTGGCCTGTCGGCTATGGCATCACAGAGGATTGTCCATCACGTAGTTAGGGTACTGAACAAGGTGCTTCTACCGCGGGAGGTGTACTGGCATGGTTTGGACGCATGGGATTCCTTTTTGGGTAGGTTGACGTCATGCACACTCGACCGGAAGGGGAACTATACATATTAAACAAAATTATACATTTGATTAAATCGCAGTCTCCTTATGTGAACATCCTTAAGTGTTACCTCCGATCTTAGTGGTTATGTGATAATAAATATTCATGCACTCCTGTCTGTTAATGTTTTCGATGTACTCTTTTCGAATGTTTGGTGCCTGGCTTCCCAGATGTTGTTGGAATGTTGGATTGCGCAGTGTTGCGGATCAGCAGACCGACCGGCCCGATCCAATACATGTACTACCGCGGGGATAAAGGGTTCCATCTCATGAACTGGCTCGTCATTGTGGATGCACAAGGCTATTTCGTGTATAGCAGTTGTGGGTATGCTGATCATTTGTCAGACGCCACCTGTCTCCGACTATCTCGTGGAATCGGACCTGGTCAGCCTTTGCCCCTACATCCTCGGCACCGCCTGATGGCAGATGGAGCTTTCCCGGCAGGCGGGAACATCATCACACCTGTTACAGTACATCATCGGCAACAGCAGCAAGATATACGACAACAGCGGAATCATGACTTCAGCTCACAACGGGTACTCGTGGAACATCGTATCGGAGATCTGCGCGTGTACAGGGTTG
Source organism: Terebella lapidaria (assembly GCA_949152475.1). Taxonomy (NCBI): domain Eukaryota; kingdom Metazoa; phylum Annelida; class Polychaeta; order Terebellida; family Terebellidae; genus Terebella; species Terebella lapidaria. The sequence continues at coordinate 36,083,226 of OX424559.1, read as the reverse complement.
TTGCTAAAGATTCGCGCTTCCGGGGGTCTCGAAGATTTCTGTCATATGTAGCAAACGCTGTTATGGCGCTAGTGAACCGACGTCGTCGCTTCATATTGGAAACAAGAAGCAGTGTATAATGACCCGCGGCACACGAAAACGATATCTGGCTGTGTTTTCTTCTTGAAGTAATCATTCAAGGTTATTAGCAAATGATGATGATATTTTGTGAGGCTTTTAAGTATTTTGCAATCAAAATAAAGATCATAGGGAAAAGGGTAACCGTTTTTCTCCCTTTGCGATGCAACGGTGTACTTATCACGGGACAAATAAATCAGCGTGTTGATGCAATGCTGGCCGAATTCAGTTCAAGTTGGGTTCCGCTGAAGAACGCCAAATGAGGGAGGCGGAGCAGTGTAACATGTGTACTTCCCTAACTTCCCTTTTATGGAATCTATTAATAGTTTTATTATTATTCATATTTGAAGAAAATTTCATATAGCACTAGAACTTTATTGGCGATCGTGTTTCATTACTCTAGCTGCCTGGGTGTATAGTAATCTTTGCCGCACTCCCAACATTTTTCTCGTGCGCACGATGATTGTTTTTCGTTTTAACAAAAAAATTACCGTGGGCACGAAATTACAGCTTCGTGCGAACAAAACAAAATATTCGTACGAATGAAAAAAATAGAGAAAGAAAGAATCTTCGTGCGAACCAAAAATGATAATAGCCCTATATTTTTTCCACACAGGTGTGGCGGTTTGAGGGCCTTCAGTAGAACGTTAGCAAACGCTACGTTCGTTTGTGTGGAGAAAATGCCACCGACGGGGCGCAGCTTTCTGAATAAAAACGCTGTTAAGAAAAGATTCTTTATTATACAAAGTAACGGGGAGATCCCGGTATGAGGCTGGTCTGAACACGGCGACAATCCCTTTGACTTTGTTACGTTCTTACCGCCCACAACAACGTGTCATTGACGGTTCGTACACTATCTGTGTTTCTGCTACAAACATTTAATTTCAATCATGTTATCAATACTCCGTATCTAACATATTAGTTATCCCCCCTTCCCCCCGCACCATCCGGGATGCGTGTTCCTGAGTGGCTTTTATTGGTGTCCGAACTGATTCCACAACATACATGTACTTTGGGAAGAACAATTATTGCAATGTAACTTATCACATTTCATAATGGAGGGAATTCAATACAACTGAACACATCTGAAAACAACACAACTGAAAACCACTCTCTTATGTATATTACATATCTCGGTCATAAGCATCTAGGTCCAGTCCTCGATCAGCTGCATCTGCCCGCAGATAACTGGCCAGAACTCTATCAACCTCCTGACTATGACGCAGCGAATTGCGTATGTCGGCTATGGTGTCCAGCATTGCCTGCATCAACTGTCTTTGGTTCTGTGCAGGTCTTAGTGGAGACCCTGCAGCCAGTGCCACACGCTGCACGTGAGGCGGACTGGGTGATCCATGTCTACCTTCCCTCTGGCGTGGCCGCGGCAGCGCCCGTCTTTGAGGACTCAGTTGTGGTGCTGGCTCTGGGGTCCCCCTGTTCCTCCCAAGTCCGATGCGTGGGCGAGGCAGCGCCCGTCTTGGAGGACTCTGTTGTGGTGCTGGCTCTGGGGTCCCCCTGTTCCTCCCAAGTCCGATACGTGGTCGGGGCAGCGCCCGTCTTTGAGGACTCTGTTGTGGTGTTGGCTCTGGGGTACCCCCGTTCCTCCCAAGTCCGATACGTGGTCGGGGCAGCGCCCGTCTTTGAGGACTTTGTCGGGACTCGAGGCGTGGTCGGTGTAGAGTAGGTGTTTGAGGACTCTGTTGGGACTCTGGCACTGGAGTGCCCCTGTTTCTGAAGCGTGATCGGGACAAGGCTGGTATTTGAGGACTCTGTTGAGGTGGAGTCCAAGTGTCCGGTGTTTGTGTTGGACCTTCTGGTGTGAGGGAAGGTGCTCGAGATCTCTGCGTGCCATCAACCCTTGGTCCAGGTAGAAGAGACGGCGACAAGGTACCCGATGATTGACTTGGGTGTGGTGAATCCCAATGGCCGAACTCGCGCGTGGATGTTCCCGGTTGTTCTATACCGGCGTCCACAACATTTGTCGTGTCTTCTTTACATTGGCCACTGAGAATATAAAAATACTGTTTTATAATGTCATTGTAAACCCCAAATATAAATACTGAAATAATGGCATTTTACGAGAACATACACGTATTTATGAATAAATATGCAAATTATGTATAAACTCACGGGTATTTTTTCCGCAGTGTTTTGAACCGGCTCAAAACCTTTTTCCAGCTGGCGTTTTTCCCACTGAAGGGAACACTGTACACTTGTCGAAATAGATGCTGTATTTTTCCATCTAATTTTTCAAAATTGGCATGCGATATCATCGCCATCGCTATAGCCCTGGCGCTGCCCGCGTCTCGACACTCATTGAACAGTTTGCCTTCGCCTTCTGATGTCGCAACTCCTCGCATGTTTCAGAGTTTTACAGTGTAACCTCTAACAGAGCAAACTAACACAGTACATGTGCTTTCCACAACCAGAATATCTTGTGTCCAACTGTACTGTGTCACTCATTATTAGCTATTATTATTCTCGGAGGCTACTCCTTGATCTGAGTTCAATGAACATAAAAAATGTACCAGACCGATTAAATGTTATTTATTTAATGAAATTAGCATTAGCGGGTGAAGTGCGCTATAATAAGTCAAAACGGGTGTGGTCGTGTGCTGAAACAAGTACGAGCAATCAAATAATTCAATTTGCCTGACCCTCCCTTGGATGGGGTCGGTCACCCATGACGCTGGATAACAGCTCAACACCGCGTAAACGCAAAATGCCAACGCGTCAACAGGAGCTTTCAAAGCGCATGTCAAAACTCCAGAAACGATAAAACTCTATTGGCTCGCCGCAGTATATGTATACAATACAATACAATACAATACATGAAAAACGAATATTACTATCCTGCATTTCCGAAATCCTTCTAAAAATTAACATACGTATATTTACAGAATCGCTGGTAAAATCACTACGATGGCTCCTGAATATATACCCGTGGCTTGATTTCACAACTGGTGAGTAGATCTGAAGAGTATTCATTTTTGTGCTAATCGTGCATTATAATACAGCCATCTGAATGTTATGTCCATGTTGTTCCCAGAATCTATATATGTGCTAAGTATATGCATATATGTGTCTTACATTTAGAAAGAAAAACATATACGTTTCTATATAATATGCATATGATCTCTGGGTATGTGGTATATATCGCAGGATTATTATCAAAACATACAGAATTACCAGGACTGCTGACCATTCCCCGGGACCATATTCACTGGACTTCACAGAGGGATTTACACAGGATTTGCACAGAAATCGGATCAATTCATGAATCAAATATCAAAATATCTTCAAAACGATGGCCACGGACAAGCCTGTACAAATGAAATGTCGTCAGATGTTGTTTAATGTGTACGGTCATTATCATGGCGAAAATGTATACTCTCGTATGTGAATCCATTAAATCATATGTACCATGGCCCACCTGTGTGTTAAATGCTCTTTCTTTTTCCAGCGATCTAGCGTGAGGTTATTATCTAGATATTAACCTCCGGGCAGGTTAAGTATTAGATAATGAGCGAGACGCAGGTCATTATTAGAAACGAAGGACTTTCGAGGCGAAGCCGGGAAATCCTTCGTTTCTAATAATGTCCTGTGTCGAGCCCATTATCTGACTTAATGGATGCCTGCCATTAGGTTATTATTGCAAATAATGACCTCCGTTGAGGTTATTCAACAAAAATAATAACCTCTGTGGAACAATACAAGCATCCATTAATATCTAGATATTAACCTCCGGGCAGGTTAATAACCTCCGGGCAGGTTAATATCTAGATAATAACCTCCCGTTCCGGCTTGCTGCAACGACTCGGGTTTTTAGCTCGGATAACGACTCATACAAACAATGGGCCGCACCCCAAATCATGCACTATATAAGGATTAAAAAGGTGACAGACGGATTAAATGGCATTCATTTAGTGGACGAGTAGTATTAAGGCGCAGTGTATGATACTTGGTCCCCATGGCATTGCGCCAGCCAAGCTCAACTCAAGCGTAGTAACGATAGGGTCATTTTTCGGCCCAAGTATCATATCCTGCGCCTTCCTGTATATTCAATAAGGATTAAAAAGTGATAGACGGATTAAATGGCATTCATTTAGTGGACGAGTAGTATTAAGGCGCAGCATATGATACTTGGGCCCATTTTTCTTTAGTGCAATCAGCGTACATATGCTGAGTAATAGACGTGGAATCAATACCCAGTATTAAGTATTGAGCAAACAAAACAGGGTCCGTTATCCAATCTCATAGTCCGGGGACAGAAAGTCATATCAAGCATACGAAGTGAGAGAAAACAAAAATGACAGGAAAACTCAGTAACTCGGTCGTTTGGACGTCAGGCGTTGAGCAATGCGAGTAGCGTATTAGAAGGATCTACGGCCCAAGTATCATACGCTGCGCCTTAATACTACTCGTCCACTAAATGAATGCTATTTAATCCGTCTGTCACCTTTTTAATCCTATTGAATATAGAGGAAGGCGCAGAATACAATACTTGGGCCGAAACGACGTTCAGTCGGTGCAACCGGCCCCTGGTTGGTGCAGTCGGCTTAATTCTTCCCTACCACTTTACGAACAACGTATATTTTGTGAGTAGTTAGTGCAACCGGCCCCTGATCTCAAGTTTAGACCCGCTTTTCCAGATCACTGGTTGAGAAAGAAAATTAAAATGAAGAGTTCACAAGGTGAACGGAGACGTGTGTAAACCTGAAGTTGTAATGGGTACCTACATTAAAACCCCCCTTATTGAAGCAACAGAAGAATGGTCGTACAGAAAATTACTGTAATCAGGAGGCAAAAAGGTAAACAGAGAAATGTGAGGAATGCGCAGTCCAGGGTTCGAATTTGTATATGGGAAGCTTGAGAGTGGAATCCTCCGTCGTATAGGACTGGCATGTAAGATGAATCAGTAAGACGTGGATGGATCAACGCCATCCAGAAAACCAAACGATTAATTGCATCCATGAAAGGGAATAAAATACTGCCGACTCACTCATTCATTCAAGTTCATCCTCATTACCGTTAAGACATGTGCTTAGGGCAAAATAATGTCCGTTCTACTTTACGACGCACCGTCTCCGAGATATCAATAGACATGGAAAATGCCGACTCAGCAAAAAAAATCAGATCAAGGTCCAAATTCACCATTGTTTGTTAGGCACCTTGGTGAGCCATAAGTGGAATTTTATCGCTGAGGGATATTATGTGGAATTTTAAACGTATATGTTCAAGGTACATGTAGGTTTAACATGGGAGTGAGTGTAACGAAAGTTCGTGGGGGATTGTTCTGCACGTTACAGGTCTCCCGCACGCCAAAAACTGAAACCCGATATGACCGTCTACATAGGCAAGATATTGTCAAGATATTGTTGGTCAAGATATAGTCACTATTAGCCTGCTCAATCAGGGCCAACAAATTCGGACGGACCAATATGCAGTTAATTAATGACTTTTGAGGAGGCATACACTTGTTGGAAAAAATATTTTGACAAAAACCTATCCTTCTAAAATTTAGAGAATTAAAAAATAATTAAAAATAATTCAGCCAATTAAAATATATGTACTCTTCGCTTGAGAGGACCATCGTGAACTTGTATCTGTTGGAATTAATTCATCTGTATGAACATTACATAAACCTCATGTATTGACATTAAGCGACCACACATCCAATGGTGACGAGTACAAAACACAACTTTAGGGTTACGCAGTTGGCCCCGGTTTCATAGATAAAATAAAACTTGTTTATTACTATGGGTAGATATCATTGTTACTTAGCAAAAACGTGCATATCGATCAGTTTTTCTGTGTTGGGGTCTGCCATAGCACCCTCCTGTTCCTTACGATCTCTTCCGCTGCCGTGTGAAGTCTTCTCTACGGTCCTTTCCACGGCTGAAAGTTCAAAATATCTTACCTAAGAAGTGTGTGTCTCGTAAAATGGATTATAACATTTTATTGGTTATAAAACGACATTGTTACGACATTCCAACAATCGATCCATTTGGCTACGCAAGAAAAACGAGAATAGACATCTGATCAATACACCGATATCACAAATCATGACTTGCATTTAATAAAATGATTAAATTTGTAGACAATAACGATTTCATGAAATTGAATATAGTTACCGGGTGTATCTGGGATGGTCAGGATGTCATCTACACCCTTCACTAACGGCACAATTACGAGGTCATTGATGTCTGAACCAGGAGCCTGCTGATCTTCTGGCTGGTGGTCCGTTTGTTCATGGCCTTGCTTTTTGTTTTCCATTATGTTTTCTGCTTTAGGTAGTAGAGGTTGAGGTTTTCTAGGCAATCTCTGAAAAAGGTTCTGCAGAAAACCTTGGTGCCTTGCTCTAACTGTGGTCGGTTTGGCTGTTGCATGCGGTAAAACTCCTCCTTCACCAAAATGACTCTCGACTATCGAAATATTTTCGAATGACCGATCCTGCTTAAACATCCTATCAGCTCCAGTTTCTCCTGAATAATTGGACGATTTGCCAGAGATGGAATTTTGTGTTTCAATTTCATTTGGCCTCACACCTCTTCTTTTGACATTCCCGTGTCTTCTCCAGCAGAGAATTGAAACAGTGATTATGACTGTTATTACGAGTATCACTGGTATGATAATGGCTACCTGATGGAGGCTGGTAGATGTATTATCTGAAATTAAAATTGAGGATTAAATATTCGGCAGTAATTTTATATGTAATACAAATAGCCACAATTTGCTAAAATGGTATCCATAGAGTATGAGCTATTTGTTTAAGGTACACATGCATTATGATACTAGGTAGTATTTGTGTCTATTCACCGTCGGTTGTCATATATATCTTGTATTCGTGTTTGTTACAAACTCCGTAATCCACTTCCATTTTGACAGAAATATTCTTCAGTGATATTTCCGAGAACACCGCAATGACTGTACATAGGCTCTCCAGAGTACAGGTCGACAAGATGAAATCTATTATGTGGAATATATGTACATCATATAAAACCTTTCAAAGATTGATACAAATCTTTGAATGGTTTTCATTATATATGTCGTATGTTCAGAATCGTAATTCGGTCACACAAACACTCATATCACTCCAATGAATTCCCACCCCCTCCCCCCCAAAAAAAAAAATTTCCATGTTCTTCTGCGTCAATACCTTCTATCTCAATTGAAATATTGGCTGTCAAATCTTGCGATGTCCTCAGTATGATTGTGGACCTGGACTGGTCCGTCAGATTGAGGACAGATCCAAAGTTCACATCAATATTGTCCACTTTCAGCCTAGGTTTTAGGGATTCGCCTGATAGATATAATCATACCGGAATATGTGAATAGACATATAAATGTTTATTTAATAAATGTTTGTGACTACTGATTAAAGAGACGCAATAAACAAAGTTATTCAAGACAATAATGTGTTTCAAGCTTGGCATTTAGATGGCACGATTGCATCCCAGTCGGCTAAAGTAGGTCAACATTCTAAATGAAATAGGCTCAAGGATATATAGACCTGAGAGGTATTGTATCAGTCAATACGCATAATGTGAGTTAAACACCGTCCTCTACTCCTTTAGACGTACAAATATTGAAACAACTAAATAGGAAAATGTTGGATAAATAATTTTAAAGATCAAGATAATAAAGATCATAATTTCAAAGATTTCAAAGGTCATCAATTAACTGACCAATGACCAAAACTCACTGGAATGTACCGATAGTTCAGCCACGTCATGTAATCGGCGTCTGTAGGAAGGATACTGGGTCTCTACTTCCACTCTGTACCATCCAGAATCCTTCTCTGTGACGTTTGTGAGGACGATTCCAGCGTTGTATCCTTCAAGAAGCTGAACTCGACCTTCGTAGTTAGGATACACGTGAGTACTGTTTGTGTTACTGTACCAGCCCAGTAATGTCTCCCCAGTTACCATGAAGATCCAGAATATCTGAATATTCTGGCTAGCAACATCTTCTTCAGTCGCCTTGAAGAGCCAACGAAACTCTGCATCATCGTGGACGCATTGTCTGATTGTCCCTGGTCTGCTAACCCAAACACCTGGCGACACGCGATATTGTGCCCATTGACAATGTATATTTTGAGGGTAATACTCAAATTTCTTTGCTTAATTACTAATATTCAGAATCACACTTTACTTTGTTAAACGATTAGTGGGATTCAGGTAAAAAGTTGAGACCGACTTCAACTCACCATTTGCGTATTCCACGATGAACAATATTCCCAGTACACACACGTACAACAACCTCATCCTGGTCCAGTAGGCTACACTAGAAAATAATTTAACGAATATTTTGCACAACCATAGAGAGAGATATTTTTCGAACTGATCAAAACAATTCATTATGTACACAAAAATGAGAAATAATATTACAAGAGACAAAGTATATGAACGGAACGAGGTGTGACAACAGAGCCACCAGGCTGTGACCATTAATAGAGCAGAGGCACCTATTATCGACCCTTTAAGAGGAAATGAAGTGTTATCAATAGTAGCAATATCCATACTTCTTCATGTAGACATATATCAGGTGTGGAAGTCTAATTCTTATGTTTGTAAAATCCGAACTGCTATATATAACATAACTGTCAATATCACGTGACCTATATGTATGTTTTTACGGTCCAGTTATCGACCTATGTTACCCAATTATCGACCCCTATGGGACCTGTTAATGACTGGCTGATTGAAAATGCATTATATGTTTAGATTATTTCTACATTTCTTTTCCTAATGTAATATTAATTCAAACATGGTGTCAAATTTGTGTCAAAATATTTCTAGGATATTATTCCGCATGGAGTCAGCTCGATTGTAGCAATTGTATAATGTCGTTGAAGAAATCAATGAAGTAATCGTTGATGAAATAATGTTAATTTGTTTATTTTTAATTTGTTATGATTTATATTAATGAAATATTGTCGAAATATGGTATTTACTTTGTTGATATTATATTGTGGTTGTTTGACCAATTATACTCGTGCAATGCAGTGTGCAATGTTTTCTGCTGTATGTATCTAACCATCAAATATTCTCAAATTTATTGGCCTAACATGTCATTCGTGACAGAACATTGTTATGCAAACAAATATAATACATGTAGATGTAAATACAACTGACATTTCTCTTGCTAAATGTATAATGAAACATTAATATCTACATTTAGTTTTTTTTACCTGAAACAATTCATAGAAACGATATGTAATGAACAATTATACGTACCGAATATATCTTCTCAAACATTACAGATATGTTATCAGTGATCCAGCTCATACACACTTCACACATTTTCATCTTTGAGAATCTGAAAATTCATACTAGTTTCCCTTCATGTACTTTCGTATGTTGATAATATTCAACAGTTGAAAACACCTAAAGATATATAAATGCTTAATGAATACAACACCTTGAATAATCAGTAGTCGTGACAAATCTCCATGAACACAATAAATATAAAAGGACTATGTAAGACACCAGAATACACACCCTAAAGTACATGTAATTAACAAAATTTACAGAAGAATGGCACCAATTCTATGTCATCGGTGCCAATCATGTTGACCAGGTCGTTATATCCTGTATAGCGCACTTGCCAATAGCAAGGACAATTGTCGCAACCCAAACAGTCTGCAATCTTCCCATCTTTCTTGCCACACCCTGGACAGACTTCCGTGTCTATGTCAAACCAGTTCTCATTGCCTGAGTCATCCATATGTTGAATTTCACCTTCAGATTCCTCATCGCTCTCTTTGTTTCTCGCCGTTCTTTGCTTTCGTTTCTGCTGACTCTCCTTCTGCTGATTTGTTTCTTTTTCTCTCTTCTTTCTCTCACGTTCTTCTTGCTTCTTTATCTTCTCCAATTCATTCTGTCTCTTTTTTTCTTCTTTCTTCCTCGTCTCTCTTCTTTCTCGCTTCCTTTTCAGCATTGATGGCAAGTGCTCGTTTTCCAGAGAGATCTTTCAGCATGCATGTTTTAGATTTTACACTCTGTGGTTTGGTCGTTTTCAGTAGCTGCAAAAGCTGAATCGAAGGTGAGATATACGTTGATGCGCTGGTCAACTGACTTGGTGCCTGCCTGGCGGCATCCTCCCGTGCACTCGCTGTCGATGTCTGTTGGCTTAGCTGAGCTGGCGCCTGCCTGGCGGTGTCCGTCAGAGCATTGGCTAGCAGTATCGGACCGCTCAGCTGAGCTGGCGCCTGACTGGCAGTGTCCGTCCATGCACTGGCTGTCGGCGTCTGATGGCTTAGCTGAGTTGGCGTCTGTCTGGCGACGTACGTTGGTGGAGTGGCTAGCAGTGTCTGACCACTCAGCTGAACTCGCGCTAGCTTGGCGGGGGCTGTCGGAGCACTGGCTAGCAGTGGCCGATCGCTCTGCTGAGCTGGTGCCTGCCTGGCGGCGTCGTTCCGTGCACTGGCTGTCGTTGTCTGATAGGCTTAGCTGAGCTGGCGCTCGCCTGGCGGTGTCTGTTGGAGAACTGGCTAGCAGTGTCGGACCGCTCAGCTGAGCTGGTTTCTGGCGTCCATCGGAGTACTGGCCAGCAGTGTCCAACCTCTCAGCTGAGCTGGCACCTGCCTGGCGGCGTCAATTGAAGCACTGGCTAATGATATCAGAGCACTCAGTTGAGCTGGTACTTTCCTGGTGGCGTCCATCAGAGCACTGGCTAACAGTGTCTGACCGCTCAGATGAGCTGGTGCCTGCCTGGCAGTGTCCGTCAGAGCACTGGCTAGCAGTGCCTGATTGCTCAGCAGAGCTGGTGCCTGCCCGGCAGTATCCCTGGGAGCACTCTCAGCACTGGTTAGAAGTGTCTGACTGCTCAGCTGAGCTGGCGCCTGTCTATCAGTGTCCATCGGGGCACTGGTTGTGGGTGTTTGATGGTGCAGCAGAAATGGCACCCGCCCGGCGATGTCCATCGAAGCGCTGGTTGTTGATGTTTGATGATGCAGCTAACCTGGTGCTTGACTGGCTCTTTCGGAGACGGCACTGGCTGTGAAATCTGGTGTCATGACTCAATTATCTGACAGCTTGCTTGACGATGTTTTGTCATCTCCTATTGTCATCTTCCGCGCGGAAAACCCGACATATATTGGTTTTTCTACATCAAGGAAATGCCCTCTGGAAAAAGCGACATGCGTGGCAAAAGCGACATATTGCTGCGTTACTGTTATAGAGAAATAGACATATCGACCGTACACGTGAAATAAGCAACACATTACTGCGAGGCTGCAGCATTATATAATAATCTGAGCCTATGTATCAAAACCGACGTGGTAAGACATCGCATTCAGAAAAAAAACGATCAGATACCAAGCTAATGACTGACAAGTGAAACAGCACGGTGGCTGATAAATTTAGTGGTAGTCTAGAATGTATTCCATTGTCATCATTGTGACCAACTTGCGGAAACATAGAATCTAGAATTCGACATTTAGCACCCTTGTGGATGGATATATACGGAAAGCCAGTGGGGACATGGGAATTGGGTACTGAGGAAATGACCAACCTATCAGTGTCAACTGCGGATAAAAAATAAAAATACTGTACTCAATCGGTTTCATTCTTCTTTAGTATTTTTCATATAATGTCTATTATTATTTGAGATGCCATTTGTAATATTAAATACAAAACAACTTCGGAATCGATACTTTTTGTAGGTTCTGATTGGACATCGGAGAGGGGGGGGGGGGTGGGAATTCAACCTCATTGAGGAAAATTTGATACTTTTTGTAGGTTTTGACTGGATATCAGGAGGGGATCAACCTCATTGGGGAAAATTTGATACTTTTTGTAGGTTCTGACTGGACATCGCGGGGGGGGGGGGGAGGGTGATCAACCTCATTAAGAAAAATTTTGGGTGTGAATAATATAATAATAATAATAATAATAATAATAATAATCAGATTTATTTAACGACGGTCCATGATGATAGGCAATTCTGCCTGTCTTCCCCATCCCCCGTCGAGTGACAATTTTGAATTTGGGAAGCACATTCGAATGGAGAAACCTTTGAAGTGCCAGGATGAAAACTCCACCTACTTTGTGCCGGTGACGGGGATCGAACCCGCGTCACCTACCGCCTCTGAGCTTCGTTGCTTCAAGAGCCACCAGTCCAATCCACTCGGCCACAGAGGCGGCGAACGGTCTAATGTGAGAGGAATTTCGGATCTGGTTCTGTGATTCTCTCATTGAATATGAGGAAGTACTCGTCATTGTTGTTTACTTGCAGCTCAACATCGCAGATTTGTGTGTTCATGTGTTTCACATAGTCCGCATAATTTGGTGATATGGTATGAGAGGGTGTTCAGTATACTTTTAGCAATCACATCCCCGAATTGCCCGCTTGCCCACAGCTTGTCTTCATCTTCTCGAGTGAGTGGTTTTGCTCGATTTGGTCGATTACCGAGACCTTCACTTTTCAGCTCTTAGACTCCATAACCTCCTAGACTCCATAACTTTTTTTTGACATATCAAATTCTCGATCGTTGACGAGAATGTGCTCATAGCTGTTTTCATAGTGAAGATCGATTGATCTATGAAAACTGGTTAGAGTGTCTGGCTAGTTAGAACCATTTGATTTTTTTAGGCTTAGAACGAAAGTGCCGAAGTAAACGTCAATGTGTTGTGGGGGGATGTCAAAGATTTCTCGTTTTTTCCTGTTCCAACCATGTCCAGAACCGATTCACACCGCTGCTCGTTTTTCGTATATATTTTGTGGCCCTTTATTCAGGATATAGTTTCGTAGATCAGAAGGGCTGCATGTTATATGGTCTGCAGGTCATTGGGCTGGATATCCTTGAGACCCATTCACATAAGCTATTGCTCGTTTGGGGATCATTGAATAAAGATTATACAAGAAAAAATATCCTTTAAATAAAGTTCCAGTGTAGTAAATCTTCATACTTGGAAGACAGCAGGACAATAAATTTTGCTTCTGTGTTCCATTGAAGCTGAGGGTGGGGCGGGGGATGAAGAGGGGTAAATGTTGTAAGTTCATAAATAAAAATACCCCCGGTACTAGTATTTTAAGTAACCCTAATATTGTCCCTATAATTTCCTGCTGCCCTCAGAAAACTCTGATCCTGCATAAAATTATTTTGTAAAAAAAAAATGAGTTGTATAATCTTGTTCAGGACTTGTAATTGTTCACATGCATATAAAGATAATGACGAAACACATGCAGTGTGAGAAAATTATTTGCAATGAAAATTAGGTCCGGGAAGAGTGAGACGAATACTCGAAAATAATAGAGTAGAATACTGCCAATACTCTAATACAAATTCATTATTTGTCATACATGATAAGTAGGGCTACCATGAAATATCAATATAGATATCGATACATATGTAAAAAAAAAAATGATTATCGATAGGTAATCGATAGAAAAAATCGATAGTTGAAAATCATGCTTATTCTGTATCATGCTTCCATACATTAAACTAATTTCGGTTAAACTAAAATCTCGTGTAACAGAGTTTATTTTTCTCACATATATCTTATGCCAGACCATGTGTATGGGCATTTCTCAACAAATTTAACACGGGAAGTTTCTGGATATATAAAACACTGGAAAATACTTCATTGAATTTTTAAAAAAATTTATCTAGAAATTATCTACCAATGAATTATCGATATACACATGTAACATCAATACTACGGTGACGATAATCGATACAAATATTTGTAGCAATAGACAGAACTAAAAAGCATGCTAGAACTGTCAGTTCGACATAGATGAACGAATGAGACAGCCGTAATTCTTTTTTTTTCATTTCTGAAGTTTGTGTAACTTTGCAATCACACATTTAGGTTTGAAACCAAAACTTGAAGTCTTGAACTAGTAAGATTACTGTCTGATACTTTAATAATTGAGTACAAAATTTCCTAATCGTCCCGGCCCTAGTAAAAACTTATTGTACCGAAGTCAGTTATTCCGAATACACTCTAAATATTACTGGTATGTAAAGTTGGTATGTAAATTAAGTTAGGAAAAAAGATTTTTAAAAATCAGGATTGATCCGGGAGCCCTAATGTTTTCCAAACCATAGTACCGGTAACCTAAAGTCGTTGCCCACTTATTTATAGATTGTACACACATGAATTTGCTTATTTAATTAATATTCATGGGTTAACACTTGACTAAATTATATTTCAATTCGCTGAATCGGTTCATTCATATTAAATCAGGAGTTTTCTCTGTTGGCTTGCTGAATTAAGTTAACACAAGCATAATTTCTGATCTATCGTCAGGAACACAGTAGTGCAATTTGGCAAGTGTTCAAGAATCATACATTGGTGTCCTCGTGTTCTCCAGTTTGTTTGATCAGCCACTGCTGTTGTAAACTAATATATGTAGTACATTCAAACCTATTCCACGTCTATTTTTGGTAAGTGTGACACGAGTAGATCATACATTGGTGATGGTGCACAAATCTAGATCTCGACTTCTGCGCTTCATTGTTTTTTTATTATGTATAATTCACTCTTATCGCCGCGCTAGAATATTCCATTGAGTACCGTAAATTCAGTTATTATCCCACATCGTTAATTGATAGATATGATAGATATCCACTCCACCCGACCATGTAAATACATAATTTCCATATACACATGATATATGTAGTGCATACATAATGTTTTGGGCAGAGGTTATCACACTGTCGGAAATCATTGTCTGGTCATACTGTTTGTAGTTTATGATAAATTCATAGCATGTGATAAAACCACACAAGTTATTCAGATTTTTATCGTCGCAGTAAAAACCCTAACATTATCTACATGTTTGGTTTTATATTGGTTGACTCATATTAGACATTTGTGATGTGGAGTGTATGTGCGCTGCTCTGGTGCGGTGTGGGCTCGCTCAGGGGTCGTGTCAGAAGTCACCAACGATAAACCGAGAGAAAGCAATGCAGGCCTTCAGTCACATGTTTGTGTGGGGCGCGCTCGCGCTCGAGAGATATATAGTATATCGTATGAAATGTGATTAATAATAAATACATTCACCTTACAACAATTAGTGTGGATGATTACTCAAAAAACAAATGTATGGCCGCATGATCAGAATGGTATGGTAAGGCCTAAAACAACTGTCCAAGAATTCTTTTTAAAATTATATTTTGTCGACAAACATGTCACAAAATTAGATATAAAATTAGATATATTATGTCCCCAGCATTGCTGTCCAATCAAACATAATCATTCTGGTATTTTGTTCATTTCGGATGTAGAGATCTGAATGAATATTACTGATTTAGTATTAAGCTACAGAAACCTAATCCACCAGACACTTCATGTAAAGCTAATACCAGACAACAGAATAGCTAATCAATATTTTAACTGAATATTTATTATATCATTCTGGGTCATTGTTATTTAAATGATGGGAATATTTTCATTTCAAAAAATTTACATTGAAAAATATGCTCAAAAGAAAAGAGCAGCGTTGTTCTTGAATGTTAATTATGCTATTAACGATCACAGTTGCAGGACCTTCTCTACTCGTCTTGTGGCGAGACCAGCACACGCTACGATTCCAGTTAATTTGCCCACGCCGATGTCTGAACTGTGTCCCGATGACGCAGTAAATCTCCAACTATCGAATGACATATGTATTGTTTATTGGAGTGCGTTCTGATCAACCTCCGGGTATTGCAGTTACTGTGTGGACCCAGCTATAGATGCATATATACCAATATTCATGATGGAAAATATGTGTAGGGTACATGAACACTATTTGCAGTGCGAGCTGTCATTCAACATGGATGTTTCATTTTGATAAGTTCGAAATCTCAATAATGTTAGAAACAATGTATATTGTATTATAATATTTAGTCATATATTCCCTTTTTCAAGTGCCGATGAGGTCTACGTGTTGAACACAAACGGTATTGAACTGTAATGTTCAACACCTACATTAAGGTTGTTCGATACACCGAACGCGTCATCAATGTGGCCCGCCTATGGTTGACCAAATGTGTCATAACAGCGAATGTAACGGCAGGGTGAAATAGGAACCGGCGGGGTATGAATGTAGCCGCGCAGTGGGAGTACTGGACAATCCAGCGGTCTGTAATCAGTACGGCGGAGTCTCGATTTGAACACACAAAGTACTGGAAGCATCACAGCATAATAGGCCTAGTATCTTTCAGTGGGCCAGCCTCGGTTAAGGAGATAATACTACTAGAGCATCTTCATTACATAGCTCTCATATGTCTATATGAGTGAGCGTTTGCACAAAAAGCTAGTAGGCCTAACATTTTCCAAATTTTCTGATCAACATAATCAAACTGATCGTAAAATTATTCAAAACAATGTTAAATAGCCACAATTCTGTGGTTCATGGCATTATTTTCAATACAAATCAAGCTTAGCGATAATGATATTTTGAAAGACCATTCATGGTATTGCAGATCTCGTAGGCCAAATAAGCATGCATGTATGGCATAACACATGGGATTTGTTGCTACTTGACTTGAATAGACCAGGGCCAAAAGATACAACGAATTCAAGAGCAAATTTGAGGAGGGGCGGGGGGGGGGGGGCTTATAACTTTATATATTATATCTGTGTAAGACCAATAAAAAAAGGTGTGATGTTTTCTTCCGTCTCTTACGACATGCTCCCATCCACCGAATCCTGCATTATGTGCCCCTGGGGAGTGTTTTCTTCACATTTTCAACCTCTTAGAACTTCTAAGAGTTTGGAGGATCTAAGAACTTCAAAGGAGTTTGCATCATGCGCTCCAAATTGTCTAAACACGCATATACATTTCCAGCTCCACTAAGCAAAATTCCATTGACGTATATCAATTCCCCTAAAGCCTGGCCATTGTATAGTCATAAATATACCAAATGTGTACTCTTCGAGAGTACTATATCATAAGAGCTGTATTACTGACCGAGCAGTGATACTCAACGTTGTATGGATTATCAGAAGTTGCTCCTTTTCTGTAAAATTTCAGTGCTGAAATATTTACACATGTTCTTACTCTTGCCATGAAACATATCAAACTCAGTGCTAGCGAATTTTGTTTCATCAGTCTAATGAACCGTCGCATATACAACAATTCTGTACTAAAAAATTTAGGCAGAAAATTGCATTATAAATCTGACTATTGGCGGTAATAGATTGGTACTTACATAGCATGTCATGATGTAATGGATTGTGGCTATTGCTGAGGTATTTTTGAGACTGATAGGAGGTCAACAAAATGCATCATAGCAAAAAATATCATACGGTGACCTACTACTTTTTTCTGCTTTTTGTAACCAACACATAATCTAGGTATCAAGAAATATAATTGTTTACTCAATAAAAAACACCTTCCCGGGTGTTTCGAACAACCCTGAATATAGGCTTTTATTAAGTAACCCTCGAATACCTATAATAGATCCGAGATCCTGAAATATATCGTTATATAACTTTGCATACTTCACCTGGGATGTATGTATCAACCTATTACTGCTGTTAAGCAAATTTTGATGATGTCTTTTGCTGGCTTTATTCTGTTTTTCATCACTATGATATTACACACACACACTCCACACACAATAAAAAAAAAACCAAAACAGCGATGCTATTTTAAGCCCCAGAAATGCCCATACATAACTGCATGAAAAATACTGACTTATCTAATGATTACCACAAACATTCGCATCGTGTAAGTCCCATCCTATATTTTTTTGTTGCTCATAGTCTAATATAAATACATGAGAGATATAGAGAAGAACATTCACACAGAGAGAGCGCCCATGAAGCGATATCGGGCTTCCAATCATAGAACCATCCACTATCACTTGCAAGTGTATAGAATGTATGTACCAAAAAACGTGTTTGTTTACGTGACTCATTGTCATATTGTGCAATCCTAATTTGGTTCATGTCATATGCTGTACGCGAGGCATAATTTTTTTAATAATACGTCGCATTTGTGCGTGGTTTAGATACTGATAGTGTATGTATATACCGCTAGAGGACAATGCATAAAGTAAACGAGACAATCAGAGATGTAGACCCTCGCCCTTCAGATTTAGTCACTAAAATTGACGGTGATGGCGTGTACATTTTCAAATGGTCATATACCGAATGGTCATGAATTGGCCATAGAAAAATACAAAAATCATGGGGGAATTAATCAGACTAAAAGTAGTGTTATTGCAATTTCTCTCTTTCGACCATAGTCTCGACCATATTCTCGACCTGAATTCTTGACACTGACCTTCTAAACTTTGCAAGATTTATACTGCGTAATAATCTATCGAATATTTTCAGTGGTTTCTGTATTATTAAGAGATCTACTTGAAAGACTAAGAATCTTTGATTGCAGCTGATGACCCTTACATTCTCGACCTTGGGCAATAATGGCGAATTCTGGTCATACGACCATCGGTCATACAACAGATGATGGAGAAGTGACCACAGAAAAAATACAAAGTCATCAGGGAACATTAATAAGAAGTTCGCAATTGATGCTGGCTTGCATTGGGAGGTTGCCTGTGTTGAGCTCCCAGTTTTCATGAAAATATGATGATTTAATCAAGGGTGAACCATTGCAGAGTGGACTAACAGATATGTGAATGTGTATAGACACTGAAAGGAGTATAAAAACCACCCTACAGCACAACTATACTGCAAAATTTCAGCACTCAAAGTCGATTGAAAAAGAAATTGACATTTCTCTCTGTACACTCATCCATGCCTTGTTCTGCACCAGTGATTACAAGTGTGAAGGGTGTATCCACTGGTCAATGATTGTGCATTGCTAGGCTGATCACTGTATGAGATATATGTATGAACGAGACCTGCACTTTCCTGTGACTTGCTTGCATGACTGAGGCTGACAGTCTAAACTGATTATTTGGATACATTGACTCTGATTTCCTGTCTGCAACAGAAAGAATGGCGAAAACAGGAAAGGTTTCAGATGTGAAATCTCTATTGTCAAAGTTTGCTCATCCACGTGCCAGTGACAATGAAATGGGAGGAGCTTTAGGCTGTTCAACCCAAATACCTGAAATAAGTGGAGACAAAGGGAATGCAGTCTCGCCCTTGATGGAACACCACCTACCCCCAGGAAAAATTCCGGAAAAGACAACAGAGACACTGGTTGACATGGACAAAGCCCTGGATATCAGAATGCAGGATATGGAAAAATCTGTAGCCTATCAAGAAGGGACCTTTGATGACCTCTCTGCTGCAAGCAAGTCGCTAAAGGAAAGGTGTGTCATCAATGAGGAATGAATAGTCAGGCAAGAAAAAGTGATTTACAAGAAGAAGTACTGCAATTAAATTCCAAACCATGAATATAACATCATAACATTTTCATAACATCAAAGAGACAGAAAGTAAAAAAGTCGATCTATGATGTGCTGTATGAGTTCATGGCAGGAGACAGCTGTTGGAATATCCTGGAAGGTAGTGTGGAATAAGTTGAGATTTTTAATGCTTATCGCCAAGGTAAAAAGCCAAATGCCAAAAGACCCAGACCGATAGTGGCAACTATCAACTATCTTCGTACAACATCATTAGTCAACTTCCCAAAAAGCTAATAGAGAGAAAACGTCGCTTGGTACCACAGTACAAGGAACTACGAAAGGGGAATGTTCCTGATCTGAAATGGGCTGTTGAGAAGTTGTTCGCTAAAAAAGAGGTCATTGAAGTTCAAAAGGATACACTGAAGGATATCAATATCGACACAACAGAGGGTGCACTAAGATTGAATGTTTCCAGGTCAGTTTCTCGCACCAAACAAGGCAGCTTCTTTCTTGGTTCAGAAGTCAGCATCACAAGCACCAACGACGTGATCTCCGGACTACACGCCGTATACTCAGATCATCACATCGCACGTGGAACCCACAACATCTACGCCTGCTGCATACATCATGAGCATTACGAAGATGATGGGAAATTCGGGGCTGGGATACGACTCCTGAGTCGCCTCCAAACCGAAAGTACTGTAAACGAGATGATCGTGGTAACAAGGTGGTATGGGGGAGAGCACCTGGGAGCCTCGGGGTTTGATGAAATTCTTGGTGCTGCACGGGATGTGTTGCAGATGTGAACTTGATTCATAATATCATTTGCTTGAATGGATCTTCTGTTATTTTTGGTTGAAATACGTATTGGAAAGGAGAACTCATGGTTTGTGACAATGTGTTTCACTATTTAGTCTACATGTAATCTATCGCGGTATCACCATTTCACCGCTATATTTTGTCATAATTTTTGTCACCGCTATATTTTGTCATGAGGGAGGATCGGGAGCTCCCAGTTTAATTCACCTGTTGAGTATTCTTGATTTGTGTCTTATTGTGCTGTTTTTATATATGCCTTGACCATTTGACATCTAGCATGAAGGAGTGTATACTTTGATATCAATGTCTATATTTTGCCATGTACTTGTATAAGATGCGGTTGCAAAAATTCCATTGATGATGACATCAATATGTAAGTGATAAATAAGTATGTAATATTGGAAGTCCTGATACTGCATGAAGGAGTGTATACTTTGATATCAATGTCTATATTTTGCCATGTACTTGTTTAAGATGCGGTTGCAAAAATTCCGTTGATGATAACATCAATATGTAAGTGATAACTAAGTGTGTAATACTGGAAGTCCTGATACTGGTTATGATGTGTGATAAAATGTATGAGAATGGCTGACAGTAACAAGGATTATGTGAGAATTTCAAGGGTAGATGATTTGAAGAACATTTTAGATGGTTATTCGATTGAGGTTGAACCAGCTACTGAAGAAACTGAAGAAACTACTGTTTTTTGGATAATATGGATGATAGTAATTATCATGACATATGTAGTTTATTTACACCTTTTAGAGACAATATTAAAACAGCTCTAGACCATTGAGGTATTTTGCATTTAAATATTCAATCTCTTCCATCTAAATTTGAGTTATTGAAAATGTTTCTAAGTAAATTAGATGGAGAGAGTATTCAACTGGATGTGTTGTTTCTGTGTGAAACGTGATGGTAATGAAACTCTGTATGCTTTGCCAGGTTACAATTTTGTAAGTAAGAATAGGTCCAAAATGAAACGAGGTGCTATAGTAATATACTCGAAAAAGAAACTTATTTCTACAGAAAGAGTTGATCTCAGTGTGTTTATTGAAGGATATTTTGAAACATTGGTTGTGGAAACTCATGCTATAATAGTTATAGCGGAAGTGTATAGAACACTTGGAAGCGATTCTCGTAAATCTTTAGAAAATTTTGAATCTTTCATATCAAAGTTGCCCAATGAAAAGCAAGCAGTTATAGGTACTGACCGAAACTTTTGCTTAAACTGGAGAGTCACACCTATACTTATATATATGATAATATATAATATAATATATATGTATATAATACTTTAATTCTGTTAATATTAGATTCCAAGGCTCAAATCAGAGGTCCATGGATGACAAAAGAATTAATTAATATGTCTAGAAAAATATCAAAATTGTATCGAAATTGTCTGAACAAAACATCTGAGGATGCAGCATATGCTAGAATCATTGCGGCAAGAAATAAGTTTAATTATTCAAAAAGGAAAGCCAAGCAACAGTTTTATAAAAGTAAATTTGAAAAATTCAGGAATAACACTAGAAATTCATGGCGTATGATTAACTTTGTATTGGGTAAAGACACTGACAAATCTAATATAGTACATGCATTTAAAGAACATGGCGAAATGATCCAAAACGTATTGCCAATGGTTTTTGTTCTTTTTTTAAAACATAGGCAAAAACTATGCAGATAAGATTGCCCAGTCCAGTAATGGACCATATGACTATATAACATCTAAACGAGAAGCAAATCAGAAGTCGATGTTCATTGCTCCTACAGATCCAATAGAAATTGAAAGCATTATGAATAAATTAAAACCTGAATATAGTTCTGGGTATGATGGTTTAGCACCGTACTTATTGAAAAAATGCTGACAGCAATTAATATATCCTATTCACCTGTTGGTGAATGTCTCTAATTGAGGGCTATGTTCCCAAATCTAAAGACAAATAATTGATTATCGCCCAATTTCTCTTTTACCAACCATTGCTGAAAGGAGAAGATAATCCACCGAACCCCACATATAAAGTTTTTTGGTATGATAATAGATGAAAATCTGAAATGGGATAAGCATACGTACAATGTACAGATACTGTATTAAAAAAAGTGACAAGTGGGCTTTATGTCATAAACAAAACAGAATCTGTATTGAATAAGAAAAAATTGATACTATACTGAGCCGTTGTTCAAGATGTTAAATATATTGAAAATTACTGATGTATACAAATTGTATACTGTTTGTTTGGATTGTTTACAGCTATTTGCATGGTTCCTAACAAGAACTGTTAAAAGATATGTTCACTACTATAAGAAGTCATAATGTGTTATACCCGACAAGTGAGAGCTCAAAAGCTGAGTGTGCCTCTTTTAAGAAAGAGCATATCAACTAAATCCATTTCATTTATGAGGCCCAAAATATGGAACCTGGTGCCTGGCAATATCTATCAGATTGAACGTTATGACAGTTTTGAGTTAGTGAAAAATATTGTCTTCGTAGGTATAAATTGCTACTTTTAGACCAGTATCAATAATTTTGACTTATGATTATTCTACCAGAAAGTTATTTTTGTAATATTTGATTATCATGACTATTTGAGGTGACACACTGCTTATACATGTATCTATATAACTCTCATGCTTGATATAGGAGGTAATGGTTCTGTGCTTTGTCTACATGTGACTCCTTCAAGTTCAAACTTTGAAGGACAGCTATAATGTACATATGTGAATTTTGAGGAGCACAAACTAGCCCTAAGGGCTATGACAGTCTCTAGATTTGTTGTGTGTCCCGAGACTGTATGCAACATAATTATGATGTAATGGAATGTAAATGTATCTTGTAATATGTCTCGAATAAATAAATAAATAAATTAATTAATTAATCATAGATATAAACGGAGTTAATGCAAGTTTTCGATTTTGACCTCTTCTGTGACCTTGAACTTGTCATTCAATATTGAGCTGTAAAATTTCACCGTAATGTTTCTATTATGGAGGCACATCTCCTGAACGAAAACGGTTTTAAAAATAGATGACTGGCGTCACAATATGGCCTCGAATCTCAGAAAACTCACAAGTCATAAAATCGTAACCCCCGAAATTTTCGACCCTGGGCGACAATTGAGAGTTTTGGTCTTAAGACCACCGGTTGTACGCCATATGATTGGGAATTGGCCAAAGAAAAACAACAAAAATAGTTCGAAAATTTATATTGATCAGAATCGAACTTATAGCCAATTATGTGATTTTCATTTTTTCAGTTGCCATAGCAACCGTTTTTATCCGATCTGGACAAAGTTGAGAGGAACCGAGCCACTACCATAACACTCCAGCTCTATCAATTTCAGATCGAGTTTTCAGCGATGACATTCACACTGAAACACTGGCAAAAAATTATGAAATCGTGACCCCAATTTTTCTACATCAGGCGATAATGGAGAGTTGTCATCGTACGACCATCAGTTATACACCATACGATCGGGAATTGGCCAAAGAAAAATACAACAAATATTTGGAAGAATTAATATCAGGTAGAACTGGAGTTATAACCAATTATGTGATTTTCACTGTTTCCATTGCCATTGCAACCGTTTTTGTCCACTTTTGACAAAAGTCTAGGAGGACCGAGCCACTGATATACCGCCTCATCCCTATAACTTTCACATCGATCGGACCATTTGTTTCCGAATTTTGCGGGCGGACAGACAGACAGGGAGACAGACAAACAGGGAGACAGACCCAAATGCAATACAAGTATAATTTTCTATGATAAATTTGAAACAGACTATGGCTGGAATTATCACAATCAATTGTTCTAGTCTGCTATTTGTGTGTGAACCATACACAGCAAATCCAACGTGCACGGCGTTTTACGGCATGGCATAGACTCAGCCCCTATCATATGGAAATTTATTCCGTATCAATGTCAGAATAAAGAACATACACGATGTGTGTTGATACCATGTGTTGATACCATGTAAAATGAAATCACATGCATTATGTTTTATATCCTGTTTCATTGTACATCGTATCAATTGAAGTGTGAGTCATAATCCCTAGGATTATGACTCACATATACAGGCTTGTCTAAAGTGAGGTAGGGGGCGAGTTGCCATACATTTCAGACCGAATGAAGAAGAAAAAAATCTATATATCTGCATTATTATGCCCAAACAAACGATGCTTTCTCATTGATTTCGTTGCGAATATCTGGTGGAGATAGTTTGAGTTTTTTTACATTCCCGCCATTCTCGGTGCTTTGTATCCCTTAGTGCAATGGGACTCCAGCTTACTCGTAGAAGTTCGAGCCAATAGAGCGTAAATCAGTTCAGGTCACATGAAGCTCCGAGTGGCGCACAAAACAAAAGAAAAGCGGCTGCAAATATTGTCATTTGCTTGATGTATTTATCTGATTTAGCATAGTTCCCTTTGTAACATATTTTTCTGATACCACATGCATTTTTCGTGGTTGAATTGGAACAAATAGTTTTCCTCCCAATACCACTTTAAGATAAAGCAGGATGTTTTTTTCTATGTCATGAATACGTGCAATGTAACAAAAAGGACACACTTACTGTATAGTTTTGTTGATATAAGTTACAAATAAATGACATTAAAATGGTCATAACTACATCTTGTCCCCACATCATCCAGTTATAAATATATGTTTGCGTCAATAGCCCGGGAACAAATGTGGTTTCAGCCATTCATTACAAGCCGAGTCGTCTGTGTGTGGGTTTATGTGTTTGCTGCGTGATAAGCCATGATAAGCGGTTATATACAGTACCGCCAGTGCCTGTGGAACCATAAATGGCGGCGGCGTTTAACGTGTGGCGGTTCTCTAAAGGTGAAGTTGAATGTAAACTGCATCGGGATGTGGAATTTGAGGCGTTTATAGACAGGTGGTGTTTATATGAAGCTGGAGCTTAGACCAGGTTTGACTGTATTAGTAATATGATATTTGCACACAAGCTTCACGGAGACGTTTGACAAACATTAATTACATACTACATATTAAGGTAACACATGATCACTTCTAGGATTGACGTTTAACTTCCTGATAAGTGAAGGAACAAATAAGGAACACGTTGAGTCAAGAACATCGTTGAACTTTGTATCGCTGTGTGATGAATACAAACACCCAATGAATACGGCCAAGTGCACCAGAAGGATTCATATGTTTCATTTCTCTTGATGCTAGACATGCTAGTGAAATATTTCGTCTCTTGTTGTTAGTTCATTGTTATATCATATTACATATATTAAAATACTACTAGAGTGCAAATATGATGTGAATTTATTTGAAAGATCCTTTTGATTTGAGCAAAATGGTATATACGGTATGTCAATATCGCTATCCGTTCAAAAGTTACAGACATTTGAAAATGCCATCCGGCACTACATTGAAAAGCCCTATGGAAAGTTTCAACCATACAGAATATTGTACAGAATTTTTTTATAAACTCCAAATCAGGTAGAATGAATTTTTGAAATTGTGATATCGTGATTATATCCTCATCATTCACAGATATTTTCCTGTGTGCAAATCATTGTCAGACAGTTTTTCTGTGATGACCATCTAACCTGTTAGAACTTGTAACATATATTGTGGTATTTGAATGACACATCCTAATTGATAAAATGTTACCATGTTTTCCTGGTTGATATTTAGATGCGCTTTCCCCAGGTAGTGTTTACATTTACCTGATAAGAAGACAAGCAGGTATGAGGGTCGAGCATACACCTAACAAGTGGTATAAGTATTTAAAAGGGATTTCTTCAACTACTTATCAGTAAAGAATACACTATACCTGGATTATCGCTACTACAGAAAGAGGCAAGTGATAAGAAAATGTATTTTAGTCTGAATACGATGTATTTTATCACTTGAAATACTGACTAACAATGCATGTAACATCATATATAAAGCACATTCATAGCAAACGAACACATATTGTGGTTTGAATGGCACCAGTTTATGAATGTTTGATCGCCATATCCAATATCTCGTCACAGAATGTTTTGTCTGTTCGCAAAAATGCCTAATTTTACTCTGATTTGGGTCACGGGCAATGCAAACAAGTCATGATTCATAATCTACTGCGATATTGAATAAGTATTTATCAAAGAATGAATGAAATTACACAATGAATATATGTACATCATAATCATTCCGTGTAATAGTATATTTATATAGTGACATATGTATTTCTACATCACATATAGGGCCTTCTCAAGTCGTGGAAAGTGTATACAGAAAAGCACGATTTCCAGTGATGTTAAAGAACGAAACATGGACAGTTTCATTATTACTGATTCTCCGTTTTTGGAAGTTATGTGGTGGTTAGTTTTGCTTCTTTCACTACAATTTCACAGAACGTTTCCGTTTTATGTTTTGCTTTTTTCACATTTATGTAGGTATATAATGAAACACCTGAACTCGAACATGACGTGGAATGTTTTAAATTAAATTTCAATGAATAGTGGAATGTTAATAGCATATTCCTATAAACCCTGAGCTGGTATTGGATTAAAGCATCACACATTGTTTCGATATTTTGTTTGAAGTCGTCTGCCCTATTTTGTTGCAGCCACCCCGACCAAGTCATCAATAGATACAACACCTTCAGACTCCAAGGGAGGTGAAGTGTTTTACTTAGCACGGTTTTGACAACTTGATTTCTCTCTCCTACAATGATGAAATAGTGTAATGCTTAATAATATGATATATTGAACATGTGCGCCACTTTTACAAATATGAATGCAAGGAAAATATTTTTATTGTACATCACAGCAGATCCACCAATCGATATCCTCGTCGGTTGTGCTGTTGGTGTTGTGGCTATAGTAATTATCATCATTGTTCTCGTGGTTCTGGGGAGGAAAGGGAAACTTACAAAGGTTCGTGTGTCAAGTCAAACGGTGAAAGTTTCATACACTTTCTGCATTTTTATCTGCGAGGTAAACTAATTGCCTTGATATAGAACGTAAGCAACCCAAAAGAAATATCGCCATGTTATATTTTACTACAGAATACAGCATCAAACACAAATACATCTCCCAAATACGACAACTCGACTGACTTTAGGCAGAGTGCCCAGGTAAACTGTTAGAAACCACGAAACTAAACCAACCAGTATTCACCTATTCAGAATTTATATCATTATTCATGAATCATCCATGTCTGTTTATATCAGTACGTTGAAGACAACAGCACTGGAACCCATAATGAGAACAATGGAATGTATGAGCTCTCCTCGTTTGTGGAGAGACAGTATGGAGAGCTTATTGGTTCGGAAGTATGTGAGGTAATAAAAATATAATTCCCTAACATATTCAATTCACAATGTTGTTGTAAGGGCTCTTCCTCTTCGACCAAACGTTGAATGACACTTTTCAACATCAGAAACTGGCAACTGTAAATTTCCTTTTATTTTCATCCGTTTCATCGACATCAACAGGAAAGAAGTATTTATGACAAACTGGAAGAGGCCCATGACGAGGGGATCGTTACGAAGGTACAAAATGAACAACTGTTTGATACTGACTGACATTGCTTTTCTGTCAAAATTATCAAAAACATATTTCATTTAAATATATGCTCGCTGTCTAACAGGCGATAGCTGTTTTCGAATCGTTATCTTGAAATATGCCGAGGAATCAAGGACATATGTTGGAAGTATAACACGACTGGAATGAAAACTGATGTCTGAGCATTTGAATGAACAAGAGCTGTGGTTGTAAATATATATATATATATATATGTGTGTGAGATAATGCACTGATATAGGAGAAGTGATATCAACATAATATTCGAGGCGTAGCCGAGAACAAATGGTGATATCACATCGAGTGCCATCAGTGTATTATCTCCCATACATCCGAATATCATGAAAAAAATAACTAGCAGTATGAACAGCGATTATGTCAAACATTAAACCCACACGGGTATATGGGCATATATCAATCCGGGACGCTGTATTTGATTGTGCCGAAATCGTAGTTCCACCAGATGAGTAACCCTATCTTATGAGTTGTACTACACTGTTGTTATGTAGCTCGCTTATATGTACCTTTGCCAAATCTTTTGTGCTGGGAAAGTTGAACTCTGATACGAATATAGCATGTCAAGTAATGCTTCCAACAAAAAACACCAGATTGTAGGGAGATGTCATGATATTTTGTCATTCTGTAATTGATATAATGGCGAGTTATGACTATCTTAGAAATTTGTCTTTGATCTCATGTGTTGTGCTATGATTGCTTGTCCGATTATCCCACTCATTTTCATGTTAGTAAAGTAAAATTATCGTTGGCTCTTACAAAAGTATTACATGTAGTTATGCATGTATTATACAATAAACGATATAAATAATGTGTTACTGAATTGAAGGAGGTTGTTGCGGATACAAAATATCATAATGTCATATGGTTATTTGTCACAAACTTCCTAACTTGTTGTGATTTCATCAGTGATGACATGTTGCACATCAAGTTTCAACATGTGGAATGTTGTCACTCTTGGTTTGTTCGCACTCTGGAGATATTTTCACGTGTTGGATGATTCAAATTCACTTTCATAACTCACCAATATTGAAGAACTTCATAATTGTTTTATTGATTCTCACAAACTTTGAACATCAATGATTGGCGATACAAATTAAAAACAATTCAATCACAAGTACTGTGTTTAGCGTTAGTTGTATCAATGTGAACCATTGGAACAAACTATTTACTTTTTTGTTAAATATCCTTACAGTACAAATGTTCCTGCTCGGTACCTCACTCATGTCCCTACTGAATCAAAACTATTCCTGCTACAGCAGAAAATACAGAAAATTCACTGCGGTTGAAGTATTTGTAATTTATGATGTCCAAAAAAACACAATTTGGAACAAATATACTTGCTGCACCGGAAATAATTCAATTTTGATGAAATGTATATTTTTGAAACATTCATGACATCATCATACTTGTTTTCAAATAGTTATATTATCACATAACACAAACTATTTCTGCTGCAGCAAAAATATATTATGCTTCAGAAAAATCAGAAGCAGAAAAAGTGTGTACCGTTTAGCAATTCAATTATGTTTACCAACTAATTGAAATAGATAGAAAAATGTCATATGTGAGCCATTGAACCGCCTTATGTTTCAGATATATAGTTTTTAATAAAAAGTTTTAATAAAAAATAGTATTTAATAAAAATTGTGTTTTTCAAAATTGTTCGTATAGAAATCGTGTCTTCCTGAAGGTTTATGATCAAGCAGCTAGAGAAGTTATAAAACAAGAATACAGTTCACCACAACATTTATATCCACTTCTACACGTCGACGTCCCCACAGCAGAAGGAGTGGGAAGGATAGGGGAAAGATCTCTGACTAACTACAATAATTAATTGTATATATGTGTAGATACCTGAAGCAACTATTTTCGGGGTGCATTTGGTTGTTTTTCATATGGAAATACCTTTTTGTTACTGAGCATAGTTTATCTATTACACTCCATTCATTCATTGCACTATTGGAAAATTTGATATTTTCACCCATTGCTTTTCCCCTAGCTTGGCCTTGACATTGCTCGAAGTGACACTGAAATAACTTTCCACTCATCTCAACAACTCAACCAAAATGAATCAGCAAACGAATAGCTCGCTCGTTTTCAAACGAATAGTTGAAGACCATATTTGAGTCGTCGGGACATTCGGCAATTCGAGCAATATCAAGGCCGTGTCAGTGGAAAAACAGTAGGGCGAAAATACCGAATTTCCAATAGCGCAATGATATATCCTGTCAATATGGATAACCATTCACTGCTGATGCTGTATGAAATAACACAAATAAAAACATGATACGAAAGACCAAATTTTATACCAAATGTCTCCGGAACTAACTTTCCACCAAAATTCTTGGGTATACTAATATGCTCTAGCTGAAAACCATTCAAGGCGTATCTTCATAATTAAAAGATAAAATGTCATCTGGCGGTTTCATCATATGAACATAGGTACTCCATAATATCAACTAATATATCAAAGCTCACAGATATACATATGTCTGTCAAAGCAGTTTTGGTCAAACCATCCTTGGAAATTCTCAGCGTACACACAATCGTCGCCAGAGGTGGAAGGGAAGGGCTGTGCAGTGAACCAGTCTGTGTACGTCACTGGAGCTCCAGTGTGTTCCCAGAAGAATTTATGTGTCCCTCCCCCTGGGGGTCGACGGAGCCCAATCCAAAATCTTGGCTGTCCCAGGGATGCTGGAAATTAAAATTACAGGTATTAACAATGATAAACATCAGAAAGAAATGAACAGGAGTTGGAAAGTTAATCGATCTATAATACTGGATATTGTCTGGTTACATTTGCAGGGTGGGTGGTGTTTCTTGAACTTATATCTTGGAACAGTCGCACGTACCAGCAATGTTTGAGAATGCGTCGTTCTCTGTAAGCGACTGGATGTCCGCCATCCTAGCCCCGTGAAGTGTGCACATGTCCCGGGCTTCATAGTACGTGGCTTCCATCCCGATTATGTAGCAAAGGCTCTTGTCTTCGCACAAGCCTTCAAATAGTTAAAATTCACTGGTTAGTGGCAGGCATATTTCGTCCTTTGCATTCAATGGATCGGTATTTATTACATTGATTAACATATCATATATAATTGTAATCATGGGAAGTTGAAATGACTGGATTCTTGTTCATATATATATTTACAATATTGAGACGGAATCTATCTTCTGGGAAATTGTTACTCACGATGACTTATCCTCTCATAGTAGAAAGAGTTGTCTTCATCATGTATGTCAGTGAGCTTCGAATAGGCAAATGTAATCTCACATTTCCCCTTTCCGTTTATGACATTTCTCAAATTATATCCCTGGCAGTTTTCCTTGCCACACAATGCTGCACATTCTAGTTTCCCGACGTCCAAGACTGTTTTAAATGGAGAGGTATTGCTTATTTTAGAGTCTCCATGTAGTTTGTGAAATATGTGTTGTTTTGCTAATGATTCATCAATTGATAATACGGTAAACAGATAGAAATAGTAGAACTTAGTCCACAGTTTAAATGCCATGTCTGTTTACTGAGTCTAGTTTCATCTAGAATTCCGGTTATACGGGCCACACACCTGCAGCCGCAGAGTTCAGCCACTTCACTGGTCATCCCTCATAGTGTGTGTAAGGGAAATTTTGTCAAGAATCTCACGTATAATTATTGATTTTTTTATTGTAGTGGTGACAGTCATTTACCACTGCTTTTGTCTCAGAACTCAACCCCAGGTGGTGAATGCATAATATATTTTATGCCACTTTAGTGTACATTCTGGGTGTAATCGGGGCGAGAAACCACGGGGGCAACCCCAGGTGTGGACGTTAACCTTTCACAACGAGACACCCCACATGATGGTACACTGTACCATTGGCCTTTTGAACTCGACCAATTGTGGTAAGATTTGACTTGGTTAACTACATTTACCACCTGGTTAATTGTGCATGCTGATGACCTGTTGGGCTTCTGTGATGAACGGATACTGTCCGGGGGATAACCAGCTGCATCACAGCATTAGAATACTTGAGTGACATCCAGCTATTAACACCATTGTGAAAATGGCATGCTCAATGATGTTCATGTATGGAGGCGGAACAAAACATAGGAACGACCCCCGATATTAGTATGCAAAGAGTATCCTGTCTTTGAAGCACAGTAATGTGAACTTTTCTCTGATCTAGCAAAAAAACAAACAAACATCTTCGTTTCTTAGTTTCGCAGACCACAAAAAGTTTTTATAGCTTAACGGCCCTCTGGGCCGATAAGCTATCATCGAGGTATTTCGTACGTTATCCATCGTCCGTCCGTCGTCCATCCGGGTCTGTAACTTTTTTTTGACATTATGAATTTCCCCATAAATTTGTCAGAACATATCTTGGGCCAGTATCTAAAGACGTTTTCTAAATTTTTCTGAATGAATCGTTTTTGCCTATTTGGCGGTCATTTTTGACGAAACATTTAGAATTTTGGACTTTGGAGGTCATTTTCTGAAAAACTGTCAGATCAGTTTTGAGATTTTTGTTTCAAAACATTCCTCTCGTGTACCTTTCATGACGTGCATAAGTTTCGTTGCCCTTGAATCACCGGTCTGCGAGTGGCGGGCTTTCTTATTTTTCTGACGAGTCTGCGAAAAATACAAATTTCCAAAATCGAGTCACTATTCGTTTTGAGCCATTTCCAGCAAACAAAAACAAATTTGGGGGGGGGGGGGGCATTGAAAAAAAATTTGGACTCAAAAATTTAACTCAATTTTTCCTTCATAATGGGAGCTGTGCGGAGTAAACTCATAGAAGACTTCAAAATAGAGACAAAGTATGGGCACTTTCAAGTGGGAAATCATATATTGCGGTTCGAGTGATAACCTTGAATTTGACCTTTAATGACCTTGGAAGGTCGAAAACAATGAATTTTGTCTTTGGTGGCCATTTTGTCTAAATCTATTCAGACAATTTTTCTCAAAACCATGTAAAAGATTCTCTTTATATACCTTTGTGATGTGTAATTTGCTTTCGTATTATAGGCCATACAGAACATGTGTTTCCAGCAACATTTACGAACATGTTTTGACAATTAGAATTCAAGATCAGTGTTACAATCTATATGTTGGAAAATCAATACTCTGCGTTTCTCATGATTGCCGGTAAGCTACAGAACCCTTGGTGCTATGTTCTCTACTGTATACTACTTGTAGATTAAATTATTGAGAAATATTCTGGCTCAGAATCACGTCAGAGATATTTGAACAAGACAAGAAACCTGTCTATTCGCGTTAGTCCCAGCAGGAATCCATATATTCTACATATCGTCAGCCACATCACCTCGATGTGTTGAAACAATGCATAGCTGGATAATATGATTGTAATCGGAAAGGAAAATGCATCGTATTATTTCGTCATCAGATATCGGAAACGGGTATTGTTCTAGTTGAATACCCATTCTCTCACAATGTGGATGCATCATAAAACCACAGCAGGGCAGCTTGTTCAAATGGATTAGTCACTCTGTGGTAATTGCACTGACAATTATCGTGCAACCATGAGATGAATCACGATATAATCAATTATGGAGTCCAGGATCTATTGAACTGCGAACTGAACTCTCAATGGACATAACAAAAGTCAGGGCTAAACTATGATGATCAATTATTGGTGAACTTATCACATGCGGGAGTCTTGACAAGCGTTCCTTCATAGACTGGAAAGATAACAGACAGTGAAATGAACAGCGTCTCAGCCACACAAATATGTGGACATAACTAGTGGATAATAGCCGCATAATTGGAACAATCATGTCACATAATTCGTGGATTAATATCTATCACTTAATTTATATTATTGGTGTAACGTCAATTTCAGAATCATTTGCAAAACGTCATATATTTCTCAAATTGCATGGAAACTTCAAAATAAGTAATACGTCACCTTCTAAATCTTTCCGGAACGTCAGAAAACTTGAATGTGCTGCATTATGCAGCGAGCAAGACTGCCAGGGATATAACTGGAGGAATGTTTTCAACGGAAAGGGAAAATGTGAGATCTTATTTGCCTATTCCCAACTCGACCACATACAGGATGAGGACAACTCCTTTTACTACGAAAGAATAAGTCATCGTAAGTGAGTTGTTATATTTCCATTAGTTCACCTATTAATTCGGTGCTAATTTTGTGTTACTTAATAATTATAATACTTTATCGAAATCATTATTGGCGCTTGAACATCGCAATACTGCAATTTTAACATAAAAAATATAAGGTCCATAATGTGTAAACCAATGTCCACAATTGTACTGCTCCCTCCAGGTCGCTGTCAGGACCAGAATCTTTGCTACATGTTTGGCTTCCAAGCCACGTACTTTGAAGCCCGGGAGATGTGTAGACTTCTGGGAGCTAGGATGGCGGACGAGCAGTCAACCGCAGAGAGCCAGGCGTTCACAAACCTGGCTAGTATGTGTTAACATGATAGGATAGAAGTGCCACTGATCGTCCATGTTAGTTCTTGTCTTTCCCTGAGTGGTGATAGCTATGTACTTCCCATTCCCAGCATCACTGGAGCAGGAAAGGTTCTGGATAGGATTACGTCGTCCTGTGGTTGGAGGGACTCGTGAGTTTTACTGGGAACATTCTGGAGACCCAGTGACCTACCTGAACTGGGCGCCTTACCAGCCCTACCCTACTAGATCTACCCACGATTGTGTGTACTCCAAGAATGGAGGCTGGTACGACCAAGATTGCTCCGAAAAACATATGTATATCTGTGAGCTTTGAACTCCACGGTCATACCAGAATTTTCGTAAACTAAAGGATACAATTGGTTACAATCTTTCATTTCTTTTCATCATAATTCATGCTTCTGTTCAGAACTTTATGCACTGTCGAAATAAATATGACTTGACTTGACTATACATACACGTGATCACTACTCGGTAATGCATGAGTACTACAGTGGGATTTTTGTGAAGATAGATATCCCCAACACTAAACTATTATGATGTACATGCCTAGATATCATTAGATTATGCAGAAGTAATGAAATGTGCCACAGAAATATAATCATTCAACGGTTGCCATTGTCAATCTCTGATTTAGTATTTGAGTTTCCTGTTCGTTTTCTGGTTCCTAGCAGTAGCTGGGTGATCAGCCTCCGTGGTTTTCGTGACTTTGTGTCCCCAAGAAGACCACTTCCGGGTCGACTCCCCCCCCCCCCCCCAGTTTTCTACATTAAAGCTCCATTCAATTTACCAATATGGTCAATATTCCTGACTCTGATATGCCTTATCATAGTGTTTATGATAGTAACAAGATTTTCAAACAAAGACAAGTGGTTGAACGATCGCGAACAGTGTTGACCAACGTCATTAATGTTATTTATACAAACACTTGATGCAGTCTGGTGCACAACAAGTATTTCAACAACGCAATTTTACAACGAGGGGCGCCTACATTTATGTCTCTATTCATACACAGTGCCTTCACACAAAATCCTTCGCATGACGTCAGGTAGATATCGTAACGAAATCGGTATCTCTGATGTTCTGAAAATCAAGATCATGTCGATATTCGTTAGAAAAGCACTTGGTTCTTATTTTATGAAACATCATTTTCTAGTGTCTTGGTAAGAGTGGCATAAATTTTCCTAAACCGTAATTTCTTATTCATAACCTTCTTAGGGATCGATCATTCACTATCGCTGCATTACGTTTTGGAGTCATAACTTCTAGTATACCAGCAAATAAAGGTTACTTATTCAATAAATTGTGTAATTCAATAAATGGCCGTAAGACCAAAACTCCCCATTATCGCCCTAGGTCGAAAATTTGAGGGTCACGATTTTATATCATAACAAGAATAGCAATAACAAAAATAATACATCACTGATACATTGTTTGTCTCGAATGTAATATTGTATAACACCAATCGAAGATAAAACTCCACATGTTGGAATACGTATTATATTGCCATTTGATCACGTAAAATAGTGAATACTGAGAGCTCTGATCATCCAGTGACGTTTGCATTTACGTATCTGGTTTTGATTTTATATGGAATTTATGTCGACCTATAACCAACACCATGAGAATATGGTGTAATTTAAATGGTTTAAATTACGTGGCATCAATTGGTCGAATTAACTTTTAAATTGTGATATTATGATAAAATTCTAATCAATCTTGCAGTTCGTTTTTCTGTGTGCGAATCATTGCTCTGTAATTTCAATGGTGGTCCTAAAAGCTGTTTCGACATGTATCATACTTGAATGACAAACAAATCTGAAAACGTGACGATGTTTTCCTGGTTGACATTCGTTTGCTTTATTTCAAGTGATGTTTAAATCAGTTTGATAACAGGGAACATGCACCGAGCTATGGAGACAAGAAAGACTGAGTAACCGGTTATCGGTGCGGTATACGTGAAACTACAATCAACGTGTAAAATACACTACCGAGAAGTAAGTGTCTTACTCTGATTTTCTGATTTGTTTACAGTGGTTTTTGACGATATTTCATGTTAAATAATATCAGTCGATTACTTGGCATAATTTACATGTGAGTCAAACGCCACTTTTCTACAAAATTTCAGACTTCTATTGCAAAAATTGAAGTGTGACAATCTATCTCAATGTTAAATTTCAGCCAAAAACGGGATCTCGAAAATCTGAGCATATTCGGGGATTCGATCCTGTTTACATATATGATATAACCGGATTTGAAGTATCATTGTCATTTAATATTGTGGTGTATTCTGCACAAACCTGTTTATTTTGTAACATTGCACCAGAACAAAACCGAACACATGCACACAATTGTGTAAGTACACAGAAATCGAATGACAGGTTTGAATTTAATATCAATATATCCAAAGTAAATCCTTTGTTGGGTGAAAACATTATATTAGGATTTCCATGCATTTCAGACGAAGATTGCATTTTAAACTTCTGTCTGATACTAGCTAAATTCTTTATACATAATTGCAAAATTAATAGCGAGGACATCTTTTTCTTGGCATTTTTGTCATTACTGAAAAGCAAAATGGAGATTGAAAGACAAATTAGTATCCAAAGAAAGGATCATTCTCTGTTTAAAAAGCGTTGGGGTCTCCTGTATTCAAACCTGTGAAAATGGTGTTTCCTTATACGTGTACATTATCTAGGCATACGTACATGTACTATTTTTCCGAAAAGTTGGTCCTCTTCCCACTCTCTAAATATAAATGAAGATGGTCCTTCGCAAACGCCGCACGTGCCTCTATGTATCAATGAATATTCATAGTGTCGAAATCATACTTGTGTACCTTTTCTTTTGTTGCTCATCATTATGTGTATGTTTCGTTCATGTTACCTGTATCTGATATTCATGTGTAATAAAGGGATTTATATATATAAAAGAAAAAAAAAAAGTTGGAATTTAACTTTGGAGTACATTACGAAGAGTACATTTGCTCTGCGTAGGAAACTATTTACTTCATGTAGGAAACGTTTGCTTCGTGAAGTAAACATTTGCTACGCAAAGCAAACTATTCGCTTCGTGAACAAAACATTTGTTTCGCGAAGGAAACATTTGCCCCATGTAGGAAACTATTTGCTTTGTGTAGGAAATGTTTGCTTTGTGAAGGAAACATTTGCTCCGTGTAGGAATCTATTTGCTTCGTGTAGGAAACCTTTGCTTCATAAAGGAAACATTTGCTATGAAAAGCAAGCTGATTGTTTTATGCAGAAAACGTTTGCTTCGCGAAGGAAACATTTGCCATGCAAATAAAACTATTTGCTTCGTGAAGGAAACATTTACTCCGCGTATGAAATGTTTGCTTCGCGAAGGCAATATTTGCTCCATGTGTATTTAAAATATTTATATCTGTATGTGTTTAAACACGAAATTTTAAAAAATATTTCTAATTATGGCAGGATTAAGCCACCGTACGAATGTATTTTACAATAAGATACCAAGAGGGTCGATTTACACGATTTGCTCTTCGTTAGTATTATTGGCCAAGTATAATACACTGCGCCTTCATCTATATTCAATAAGGATTAAAAAGGTGACAGACGGATTGAATGACATTCATTTAGTGGACGAGTAGTATTAGGGCGCAGTGTATGATACTTGGGCCGTATTATTTTTAATAACATCTTCAAGTGATAACTAGGTAATTCACATTATTTGGGCCAAGGTTTCACAATTAGGGGATCTGATCACGTCGATTTCGACCAGCTTAAACATCATAAAGGAGGCCATTGGTCCTTGTTCAACAAGTAAATCTTCTGTCATTCCTTCTATCGTCTTGATTCAAAAGTGGCATTTGAATATCCATCAAGGACCTACTAACACCATGCACCTGACACAAGGAAGTTGTCAATCATGATTTTCGTTTTTGTGTTGTGTGACACGTGTAATATGGTTCGATATATGAAGAGAAACACTACCAAATTAAGAGCACCAGATATATTGGTCATCGATCAATATTGAACGATATTGGTTCATAATTCATATATTATTACTACCGGCAATGAGGGAAAACGGGAATGTGAATTTCAAAACCAATATGGATTTAAATAATAACACCAGCATTAATAGCTAATTATGTATGCATATTTATTCACAATCCAATACAATTATGCTCCTGTTGAAAGATATTGTTCATGAGTCTTAATAGGAGTAAGCACTCATTTTGCTGTTTCATCTGATACAAAGTTGGAACATGAGAGCTTTACTTATTCACATCAGTAAATTATAATTCACGGCGTATTTCATACATGTATGCATACAAGATGTGTACTAGTAAACAAGTTTATTTATTCATACATTTTGCCACATGTCACGTGTTCACACGTTTGACCTTCAGCGTTACAGATTTACACAGTTCTTAAACAAAATAATTATAATATATAGTCCCAGTTCCCACTCTGTGTTATAGTAAATGACAAGACATTTGAGAGAATTGTGCGAGTCAGCTCACCCTCACGATATGAACAACTGACAGTCTCCGGCAAAGCTTGAAAGTGAGTTGAATAGTGTGTCAGTTCACAGCACACTACATATACTATAATAGGTAATATAATACTATACTAACTATTAATACGACATAACGATTGAAGCAACTGACTTTGAAAACAGGCGACATTTTTCAAAAATCTTAATTTCATAATAAACATGTGAAAATAACTCAATGAGACGTACTCACATCAAATGTTATGAAACCAGTCTTTTGCAAAATTCTGCTTATTTGAATAGGCGGTTCACACGTAAATGCAAGAACTGTATCCATCACACGCAGATGTAAACGAAGCATAAAAGTGCAAGATAGACTGACAATTCCACGACACCATCATATATCACTGATTATTTTCTCATAACTACACTATATACAGAGATACAAACTGGAAAATGCACTCGATGTGGACTTTTAAGGGCAAATTGGGCCTTTGTTGACATTCAGGTTTGATGGATACACTTCGTTTGTTTATAAACAAGACTGGCATAAAATGTGTGTGCAAACAGATGAAAAGACAACACGGATTACAATATTCAAAACCAATGTGCACGTGTTTTTTTGTCTTGTATTAGATGAGTTTCACTGAAGTTTGGTTTTGAACAAAATATTGCATACAATCAAAAGCAGTTGCTTTAAACTAATGTCCAGTGTCCAACAATATTAGTTATCTGATCTGTTGATTGATCCATGTCTGTGTGGGGAGCTCGGTACATTTCGCTCATCGACTTTTATTCATTCATTTTTTTTTGTATTTTATGCTCAATCTAGTAATTATTCGAGGTTGTGGTTAATTTATTCTCCTAAAAAAATTTATTCATCGTCGACGTGTATATATGTTCGTGGAGAGCTCCTCAGCTATTCTGTTGGGTATTCCAATTAAAATAAATGTGTTTAAACTAAACAAAATGATCCACATATGGTCCAATATTCTGCATGCATTATATGATTAATTGAATGTGTTCCATCTGAAACCTCAATAAATCTAATTTTTAGTATTATTATTTATCATTATAGAACTAAGCCTCATCGTCTTATGGGCAGATGGGTCCACTTGTGGCTACAAACAAATATCCTTGTTGTATACAATTATGTATCTGGTTTACGAAAATCATCATTTTATAATAACGTTATGTGCAGGGGATGGTTGAAAAAATGTTTTGTGTTTTTACTATTGGAATGTTTTTGGCAGTGCATTAAAAGTATGCACCTGAAAACCTGTATTCATTCGAATTAGTTTCTTTGTTAATGTTTTTTTTGCAATATGGCAATTTCAATATCATGGATGAATTATTCATATTAGTTCTTCATGAGTAGAACAGTAGCATGACATGGATATATTCCAGAAAAAATGGTTGGACTATATAAAAAAAATGTAGCTTTATTAGTTTTTCCATCTTTGAAATATGCAGGTTTTTGAAATTACTAAGCTCTTCATTCTCACAGTAATATTTCAATTCATACTCGAGTTTTAGTTGCAATATCAACCAATTACTGGAGACTAGAAAATTTGGCTTGTATTATTTGGGAAATTTTACATAATTAAAAGACGCCAACGTTTGGAGTGATATCTCCAGCTGTATGCACTTCAATGTTACCAGACCACAAACAAAGTGAAAACAAGCCTTTGACCAAATAGGATTTAATGATGTTTCGCTTATGAAGAGCAATGCGTCATTGTAATATAAAAATATGTGATTTTAAATGGAGATTTAACATGGGCTTTGTCGCTACCAATTTTGATTTCCTGTTGGCTGGGTTTTTGAAATGGAACAGTCTGATTATGCAGAATGCCTGGGGGACCGTATCAGCTATAGTACACAAACGACAGGTGCTTACTTCTTTCATATGCCCCCCCCCCCGGCACAATAATAATGTAACATTCATTTTGTTGGACAAACGATTGGTACAATTTTGAGCACAGGCATATAGAAATGTTTTTATGGTTTAAAATATAAGCAAACTATACATCGGATAGTTGTGCACATATATAGAATCACTCAATGTATACGCATGTACTGCTGTGTCGTTTGCATTGACACTGATTGCACACTCGGTCAGTAAATTTATTGCGCACATTTCTTGTCAACAAGTTACAAGCCCACACCCACATTTTGTAACGGTCCCCTGAACTGTCCTACTCGGTTGAACACATATCTAGACCAAGCTCCTTCCTGTAACCAATAACTAAGCATAACTAATGTATGCTTTTCAAAATAAATGCTTTACCAGATACACAAATAAAGCGAGGATGATGATAACACACTTAATTTGTTAGCTTATAGAGAATTGTGCTGCGCATCATACACTGGACATAATATGAGCACGATCTAACAAATCTGGTCGCTCTATGGACTTTCGCTTGTTTTTATTTTAGTAAATGAATGAAAAATACCACCTACCAATCTTTTGTGAATACATGTGTTTCGGGGGTGGTAGGTTCCGTCTGGTCATTCCCTAGCGGCGTCGAATTGGTCAGCCACCGCTGTCCTTTCTATTGCCTGTTCTGTCAAACGGGAGGCTTTCCCGCCTTCGTCTTACCATTATAAAATCCCATTTAAATTTTTAAGTGTAATCATTTAACTGCCATGTTGTTGAAAACAGTATCGATATATGACTAATTGTGTTTGGTTGGTGCTTCGTTTTCACTTTGCTTCAAGTCTGGAAAATGTAAAGTGCATACAACTGGAGACATTAAATCAAACGTTGACGTCTTTTTATTATGAAAGGACTTTAAGTAGAAAAGCCCATATCTCTGCCCATTTCATCATTGGCTTTCTTTGAGAATAGAAAACAAATATGAATGCATAGACGTCATGAGTGTGCAGACAAGCTCGTAAAATATGGCTTAACGAGTGTATTCTGCCCAGAGTACATGCTGGTAGTAGTGCAGTTCTGTAATGGGTAACTTCCACAACTGGTAAATCTGAGTTATACAGATTGGAGGATACCACAAATTAGCGACAATACATCGGTCCTTGATATCAAAATACTTCCAATCAAGAGAGTGACTTGTTGTGTCATCTTTTTATTCCAAGACGGCAATGCTCTAGTTCATTAGGCGCGAGGCGGAATGGATACTATAAAAATATACGAAGTAAAGCACACATCTTGGCCAAATATACAATAGCAGTGGGAGTCAGACAAATACTGAAATTATCGTAAAATGATTACCGCTATTGTTATTAACATGTATTAACTTAGTTCGGTTTTGATGAATGCTGTGTTTATTCGTATTGTTCCCATGATGCGTGTCGAAAACTTCATTTATTGGGATATTATTTTGTGTCATATTTTGTGTCATATAGCACAAAAAAGTTATAGGGAGAAATATATCGAGCTTTCAAGAAATATCTTGATTTTTCATTCTTCAGAAGCCAGGAGATTATATAAAATATTGTTTTTAATAAAACGAAATTTGACGATTCTGTTATTCTCAAAGCATCACTGACTTCATCATAGACCGAGATTGTAAAACGTAGTTGATTTCACACCTGGTGGAAATACGATGGCACAACATCTGATTGAAACAAGTGAAACTCAAATCAATAATAATATGTATAAGTAAATCAATATTGAAATGGATGTCTTTATTATTGAACATTTATTTGTTGAACAACACTCTTACACACATCCACATGTCGTTGTATATACATCTGTCATAGAAAATATCATTGTGTGCAAAACGTTATATACACTGGATTGCAGTTTTTTCTGCAAAAGAGTAAAGAATCTATAATATTCACACGTGACATCATGAACATTTTTACAAAATATGTAATTGAAGCGGCTGAACTCGAAAGTAGGGGTTGTTCTCCACAAATCTATATGAGTCTGATCATGTCAACTGAACGTTATGAAATATGTTCTCTCCTATGTTACTTGTATATCAATCATACTATAAATCTGCGTTTCTTTATAGACAGAACCATACACTTTCTACTCAAATGGGAGACAATACTGCAAATACATGACACGAAAAAACCATAGCTTAGAACGTAATTCAAGATGCCCAACTATAATTTCTAAAATATGACATAATATGACTTCAGGTAGCTCATTTGCATTATTCATCGAAATCGGGTTCAAGTTACAGTTTTCCCAGTGAAAAATGTTATCAATTGACACAGTCTCAGCGTACACGCCAATGTCAAAAATAACAGTATATCTTCACCATAACACAATAAAGAACAATACTGCTTAAATCACTCGTATCGCCGCATGTGGAAAAATGATTGTACTTCGTTTTCTTGCTTCAGTCGTGGGGCAGTTGATTGCCATGCAAGCCGCCGTGGGCCCGATAGCAAGGCCCATTCTTTGTTATGTGTTATTACCAGCGGCCGGTGTTGGGACCGTGAAACTTGCATAACGTTCGAGGCTTTGGACGAGCTGTTCTTCCAGAAAGCCAAATTACGTGAACTTAATGGCAGGGAGATGAAGCCGTCGGTCGGCAGGTTTGACGAGGTCATTTCCACGTCCGTTCACGGTGGATGGGCCGAGAATGAAGGCGTGCAATGCAGCGGTAGCTTTATGCAGGCAGAGTGTGCGCAAAGTTCCACATGGCGCGATCTAGAGGCTCTCAGACAGGTTATGACGGTACTTGCGCTGAGACTACGTGGCCAGAAAGTCGAGTGCAAGGTGGATAACTAAAACGTTCCTATTATCATTTCAGTAGGCAGCATGAAGCCCAGCCTGCAGCGTCTGGCCTTGTGTGTAAGGGATATTTGTCTACAGTTTGATATAGACCTTTCAGTAGCTTGGATTCCCAGATCTCAGAATGCACTG
Organism: Terebella lapidaria; assembly: GCA_949152475.1. Lineage (NCBI taxonomy): Eukaryota > Metazoa > Annelida > Polychaeta > Terebellida > Terebellidae > Terebella > Terebella lapidaria. The sequence goes on along the minus strand of OX424559.1, from coordinate 36,039,716 downwards.
GCAGATTACCTGAGTCATTGCGCAGATGCAGAAGATTGGTCGATCAGCGACACTATTTTTCACGTCACACAGAGGCGATGGGGATTTTACATGGTGGACAGATTTGCTAACGAAACTAACAGTAAATGTAAACGTTTCTATTCCAGATTCTGTTGCCCAGCATCAGAGGGCGTGGAAGCCATGAAATATAACTGGCGTGGTGAGAACAACAGGTTGGCCCCGCCACCCCGGCTAATTGCTTCTGTTTTTCAGAAAATGGTAGAAGATCGTGCATTTGGCACCCTCGTGCACCCTCGTTTTGGCACCCTCGTTGAATGGAAAAGTGCTCATTTCTGGCCTCTAATGTTTCCTGCCCCAGGTACTAGACATTCGATCGTGAAAGACGTATGTCGCTTTGCAGGTCCTTCCATTTACCAGGCCGGTCGGGGTCACAATGGGTTGTTTGGTTCCCCCAACAAGGGCATGGCGTTTCTGGCCATAAGATTGGAGCCGTGATGCGTGTTGATAAGCTTTGGACGTCTTCTCTTTGGCAGAATTGAAGCTGAGCCACAGACTGCAGGATTTGATTAGCAGCGACGATGGACTGACGACAGGTGATCCAGAGATGCTTGCTCTGGGGCGAAAAATGTCCCAGCACTTGATTCGGTCGCGCAGCGTGGGAACTGTATCACAATACTTCAACGCTTACAATTAGTGTAAAACATTCACCACTGGGCGAGGACAAGCGCTCCCAGCTACGTCAATCAATGTGTCTCTGTACGTGACTTATTTGCTGGAGGGCGGTGCCAGTTCGTCGTCGGTAGCTACAGCTATTTATGCAATTAAATGGGTGCACCAACTCAGTGGATACGAAGACCCCACATCTTTTCGCTGAACCGATAGAAAACGATCATTTCTGTTTGATCCGAAGCAAGATACTATTACTTCCATACTAAAGTCTTGCACAGTTCGATGCATCATGAGGTTGCAAGAAGGGAAGTACAGCAAGAATAGACCATACGATTTTTCAGTCCGTATACAATGTACAGTTTCTAGTACATAATCATATGTTGTAGTCTAATTGCAACTATGTTGGTCACGCAAGTAAATACGTCATAAATTTACAAACGTAGTTACACTTGATAAGATGTATGGTAAATAAATATTATTCATTATCATAAGTATATCCCAACTAATAAATCAACTAAGTGTAACAGTTTCACGTTGTAAAATATAGCGATCATAACGTTTCGCCCAAGTATAGGTTCCTCTCATTACATGTATATTAAAAAAACTCCACAGTGATACTGGGTTGGTTTACACATACAACTCCTACTTATTACAGTCGTTGCTTCTGTATGTCCCTTTGGCAGGAGGCTGGACTTTTTATAATTTGAAAGCATGTCATTACATGGCACGTCTGATCTGAGTTAGTTGGAGTAAGATTTCTTCTCACTATTTACATGGGTGAATAAGTCAGTCGATAAACAATCACCTGACTCAAAATATTTCATTCTTTTTTATCAATAAGTGTTGAATTTGTTATTTGATTTTTATTATTTGATATATCAACAAGGAGAGGCACATTTGAAAAAAAAATTGTGAAAAATAAATTCACAAGAAACATACCAAGTGAAGGTAGATAGTACAGATCATTGACAATGTGCTTCCATGTTTGCAAAGTAAATAGTTGATTATGCGATGGGAGGATTTATCGTGAGGATATTCGACCAGAGAAAAACCTGGTTGTATCCAGTGTTATTTTTGCCTTGATAAGAGTGGATCGTGTGTGCTGTGACCCATATATTCTTGATTACTTCCCCCTCTCTACAGCAGGTCCACATGACAACGCCAAAGATAACACTTGCAGCTATGCTCAAAGTCCCCACCACCGCAATCATGATAATGATTGTATCTGTAATGTGATATAGAACAGTAGAAATTACCAAATGTTTTGACCAATAATGAATGTATTCAACAGAATATGAAATATGACCAAACAGATATAAATATACCAAAATGATTTTGATGTCAGAACACTGAGGCCATAGCTTAGAAGAAGAGGAGGGGGGGGGGAGGGGTGAGACAAACAACCCCACAGTACCCGTGCGAGTGGAATTCGTTTTGTACCATGAATTTTGGATAAGTTGTTTGGCATTGAATTCTGTACAATGTATGTCAAGATATTGTCGATATTGGGATAGAATAAAATTACAGCCAAGCGCGTTTGGGATCATTTATTTTTGGGGAATATGATTAGATGACACTCATTCTGGTATATTAGATATAATTAGTGTATTCGGATACAATACTATTCTCTTATAAGTGATGGGTAATTCATCACAACACACACACACACACATGCACACCGATATCACGAAGATTTTGATGCTATTTTGTATATTCTAACATGTCACTTATCAACATGATCAACCCCAATTGTACAATTCATTGTGATATGTAAATGAACCTGGTGGGCAAGTAGACGAGACAAAATCAGTGAATCTATGGTGTCTACCTCGTCAAAGAAGTCCACTTCACTTTTTATGAGTCAGTTTTGTGCTTTCACTTCCTTAGAGAAGTTTAGAATCGTGTCATAGCTATTGCGACTGCACACCGAATAAAAGGAGCAGATGCAAATCACATATATAAATATATCGAATTGTTTTGCTAGCAAGCTAAATTGAACCATGTACGGAATACAACGCCTACTTATTGTTCTCACTTGTTTGATGGAAACATATGCTGATGGTGAGTTTGATAACACAAATCCAGTGTCTGCAAAAATTGGTAGTGCCATCCACATTTGTGTAATATCACAAGAGTTCAGTCATACACGTATTTATGAATGATCACTTTTGTACCATAGTGTTTGAATCTGCTCCCGGAGTTGTGAGAGTGGACCCTGGAACCGACGTCAGTCTGGAGTGGAAGCTTACCCAGGACTTTGACGTGAACAAACCTGGAGCCACGATGACAATATTCAATGGTCTCGATGGAACTGGCGACATTGTTGTGGAGTACAGACAGGCTACTGGAAACTGTGATAACAAGGGTGATGCCAGGTTGTCTTGTATATTAACGAGTCCGGTGGGTAGAACTGTTGGCTTCCGTGTCACAGACGTCATCAGTGAATATGCTCATACTTACACTTGTCAGGTGATATTTGAGGATTTTGAATCACCTCCGAGTCATCAAAACGACGATGCCTTATTGTATGTATTCGGTACGTAAGTGTGCATAATTCATACAATAGTCTTCTAACAATATGGAGGGATTTTGTGAGTTTTCCGCTCGTACTCATCAGTTGTCATTTATATTGTTCCTTTGAAAATCACGATTCAAGCCATTATCGATAGTAAAACGGATTTCTCACGGCCATTACAGCCTAAACATGACATTTTTCAGAATATTCAAATTAAGACCATCATGACAGTTATGTTTTTAGTAAGTGCGTTACCAAGGACATACAATGTCTCAGATAATTGTTTTCACTACATGTCAGATGGAATTAATATAAAAATACCCACGAAAGGTCTGAAACAATTTAGAACGCCAACGCAAACTTGTTGATTTTGTTGTATGAAAACTACCGGACAGAAGGCTACACCTAGCAAACACTTATGATATATTATATCATCCATTGTAAATTGGTTTTATGGGCATGCTTTCCAAAGGTATATCATGACATATCATACAGAATGGGTAAACGAATCAAAATTATCCTGCACAGCTTCCCCATCAGTCACACTGACCGGTGACACTGACGTGGTGGCCGGGACCTCCATCACTCTGACTTGTGACGGATCATCTCATTCAGCACCACCAGATCTCAGACCTGAGCCATCAGAACTCCTCTACAGCTGGGACGCCCAGAACTCCACAGGAAACTACGTCATCAGTGGACAGGAGCTGAGGGTGACGTCATCAGTGTCAGACAACAACGGCGACGTGGTCAAGTGTACTGCGCACGAGAACGGAAGTGGACAAATGGGAACAAAACAAGTGACGCTTAACATTGAATGTAAGAATTGAATGTACTATCCTTACTGATTTGACCACACTATTTGACCACCAACGCACATTGCAAATCCATTCTAATAATTGCAAGCATGATGGCTGTTGTGAATATATGCCCTCCAGTTATTACCGTTAGTTCAAAATTATGATGATGACAGTAGAAAACCCAAAAAGAAAACAGAAACGAAACCCGATCAAATAGTTATATCTTATACCACAATGTCGTCTCTGAGGATAGTGTGTAGATAATGTTGTTCCTATATACGCCAGATGTTCTTCAGTTCATAGCCGCTCAGCAACTCATTAGACACCCATAACAAACACTAATAAATAAAAGTATTGCGAGTACATTTATACCCAAACATCGTGTTGGTTTAAACAGGGTGTATAGGTTTGATCCGAGTATTGCTAACTAACTACTCAACATGAGTAATTATCGATAACTAATATTATTATATGCCTACGAAAATGCTACAATGGATTACACAGAGTGCAATCGGTCCGATATATTGCGGTATTGACCGCCTTCATATTGACCGGCGTCGCGCATAGCAACCGACGGTCTTTTGAAGTTTACGTATTCATACGCTGGTGAAATGTTTTTTGGTTCTGTAGTACATGAAAGTGTTCATAAAATTATTTGCTTTCAGGGTCTAAAATGGCTAAAAAAATGTCAGCATTTGTAACCATGTCTCTCCCGAGGGGTATGCATATCACGATGCGGCATATACATGATATAGTAATATGTTAATCTAGTCCTTAGGCCATTTTCCAGGAGACCTCTAAAATGGGTTTTCGTCGCCAAATCAGGCATATTAGGTTTCTTGGTGTCATTCTGTAGGTTTTCATGTCAGGAAAAATATTAGACCGGGTAACCTTCTCAAAAAGTGTCCAAACAATGGAAAAAATGACTTTTTCCAAGATGGCCGCCGCGTCTGATCAAAAAGTTCGTTTTTGTTTTTTCTCTGCTTCTAGTCAAGCTAGAAGTGTAATCTTGGTGTCCTTTCTTAGGTTTTAAAGGTTGAGGAATCCAATGAAATACATTTCAAGAACATCTATGCGTTATTTCAATTGAAAAACTACACCTTGACTGGTAATTGAACGTCAGAAATACCGATTTGGGGAGGAAGTATGTTTTAAATGTAGCTGCGCTATTTATCACCAGGTATTACCATTTTGAACAAAACAATTCCATGAATAAATCATCAACATATCAGTTTATGCACATCCAAATTATATGAAGAAAAGTGGAACAATGGTCATATAGGTCATACACTATTTACTTGCTGAACATTCGTTTCTAAGGTTGTCTTGTTTTTTTTCTACTTCATATTTAATACTGTATATGTGAAACAAATAAATTTTGCAATTGTTTTTACAACATATATAACACATATGGTTGAGTTCAATCATAGTCAACTTCCTCTCTAGATGTATCTGCAACAATTTCATCTGAATGTGTGATTCGTCAAGAAACCTTGAAATCAAGCCGAGAGTTGATCTTTAAGTCGGCCTAGCCGACTCCGTGTTTGGGTATACAGATGGAATGAAACCGAACTTACAGAATTTCAAGAAGTAAAGTCAACCAAAGTTGAACGTAGAATTGATTGGAAGACCAGTTGGGTAAAATAAAGCTGATAACGTCTGAGATATCTCAGAACCCAAGCTATCAAATGAACAACCAGACGAAGAGGAAGAGATCGATGAGGAAAGCGGACTAAAACCCGAATGATTGGCGATCCTTACTTTGAGCAGGCGAGGAGTGACTGCAGACCAAACCCTCTAATACCCGAGACGGCCTGCAGCCAGGGATCCGACGTCACCCGAAACAACCCGAAGCCAGAGTGCCGAAGTCATTCAAGACAAACTGCAGCCGGAGTACCAAAGTCTCCTGAAACACCACTACAGCAGGAGAACAAGAGTCTGCCTAGTGAGCATTCCAGCTGGAGAATCAGAGTCAGACGAGTGAGCATTTCAGCTGGAGAACCAGAGTCAGCCAAACGACCCCTACAGCCAGAGAACCAGAGTCGGCCAAATGACCATTCCAGATGGAGAACCAGAGTCAGCCGAGTGACCCTTGCACCCGGAGAACCAGAGTCAGCCAAGCAACCCCTGCATCTGGAGAACTATAGTCAGCGGAGCAACCATTCCAGCCAGAGAACCAGAGTGAGCCGAACGACCCCTGCAGCCAGAGAACCAGAGTCAGCTGAATAACAATTCCAGCTGGAGAACCAGAGTCAGCCGACCGGTCATTCCAGTCGGTGAACCAGAGTAAGCCGAACGACCCCTGCAGCCAGAGAACAAGAGTCAGCTGAGTAACAATTCCAGCCAGAGAACCAGAGTCAGCCGACCGGTCATTCCAGTTGGTGAACCAGAGTAAGCCGAACGACCCCTGCAGCCAGAGAACAAGAGTCAGCTGAGTAACAATTCCAGCCAGAGAACCAGAGTCAGCCGACCTGCCATTCCAGCCGGAGAACCAGAGTTAGCTGAACGACCCCTGCAGGCAGAGAACCAGAGTCAGCTGAATATCAATTCCAGCTGGAGAACCAGAGTCAGCCGACCTGCCATTCCAGCCCGAGAACCAGAGTAAGCCGAACGACCCTTGCAGCCAGAGAACAAGAGTCAGCTGAGTAACAATTCAAGCTTGAGAACCAGAGTCAGCCGACCTGCCATTCCAGCCGGAGAACCAGAGTTAGCTGAACGACCCCTGCAGGCAGAGAACCAGAGTCAGCTGAATATCAATTCCAGCTGGAGAACCAGAGTCAGCCGACCGGTCATTCCAGTCGGTGAACCAGAGTAAGCCGAACGACCCCTGCAGCCAGAGAACAAGAGTCAGCTGAGTAACTATTCCAGCCAGAGAACCAGAGTCAGCAGACCGGTCATTCCAGTTGGTGAACCAGAGTAAGCTGAACGACCCCTGCAGCCAGAGAACCAGAGTCAGCTGAATATCAATTCCAGCTGGAGAACCAGAGTCAGCCGACCGGTCATTCCAGTCGGTGAACCAGAGTAAGCCGAACGACCCCTGCAGCCAGAGAACAAGAGTCAGCTGAGTGACAATTCCTGCTGGAGAACCAGAGTCAGCCAACCGGCCATTCCAGCCAGAGAAGCAGAGTAAGCTGAACAACCCCTGCAGCCAGAGAACAAGAGTCACAGAGTGACCATTCCAGTAAAAGTTCCAAGCCTTAACTAATTTTATGCCATGCAGTAATACTTTCAACTACTGAAATATTCACCAAATTATCTTTTACCAGATAATTTAGCTTATCCAATTCCCAACAATACAAGTGATTTCTTTATCTACATTCACTGATAATGAATATGATTCAACTGTTGTAATAAGTTAGTGATATTAACTAATTAATATTATTACTGCAGATATAAAATATATACTGGACAAACTTACTACATTTAGTCATATTATAAAATGTTCTCATCTTCATTATTTTTATTGTGGGCAATAATAGACTTAAATGATGAAAGTCAAGTTAATGTATTCGATTACAGTATATTTTTTGAACAAATCCATCAGCTCTATACTTGTACACACATTCAGTGTGATATGTTTCCTAATTGCAACCAAAAGGAATGATCGCTGACCTCGAGCTGGATACTAACATTGCTTAAATAAGTCTTTTCATTAACTATAATTATAATTATTTAATATTTCTGTGTCTGGTCACTGCTCAATATGCCTCTTCAATATCCTAGTGATACCTGTAAAATGACCACCCCTGGAGCCTTAACAAGCCATGTTTGTCGAAACAGTTTATTTTGTTACGAAATGTGTCACCAATCGGCCATCTTGGTCGCCATGGCAACCAAAATCGATAGGTTTTGGGTTGTTACTATAAGCAGAAACCCATAAGAGGATCTCTTATGGGTTTCTGATATAAGGCATATTCTTATGGAATATTGTCATAAACAGTTCAGATTTGCACCTTGTGGAGCGTTCACATGGAAGTCTGTGTGGCACTTGTAGCGGCGCGACGATCGCAAATCCATAGTATCTGCTTTGTTCAGAGAATACAATAAACTCTTAATGATGTATTCATGGGATTGTTTTGTCCAAAATGGTAATACGTGGTAATGAATAGCGCAACTACATTTGAAAACAGATCTCCTTCGCAAATATCTCTTTCTGACGTTCAAATGCCAGTCGAAGTGCAATTTTGCAATTGAAATAATGCATAATTGTTATTGGAATGTATTTCAATGGATTTCTTAACCCTCAAAATCTAAGAAAGGACACCAAGATTACACTTCTAGCTTGACTAGAAGCAGAGAAAAAGCAAAAACAAACTTTTTGATCCGACTCGGCGGCCATCTTGGAAAAGTCATTTTTTTCATTGTTTGGACACTTTTAGAGAAGGTTACCCGGTCTAATATTTTTCCTGATATAAAAACTTACAGAATGACACCAAGAAACCTAATATGCCCGATTTGGCGACGAAATTTTTTTTTTCAGAATGTCCCACAGACTAATCGACTGAATATAGTGTTTGAGGTCCTCGGTCGTGTCTGTGCCGCGGACGCACTCGCAAGCTCGTGCGTGCTACGGTCCAGACACGACCTCGGGCCTCAAACACTGTATCCAGTCAGCTACCTATAAAAATGCATAACCAATATCATTTTTTTCAATGTCATATACATTAAGTTGGCCCAGAAAACATCTGGATGGATGGGAGTGACCACCTAACAGTTGCCCCTGGAGACAGAGTGACGAGGACGTGTGCGGCTGACTGCAATCCTGAGTGTGACTATGTCTGGACCCCAGGGAATATAGAAACCCCCCAGCTGACCTTTGACCCCGTGCAGGAAGATGACCATGGAGTGTACACGTGTATAGCTTCCAATAAACACAACTCGGGTGGACTGAAGATAGAGTTCACCCTTAATGTGTACTGTAAGTCAAAGATTGAAGACAAGCTAAACAATACATCACAAATATCAGTTAAAAATGAATACGTTTAAGTATACTAGTAAGAATTTTTAAAATTTAGGTATTGCAGAAAACAAAACTGGAATGACTATCTGGAGATAAGTCCTCCTCGTTCTTGTGAATCAGAAATCCATATACAGGCATACAATATGTGATATAATTGTGCGGTGTCAGCCTCACTATATATGTTAGTATAATTTTGGCTCCATGGCAAAACTGGTGATAAGACTACCCATGCGTGGACTGATTGCTATCGAGTCAAGCCAGCGATATTATTACCCATATATCATGTCACAAACTCACATTACACCACAAATACACTGTAAATACCAAGGATAAAGGACAACTCGATAAAGATTGCATGTGAAAATCAACTTGCATGTACATGTAGTAATTAGAGAAGCTTATAAAGGACATTCATCTTTTTTATTTAGAATATAACTTTTTTCTGAAGAATTAGTAGTTTTCCCAGTTGCTTTTGGAATTAAATATTTAAACGTGGAATTGAATGGTAAAACCGGGAAATGAATATATAAACCTGGAAATAAATGTTTATACCCAACCATATTCAAACCTGGGAATAAATGTTCAACCAGGAAATAAATATTCAAACCGGGAAATAAATATTCAAACCCGGAATTAAACATTTAAAATCAGGAAATGTTTCTGGGCTTTTGTAATTATTTTATTCAATTTCGGTTTGGATATTCATTTCCATTTTTAAATATTTATTTCCCTGTTTAAACATTCAATTCCAGGTTTTAATACTTAATTCCAGGTTTAAATATTTAATTCCGGCTTTGAACATTTATTTCCAGGTTTAAATATTTATTTCCTGGTTTGAACATTTAGTTCCAGGTTTTAATACTTGATTCCAGTTAATCCCGGGTTTCAAATATTTATTTCCCAGTCTCTCTGGGTTTTGCCCAAGGAGTAAATCATTCATTAGAAAAAAGTTAATTCATAAATAAAAAAAATTGAACGTCCCTAATAAGCTTCCCTAAATAATACTCTACTATTGCAATGGGGATGTGACAGTAGTATGGTGAGGAATATTCAGGACATTTGATCTCTTTGACAGGGAATTATTATAATACGAGTTCTTGGTTTCGAGTTTATTCTATTGTTATCAATTAATCAGTAACCCAAAGGCTTCAGTTTGAATAACATTTATTTTTTATGATTTTTTGCAAGGATCGTTTTTCTATTCGTCTTTAATTTTGTGTGTGTTCATAAAGCCTCGAGTATTGGTTCAAGTCCCATTTGTCCCAGTGGCCGCACATTTGAACTCAAGTTCTGCTGTTGTGATGCTTGTTTCTACATACAATTTTAATGTGTATTGTATGATTTATGCAGGCAATCGCGATGTATCTACACCCCACTGACGCCTCAGTTCACATTCGACTATGTTTTCATTGCAGATCAAAGAATCACCACTTTCACATCTTCAGTTCCAACTCCAGTCGAGTCTAACAGCACCACAGTGATGTGTGGTATTTCCAGCAGACCAGATTCTACAATAGAAGTCACTTACAGGGACAATGGGACAGTTCTGCTGACCACAACCACGAGAGAAGACACGGATCAGAGAGCAGAGTTCACTTTCCACAGTGTCCAGTGTCTGGATACAGGCGACTATCTGTGTACAGCCAATAACGGAATTGAGCCTGCTGACGTCACGGGGAATTACTTCCTGGATGTGAAATGTATGGGTTTTAAAATTGACGAATGTTACTTGTACGAACGTTAAATTGACGAGTTATTTTGTTAAATACGTGGTACATGGGTTACTGATATCCCAGTGAAGCTGCGCTCGTTGATGTTACTTTCAGGTCCATTCACACCTCTAGAAGAGAAAAAGAAAACTGCAGGATCTCTTTTATCTAATGTCACTTTCAATATTTCAATGACTGCAAACCCTTTCACTGAGATACAGAAGGAACATATCACGTTCAACGGGAATTATAGTCTTCCAAACAACACTATCGTCTCAATCAAAGACACAACACATATTGTACAGAAAATTGTGGAATTGCACATCTGGATAATCAAAGAATATAATTTTGGAGACTATGTTCTGACAATTGGAAATGACTTTGGACATCCAGCTGTCATTTCTTTTACCTTGGAACCGGAAGGTATGCTAAAAATATTGAATTAGTGAGGTATATTGATACTCGTTCTATTAGCATTGACTATCTGTGAGAATAATAATTGCAAATATTGGGTTGTCTAATTATACCCAGGTCCTCCCACCGAGCCTTCTGCCCCAGAACTTGTGTATGCAACAGCTGTCAGCCTCAACATCGAGTGGACAGCTGGGTCCAATGGTGGCTACAAACAAACCTTCACTGTCCTGCACAAGAACGAAATCACCAAGGAGGAACATAGCGTGGAAGCTGTGTCAGATTCTGACTATACTGGTGGTGACATTGTATCTTACAAGTTGTTGGATGATGAAACAATATTCCCGACTACTAGATATAGCATCAGAATCAAGGCTACAAACAAGTATGATGGCTACAGTGAGGTGACCGGGCAGTCGGCAGCATTTGAGACGGACCGTATGTATAATTGGGATGCTTTGTTTATTGTCGAGATACCGACATTGTAGCAGTCAATTCATCGAGGTTTATCTAATAATTTCTACAATTTGCAGCAATCTCAGAAGTTTTGCATGAGCCAGAAATTGAAGTTAAACAAGATGAGAAGATCGTCATCATAACGCTGTTTATCTCCAATCCTGAGTACATTTCCTTGGTCATGGTCAAAGTTTGTGATGCTACTGATCTGGATCTGTGCGAGATGTCAAACTCCACAGATACTTCTGCCAACCAGATACCGGCAACGATTCCTCCTGGTAATCCAGAAAAGTTGATGATTTCCATTTATCTGTATGATGTGGGAGATGTTGTTTTCGCTGGTGACTGGGAATTCAGGATACAAAGCGATGGTAAAAATTTTGAACAATTTTCATTTTTCCAGGTTTCCTGCTTTGTCTTCACTTTATTAAAAGTTGTAGTTCCCAAACTGTTCCCATCAACTAAAAATACTTCTGGGAATACTACTATCATATGATGATACTATTGTCATATGATATCAATTTTGTGTCTCACTTAAAATATTACATAGCCGTCACGTTTCGGGGCATTCCAACTGTTCATTCTGCAGCTAGATCATATCAACACTGCTTTAAGAGGAGAGATTGTATTGCATATGTGAAATATACTTGTTTTCAATGACCGCAGGTTTGCCCATTGGAACAATTGTGGCCATTGCACTCGGTTGCATATTGGCTGTAATACTTGTTGGTGTTCTAGTTCTGGTTATGTACATAAGGCAGTCCTCGGAGGTAAGTTGTGTTTTCACACATGACGAAAATACCAAAATTGAACAATATACTGCTCTTGCCGATTTCCGTGTTCATGCTCAGATAATGAGCAAGATAAAAAGGGTTATCAATGACTATGCTGCATCCTCAACAATATTTATATATGTTGCAGAATTCGAAGATACACCATTGTTTGAATGACTGTCTCGTAATCAGAAAAAAAGATGAGCAAAAGAAACAACAGTCTGTACACTATGAAAATGTTGGAGTCATTGGAGTCCCGAACTCTTCTAATGCAAATATGCTCCAGGTTTGACAGTAGATCAACATGATTCAATATAAGAATGAACGATTGCATTATGAACTAAAATGTACCCAGAAATCCCAGATATTGTGTACTAGTATACTAAACACCAAAAACATACGCAGGTCAATGAAGAAAAGGGAAACGTCCAGGAGGATCGCCAAACAAGAGACCAGCGCCAGGTTGTTGAATATGAAACACTCTCCAAGGAAAATGTTCAGGTGAGTCTATTTCTATCTCATTGCATACCCTTTTTTGAAGACATATAAGAAATGCATGTAAGAAATATGTAAGCAAATAATTTGTGCTTCGATTTCTTTCACTCTGACGTGGTATGTTATATACTTTCAGCGACCCAATGTATACGATGTTCTGGAGGGAAAGAGTACAATATGAATCGTTTGCATGTCATTTACTCTGCATATACATCGTGGCCCTAGTAGCAAAGTACTATGTGTAATGAGCTTAGTTCTCAACCGTTATACAGTGATATAGGGGTACCCATTGTGCATGTAAACTATAATTATATAAGTCATTGTTTAACATAATTACTTGGAAAAATAAATTTTGCCAAGTATGTTGGTCATTCATCTTGTTTGTATGTTTGTATATTTGTATGTTTGTATGTTTGTCTGTCCGTCAGTTTGCACGATAGCGGGCGTAATTCTTGTCGCATTGTCATGAAATTTTCACAGAATATGCGCAAGGAGCTTACTCATGAGCCTATTGTTTCTGAAGGTCAGAGGTCAAAAATTGACGCCAAGGTCATTGGAAAACCAAACAATTAAAAAATCCAATTATATTTTATCTGCATCTTTTGATGTATAACCGACAGCTGTTGAGTCAAAATTGACGATTTTGACTCCAGGTTAAAAAGACGGGGGTCAGGAGTTTCTGGATCAAAAGTTTCATGCAATGCTGTGCAGTCAATTCTTGTCGGATTCTCATGAAATTTTTAGAGCATATGCACACAGTATATCGGCATAATCCTGTTGTTTTTCAAGGTCAAAGGTCAAGAATTGACGCCAAGGTCATTGAAAAACCACAAATTTAGAAATCGTCATAACTCCATTTTTATTCCACCTGCACTTTTAAAAGTGTTCTTGTCGTTTACTATGGCCAATTCTACATCTTTTGATGTATAACCGACAGTTGTTGAATCAAAATTGACGAATCAAACTCCAGGTGAAATACATGGGGGTCAGGAATTTCGGACCCAACGTTTAATACATTGCTGTGCAGTCGATTCTTGTGTGATTTTGACAAAATTCTCACATAATATGTGCACGGAATGTCCGCTAACCCTTTTAATTTGGAACATCATAGCTCTCAAACTGTTGTCACGGCAACAGAAAATCGTTACTGAAAATCATTACATGAAAACGATAATAGCATCGCTATATGAAACACACCACTTCACATTGCCAGCCACGTTAGTGCTGTGCGTAGAGCGTCGGACTTTGAATCCACAGACCCGGGTTCAATACTATCTCAAAACTATTTTTTTTCTCCATCATAAGATCATGTATTCAATTCCAAACAACGAAACAACACATTCATAGTGTATAAATTCAGCAAATAAATGTAGCACGGGTAATCTTCATCGTTTTTATGTCATACTTAATTATTTCTCACTATGAATTTCTTAAAATCATTTAACAGTGTCTCATTGGTTCCAATATGATCGTGTCCTTCATGCATCATAATGCATCTGTGTTAAGTTCATTCTGTCATGATTTGTATTCACTGAGTGTTTCTATTTGTTTTGTTCACTTGTTGTCATTGTAATTTTTCATCTGTTACTTACAAGATCATGATCATGCTTTTAATTCTGAAGAATGTAGCAGCACAATTTAATTTTATTACAGTGCTATGATGCAAGGGTTTATAGACCAAAGCTGGTTTATAGACCTCTTTTCAAGTTCATTACTTTATTTTGCCAAGTCCTAGCTCTTTGAGCGATTGCTTCATATGTGTTGTTGCAGGCGCGCCCGCAGATAGAAGCACTGGAAGCACGTGCTTCCAGTAAATTTTTGAGAAAAAAATTATGGTGAATATATTGCTGTCTGGAAATAACCGTGGTGCTTCATCGAATAATGAAATAAGTGGATAATAACTCGAGATATTGTTTACTGTAACTGCATTCCGGTAAAGCTCTTGTTTATGAACCCTGAAGATGAAAACTCAATAATCACCTCATCAAATCATTTCAAGTCAGTTGAATTGGTCATTGAACCGATAAAGTAAAGGGTCTGATATAGTTTCCTGTTTAGGTTCTCCTCAAAGATTGATAATATTTCCCAGGTTCTGGTGTATGTCATTTAGCTAAATTATTTTATCATGGTAAACATTGTGGTAACCAGGGCTTTACAACATTCTATCTACAATGATAATCTACAACGGTGATATTTATACAAACAGTGTAACACTGTCGAACCGTGTTGCCATATACTATGAAGTAATTTGCTTGACCGACTTCATATTTAAAATATGTTGTGGACAAAACCTATGGTTCAGAAGACATAATCAGGGTCCCAGTATACCTATGGTTCAGAAGACATAATCAGGGTCCCAGTATATGAACAGAGCCCATCACCATGATGATCACAGAGCACCTACTAACCCCCAGCTTCTGGGGCCCTGGGCGGGCCCCAGACCCCACGCCAACATATCCTGTCCCAATCGCATTGGTCCTTTGTGCTTCCAGTTTTTCAAATCCTGGGGGCGCGCCTGTGCTGTTGATTCTGCCAGCAGAAATTGTGTGTGTATATATTGGAAATATACTTAGGTGATAATACTCTTCTGCCTGGTTCTCTGGTTCAATATATTATTAAGTATATCCCCAACATCTATAATATATGAGAAACACAAGTAAGCGTCAGGAAATGTAGTAAAAGACATGTGTCGCCTCTTAGCAGTGCTTAGCTCGATTCCAATGTGGAGAATGGGAAGTTTATTTGAGTTTATTTGTAGACATACATACTGCAATTATAGTCACTGTTATGTGAATAACAAGAACAGGGACTTTCCAGACTCAAAATGGAACAATTTCCAGACCCAGATCAATTCGAAACCCCGATGCACGATAGCTCGATACAAACGAACGGAAACCGTTGAACACTTCATCCTGTTTTGTCCGCGCTATAGAGCATACAGGTAGAATTTGTTTACCGCCCTAGATACTAAATCCAATAGATTCTCTAGGCTAACAGCCACCGATAGGTTGCGTGTATTACTGGACCTTCAATTTGAATTATTGTTCATCATAAGAAATCAAAAACATCATGCTATTGAAGAAACTGTTTCCTATATAAAGATTACAACCACACTCAGAAACACTCCACCGGACCGCTCTCACTAATAAAATGTATTGGTAATTAAGTATTTTGAGTGCTGAGATGATATGTGAGACTGGATAAATTGTATTCCATTTTACAATAATTGCCAATAAAGTCTTCGTATTCGTGTTAATATAAATTAACATGCTACATAAAATTACCTTGTACGCTAAGGCTCCATTATTCACATATATACATATAATATTCGACTTGTAAAACAATTTCGGGGGTGAGGGGGGGGGGGTGAAACATTATGTCAAACTGCATCGAACTGCATTTTTTCCATCTGATAACAAAGCCAATGAATTATCCTGACATACCGTATATGTTCATACATGTAGAAGTTACAAACATATATATAAGAATTGTTATTTTATACCAATATGCGTACGTATTATCCATTTAAAAGAAAAGTCGTAAGTCACCGATAATCAGACTAGGTGAGCGACGAGTAATTTGTCGGATAGCACAGTAGCACAAAATTTATTTGGGTTCCCACTATCTATTGCCATAAAAAAAACGTTCACAGCATTAACATAATACTGACTCATTTCTATACTGTGTATCACAACTACATTATTAGATTCATCATGTTCTTACATACTCCACTCAATAAATGTATATATACTTCACACAAAATGTCTATAACAATAAGATACCAAGTGGGTCGATTTACTCGTTTTGCTCTTCGACAGTATTATTTTTAAAGACATTGTCAAGTGATAGCTGGGTAATTCAAAATATTTGGTCCAAGTTCTTGCGATAGGGCCGGGGCATCAATCCGGACACGGCACACTGAACCTATCAATTTAGACCTGTTTAGACAATATAAAGGAGCCTATTGATCCTTGTTCGACAAGTAAATCTTTTGTCATTCGTTATTTATCTTCTTGGTATTTAAGTGGCTTTCGAATAACAATCAAGGACTTGGTAACACCATGCGCCTGACACAAGGAAGCTGCCACTCATGTTTTTTTGTGGTATGTGTGATACTTATATGGTTCGATATATATGAAGAGATAAACTACTAAATTATGATCACCAGATATGTTTGATCATTGATCAATATTAAGCGATATTGGTTCACGATTCGTGTATCATTATTACTGGCAATGAGGCAAAGATGTTTGAAAACTAATAACAATACTAGCAATAAAAGCAGAAGTCTGTATGCTTATCTATTCAATATCCAAGACAATTCTGTTCCAGTTACATGTATATTGTTCACGAGTCCATACAACAACCCTTTTTCTTCATTTCTCATAATATACAAAAACTATATTTTGTTATAGGTACAATGCATACAGATGATGGATCCATCACATATATATATACTTTACTTTACTTTACTTTACTTTACTTTTTTTTGTAACGTTCGCCGCCCGCGGCACACAAGGCGCACGCGGCAGGCGTCGGTAATTACCAGAACTACAACCAGGTAACAGTCCGTCCGGACGAGTCCGGCCGTCATACATCACATCATAACACATCATAACACATCATCATCACCAACATCATCATCAACATGCAGAGTACATAGTTATGGAAATGTAGCCGTGTGCGGAGCCTGAGATGCCATGGGAGCGGCAGGGATAGAACCCTGGACAGCCCGACGGTCTGCCAGAGCCGGTGTCGCACCATCCCCGGTGGGAGACCGGTAATCCAGAGGGCGTACACCCCCGAGTCATCAAGATCTTCCCCACCTGGACCCCCTATGTAAGTCGTCCCTGAGGCCTTGTGGGCCTCCCTAGCCGAACATGGACAAGGAGCTCCTGGCTGAGCTCACCTGTCGTGCTCTAGCTCTGTGACAACTTCGGCCACACAAAGTGTGGCCACAGTATTCATACTAGAGTCGTGAGCACGAGAGATGACGTATAAGCATTTTTTAAATATAGTGGATGGAGAGAAGGACGATGAGTCGCCATGACAACTCACGAGCTTCGATCAGAAGCGGCCAAAAACAAGAAAGTGGCGCCCAAAAATCGCCACACTTACTTACTTACTACTTCATTGGAATATCATTTTGTGTTCATATAGAAAGAAACGATTATGGAGGAAAAAGGTATCACACTATTATCAATATCATGAGGTTTCGTTGTTTAGAAGAGAGCATACATAAAATCAATATGTTCTAATCAAGTGAGGGATAGTGGTTATTTTTTTCTCTTATTTTCAAAGCCGCACTGACTTTATCATGGACAACTAGATTAATATTCAGTTCTTTCTACTCTACACCTGATTTAATACGATTGAACATCTGTTTGAAACAAATTAAATTCAAATGAATAACGAATATATGAGTAAATAAATGATGAAACGGATGTGTTCATTATAAGTTATTCATTTATTTATTGTACAATACATTTACAGTCTGCATACTGTCATATTATATACATCTATTGTCGTAATCATATGTTGAGGTTCACGTTTGAAGCAAATCTGTATATGCCGGATTACATTCATCTCACAAAATAGTTTTCAATTTCAACAGTACTATCTCAATAACAAACCATACCATGAATGTTTTTTTCTCAAAAAAAATAAATCAATCAAGCTACTGGACTCGAAAATATGGCATATTTCACACATATATATATTAGTGAATACATAAAATGAGCATTACACAAGACGTTTCATTTAATATTTCACACGTGTATCCATCAAAATAGACACTAAAGGAACATTGGAAATAGAGCAAACACGGCTCGAGTTTGTTTATCTATAGAATAATTGAAAATCTACTATCCATTGCAAATGGGCGGAAGTACTACGGACTTGAATTACTCCCACGATGCTCATGAGGATAGAGTGTAAAACTATACTCAACGTATTTGATGGCAAATTGTAATGACTGACGTATATTGTATGTATTCGAATAAATTATTCATCTCAATTAGGTACAAATCACGGGGTTTTTTTTACAATCATTGATTTCATGAAAAGATAAACTCATCTCTACGTTTCAAACAACATTTCGACGTACTTCATAACTAAATACAATATAAAGTGCAAGAGTGAACATAATGAGAACCAATATGATTACGTGTCATAATGCATGTGCACTGTTGAAATTAGTAGAGATACGTAATGATATAATGTGGTACTTGTCTGAATACATTTCTATTCGTCATGCAAGCCTACTTACACACAGTTACACTTAATAATATATTTGATAAAATATATGGATAATTATCAAATATAATAAGTTCATAACAGCTCTTGAATCAACTAAGTTTACCAATTTTCACGTTATGATATGTTTTGATCATAACGTCTCGTCTAGGTATATATTCCTCTCCCTATGATAAGGGCTATACAAAGATACCTGTTGATATACACACACAACACCTACTTATCACAGTCGTAGCTTCTTTTTATCCCTTTGGCAGGACGCTGGACTTCTTATACTTTCAAAACAATTTTTAACATTGCATGATTGATCTGCAGTTAACTGGACTAACATTTGCCCTAACTATTTAAACGGTTAAAGACTTGAATCGATACGAAGTCACCTCAGTCTAATATAATCTATTTTTCTATCAAGAAGTGCTGAACAGCAATGATAGAAAATTTAGAAAATACAAGGATATATGTAAAAAAAAAACAATAATAAATTAACACGAAAAATAAATATTACAAATCATTGACAATGTGCTTCCCTGTTTGCAAAGTAAACATTTCATCATGTAATGGTACGATTTATCACCCGTCATTTGAATTACCCCCTACGTTATTTATATTCTAATCGCGTTCCTTATCAGCACATAAACCAATCGTGCGGAAAATAGACCAGAAAAAAACCCCGGTCGTATCAAGTGTAATTTTTGCCATTATAAGAGTGGATCGTCTGTGCTGAGGCCCAGACAATATTGATTACTTCTCCACTCTACAGCACGTACACTTGACAACGCCGTAGATAACACTTCCAGCTATGCTCAAAGTCCCCACCACTGCATTCACGATAACGATTGTACCTGTAAATTAATTGGAACAGTTGAAAAAACCAACTTTTGTAACTAGTAATAAAAGTGCGTAACAGAATAGTAGTAATAATAGGATGATAATGAATCGATATGAATTATAATCAAACATATAAATATACCAAAATGAAACACGAACTAAATATAATTATATCAATTGGGACATTGGCAACGTGGTTCAATACAAAATGTTTACCGTCAATGTCATGACATCGATCCTTTTTGGGTGCCACAACAACAGTCATCACAATGACCACAATTAACTGGGCCACAGTGAAAGCACTGATAACTCCCCACATTACTCCTGCAAGTTGAAATCTTTTATTATATAGTCGTTAACAACGATATGACTACGAATGATAATTTATTCACCATAAGTTTTTGTTAATCTCTTACTGTATATTTCTGAATGAGGGAAAATGTTAATTTTCGAATTTATTTTCATAACGTGGGCAACCATGGCTCGTGTGTAATGTGGGACGACAGGTAACTTACAGGCTCATTAGACTACGATATATTATATATTATACTATGTATAATGTGTCCCTAGCTTTTGTTAAAAGAGAAGAAAACCGTCTATTTTATAAGGAATATGGTAATTTAAACCGTAGTTACCCAAGGATGAGACGGCAAACTGGCAGATGAGGATGGCGGCCACTGTAGCGAGCACATAGCACAGTGAGCTGGGGACAGTGCAGACCACTCTAGTGGTTCTCAGCTCATCATTAGTGGCTTCCGTCAGACAGTCGGGGGCGATTTCTGAGAAAGAAAATGAGACATGTTTGAGGAATGGTATCATCAGTATACGCCAGGAGATTGCAATAAATATCCTCAATTAATCATAATTGAATAGAAGATATACAAACCTTTTTTTGGTTAGAAATCCATAGTCAGAATGATCCCGATATCTTTGAAATAATGATATTTTTATAGACAATCCAGGATCGATAACAAAACTTACTCAAGCTCGCGCTTCCAAGGGATATGGATTCTGCAAAGATTACACCTATGTCGAAAGTCGTAAAATCGTCTTTCACTTTGAATGTGATCGGAGTAGCATTGCAGTTTTGTTCTTCGACCAAAACATAAGTATCTCCATATGTGTAGCTGACATTGGCAATGGGTAGTTCCAGCGGAATGTACGTCAGGACACTGAAGACACCACTGCTGTCTGTATCTATCTCGATGCCTTGCAGGGAATTGTAGTTGTAGCTGGAACCTGATATGTTGACCGTGATAGTGTCTCCAGCCGACGATATAAATTCGTCTGAATTCAACAACAAAAGAATGTGAACAAAAATATCCCTTCTGCGTAATTGGGAAAATTGCAATTTGATGCCACTGTCCTTCTTTACACAAACAACATATTATCCCGTCAGGTGATTTCGGTGTTACGGAGGAAGTTAGAGATACATGTCAGGACGTACACGTGGGCATTATTTACGTCACGAACGTTACTGTATGTTCATATGATTCTCTTTGATAACATATATTCGCAGTGATCCAAAAATGATTCAGTCATACTACAAAGTTGAATCAATGACAATGGTTGATGTCTCAAATAACTTATTATCTCAAACTTTGGTAACACAGTCAACAACATCAATACCTTGGGATGGAATAAGAAGAGTGGCGCTGCCCGTTAGGTGAGGAGGTGGATTGGTATTGTTGAGAAATGTCACTGATATTGTGTATTCGCCGACGTCATTCTGGGAGACCTTATCCAGAACCATTCCTCCATTCGCGAGGTTGCACAATAAGAACAGCCTTGCAGCATAACTGCTGTCTACATACCACCCAGAATTGTTTGAGTATTGCATTATAGTTAAAGGCAATAGGCCATGCACTGGTGGGTTGAGAACACGCCAGTTTACTTCTTCGACATCACTGGCAGTTCCGAAAATCCATGGGAATGAGGCTCTTGTGTCATTCAGAAATGTGACATTTATTTGACCGGTACCGTGTATCCAGTCTGAAAATTTTTATTATGACATTATTCCAATAATACATGATTTCATTATCGGAAATATAAAAAATGCAATGAACAGTAGCAACAGAATCATGTTCGTTACATCATATGCTTGTGTACACTGTTAGGATTCAACGACTGACTCATATGCATATATATCAACCACATTTATAACATCCCTTCACATCATTTGAAGCATGCATTTGGAGTGAGAGTGTGTAGTTACAATGTACATGTAAAATTCGGATATTGATACAGGATTGATTGGTAATGAATGTTTCACCTCATGTTTTTATCCTTGACTGGCTTCTTGCGCCCTCTAGTAATAGTCGGGCATGTACGGGGTCCCTTCGTACCCCTCTCATGGTCTTCTAAAACCATTTTTTTCCTCAAGGTTACGAGATAGAGGTTACATATGTCTCCAGTTGTGCATCCATTGCAAAAATAGGTTTCGGAGCCATTTTTCAAAATGACTGCCTCTCGGAATCTCGAATTTTAAGGCCACGTCAGGCTGCATGGATCTACGAAATATAATTTGTTAAATTTTGCTGCTAATTGTAGGGCCATGATACATTGTCTATGAGAGGAAAAAAAACGGTTAAATAAACATTTGTAATATTAATATGTCCACGAATCCAAGATGACCGTCAAATTTAGATAATTTTTCAATGGAATGTCCATAACTTCGGAGTGAATCGACCTAGGAAATTCATGTTAGGGTCTATCCCTAGGTTTTCATGTACAGGGAATTTCGGTCTATATGGGATCCATTTAGACCAAAATGAATACAAATAAACTATTGCTCATGGAGCGAGTACATCTGCATACAGGGTAAACGATATACATCCTTTTACAAATATCTCGAATACAGCTCCATTGAAGCTCCTATGTATTCAATTCAGGATCATGCGATGAAATTTCCAAAGAAGTTTTTTGCTGATTTGCAATCCCACTAAACATTCGAACAAATTCAGCTTGATTTGGCTAGTTTTGCTATGAAGATGATTGTGTGATACACACTTTCATGGGGTATCTTGGTATGTAAATTACATTTCTGTGGTTAAGCTAGCCCTATAATTTTAATTTATGCTGATAACAGCATCTTATTGGGATGAAAAGCAAATAAAGCACATTGGCGTTTGAACTTATTTATTCCTTCATTCATTACATATCACTCACAAACATGTTTGTGATACTTTTCTTATCGCAAGAGAGAGAACGATAACATAGAATTCTTGACTGGCAATCTTAACATATGACCAATATGTATTACCCTCACATCGCTTAGAAGAAGATAGGTGTCCTTGCATAACAGACTGTCATTCACCATATAGTATTTTTTTTACTGACATATGTAAAGAAATAGCATGGCACTATGATTATTGAACTGTTATATTGGATGAATTGACATACTTCCAGGTTATGCTTTTACCATCGTCCATCCCACTACATTCTCTTGCAGCACAACAAAATACTGAAACTATCGTCGCGGAAGTTCCATTTGTTCAACAGAGCCTATAGAGCGGTCTATGACGGTCAGCATGTCCGCTATCATCCCATGCTCCCGATACTTTTTTATGCTACCTCCATCCAGCGCTCTTCGCTACATCCGGGACCTTACACAGTTCCTTTGTTTCACCATTATTGGTAACATGAAGGTCAAATAAGTCGTTGGGCTTAAATTCCACAACTTGCTTGTCTGGAACGAGAGGGGCGTTTTTTTTTTTTGGTGATTCTTTCATCAGAAGTTTCGATCAAATTTCGAGCATCCCCTGCCACAGGCTCGAACAATCCTATACCACTTTTACCCACCAGCTTCATAGGTTGCCTCAGTCAGAAGTTATGGACATTTTTGTGAAAAATTACACATCTTGGATCTATGAACATATTGATATTATAGATATTTATTTAACCATGTTTTTCTCATAGACAAGGCCTCAGGACATTAAAGATTAATCATTTAAAAATATAAGTAGAACTATGCAGCCTAAATAGATGCGGTCTCAACATTCAGGATTTCCTGAGGCGACCATTTCGAAAAATGGCCCAAAAACCTATTTTTGCAATGGAAGCGCAACCGGAGACATATGTAATGTTTAAGAGTATTGAGAAAAAGAGAAAAAAAATGGTTTCATAGGATCATGATAGGGTGCAAAAGGACCCCCTCACATGATCGACTATAAATAAACTAAATGTAAAAACTGTTGAATAGCTTTACATTTCGTGGATGGTTTCAATACCTAATACGCATAATTGCTCCTATAATTGATATGATCTAGGTTGTACAGTTTTTATGCCATGCCGTATAATATCTGGGAAGCAAGATACATACTTATATTAAAATAATATTTACTTTATAACGATTGATGCACGACTATACTCGGAATGATTAATGTGGGCCTTATGGGATGAAACTTGCATCTAAACCGACTGCATTGTTAAAAAGTCCACCCATATCACTGTTCAGAATACTTTTCGGCATAGGAGAGTGTGGAACGATCTTTTTTGGTTGGTAAACGATGCAATTGTTCGAGTTGGAAATCATGTCTTCCAAAAAGGTAGGTGTTGTTTTCTTGAACGAAGTAAAGAAACAGATGTAATCCAGAATCAACACGATTACAAATATGATATCAAGTCGTAATTTGTTCTTGCAATGTCGCATAATACAAAATTGTTGAATTTTCGGGAAAACTTTCGGTTAGTAATCGATACCTTAGAGTTTATGGAGTTTACCAGCCGAAACATTAGGTATCCAGAAAATATAATTATTTTGTTCAATAATTTTTCTTTAATGGGAAAATGCGTTTTATGTATTTCTCTTGCATCGTGTTATTTCTTACGTGTACCACACACACATATATTAAATAAATAGTGTCAATTTCTTTTCAAAACTTGTTATGATTTTGTCACATTTCACATTTCGTTAAAGGGAATATCCTACGAGATGTAGCAGGCTGAATTGACAGTGACAGCTTGATATTGCATTTAGTGCATGAGTCCTGAGGGTCCACCGTGCACCCCCAGGACTCTCCGCGAGGGGTATCATTTTGTTCAGGGGACCCTTGAGCTTCAGAATCCACTTGTTAACACTCGATATCCTGGGATGAACTATCTAATATGGCGGCGTTTAAATGACCACCATCAAAACCAAGAGATTTCTTGAAACACAAATTTGTATTTTTCTTCGCCCCTAATTGTGATAGAGACACGACTTTGGTACCTAAACATATGTTCTAGAGGTCAAGGAATGCAATGAAAATATTTTCAACTACTTCAGTCTATCCCTTCAGCATGAAATCCAAGATCGCGGCCATCATAATCGCACGGTGGGGTATGTCATGCCATCTTAGTAACACCACAAATGTATCTGGATTCATTTTCTATGGGCCTGGGTGTCCTAGTAGGGCTGGTGGTGGGGGTTTGGGACAGCGTGAAGCTGAAAGGGAATACTGGCTTTTCCTTATTAAACTATAGTTCAACAAGTAAATGCGAGTCGCACTTACCCCATGGGGTAATTACGACCAAAGTCGAACATAACCCGATCGATATTGTTATTAATATCATTATTATTATTAGTCTTATTATTATACCCTCACCTTGTGAATACACGATATCCAATGCTGCAGCAAACGAGTAGAAAATTATATTAAAAGCAGCGTTCCCTAAGTGGGCTTTCATTTTGCTGTTGTCATTCGCATAGACAAGCCTCGTATCTCACTCGTCTCACCTAACCGACTTGCACAAAGTACATGTACGTGTTGCAGGCACTCTTATCACCGCATTCAACGCGAACGGATCGACGT
Source organism: Terebella lapidaria (assembly GCA_949152475.1). NCBI lineage: Eukaryota > Metazoa > Annelida > Polychaeta > Terebellida > Terebellidae > Terebella > Terebella lapidaria. The sequence goes on along the minus strand of OX424559.1, from coordinate 36,014,053 downwards.
GCTACAGAATTTATATGTTACATTGGTGAGGAATAATCATGTGTTGATACAATATATTGGCATTGCATATATTTGGGATTAGGGAGACTCGTTAATGAGATAATGACTCTGCTGTTGCATCTGTTTCCACGATGCAAACCGAAGAACACATCATAAATTTAATTTGGAAATTATATGAATGACTCGAATCAGACTCACGAACAAAACCTTAATGTTGTTGACATTTCAACATGTGTACCTTTAGTTCTAAGGGGAAAAACATACATATTTAAATTCGTCAATAAAAAATTATTGACGTCTCAATGTAACCCAACGATAAAACTACACTGTCCCATGCTGACAATTATCCCATGGTTAGCGCTTGGTTAGTCAGTCCTAGAGATGCTTAATTGAAAAATATATTCCACAGGTTATCCTGCTCTGACGTTATGTCTCAGAGACAATGATAACCCAGACAAGAGCGACGTATTGTGGAATTTACATGTGAATGGTTTTCTGATCACCCATACCTGACTTATGTTATGTTTTTATCAGTGTTATTACCCTCGCCCCGATAAGGGGAGCTTGTAACTGGGTCTGTCAGTCTGTTTGTTTGTCTGTCCGTGCACATAACTCGGAAACGGATGGTCCGATCGATTTTTCAAACTAATTTTGTATTTCTCTTTGGCCGATTTCCGATTGTATGGTGTGCGGCCGATGGTCGTAGGACGAAAACTCTCCATTATCGCCCGATGTCGAAAAATTGATGGTTCACGATTTCGGTTATTTTTTGTCAGCGACTTTTCTGTGCAAGTGTCTGTGCTCATAACTCAAAGACAAACGGTCCAATCGATCTGAAATTTATAGGACTGAAGCATAATGCTAGTGGCTCGGTCTCCTTCAAATTTTGTCAAAATCGAATGACAACATTCGCCACAGCAATGGGGAAAGTGAAAATCACATAACTTTGGCTCTACTTTAATTTTTCCAACTATTTTTTTTTTCTTTGGCCAATTCCCGATCGTATGGTGTACGGCCGATGGTCATACGACGAAAATTCTCTATTATCGCCCGATGTCGAAAAATTAGGGGTCACGATTTTAAGACTTTTGAGTGTTCTGAGATTCAAGGCCATACTGTAAATCTAGTTTTCATTCGTTTTAACCCATTTTCGTTCAGGGGGTGTGCCTGGATTGACAGAAACAATACTGTAAAATTTCACAGCTCAATATTGAGCGACAAAGTCAAGGTCAGAGTAAAGATCAAAATCAAAAATTTACAAAAAACTCTGCTTATACCGAAATCAATTTTTGGTTAAACACGTTTAATTCAATAACAAAAGGTGCGCTCAATGATTTCGACGATTACAGTCCGTCCGAGTTGTCTTTTCATCCGTTTTAGTGCCCATTTTGTACCGGTTTTGTAAATAAACAAACGGCATGTATCCATCAAACCCAAATGTAAACAAATGCTCAAATCACGCTCAAAAGTCCACATCAAGTACATTTTCCAGTTCGTATGTGCATATATAGTGTAGTTGTGAGAAAATAATCAGTGATATACCATGATATGCGTGGAATTGTCAGTCTATCTCGCACTTCTATTCTTTGTTTACATCTGCATGTGATGGATACAGTTCCTGTATTTACGCGAGAACCTCCTGTTCAAATGAGCAAAATTTACCTGAGGACTGGTTATTTTCATTACATTCGATGTGAGTATGTTTCATACAGTTGGTTTAGCATGTTTAGTATGAAATATAGATTTCAAAAAATATTGACTGGTTTCGAAGGCAGCTGCTTTAATGATAATTTTCCTCTATTAATTATATATTTTTCTGTGCACAATTCCCGTCATTTACTGTATGACCGATGGTCCCGTGATCACAATCCCCCATTATCGCCCAAGTTAGTGCAAGGGTCATCATTTGAAATCGCTTATTTGTAGTATTTCAAGTCGTGGTAATTCCAAAACCACTGATGATATCCAATAGAAGGTTGAATTTGTGAGAGCTGGCGAAGTTTGGGTTGTCAGTATCAAGAATTCAGGTGGTGGTCGACAGATCGAGATAGATTTAAGATAGAAAAATTTAGTGCTGCAGGATGGGCCACCAAATGGGAGGGGACCCAACATGGCTGTACTACATTTGTCTACATGGTTTTTCTTGCAGATGTATATATCTAGTTGATGAAACACGATGATGCCAAGCCAGCAATCAAGGGGAAAATAAGTTATGAGCTTTTGAAACAGGGTACCATATACGAGACTTTGTGCGAACAATCGGTTAGTGATATTTAGGGGGTAGGGTTACTCAACAGGCTGCCGTTCCTTACTGACTCAAAGGATCCCCACATATGGTGTATCTATGGATAGGTAATGCAATTGCCTTTCTAATGACATCTGCTTTTCTTACTTGTATCGAAGATTTGCCTCGTTATTTCCAGTATAACCTCATCGATGACATGCAGCTTGATGCTATTTTCACTCAAAAAAGCAACACTTTAGAGGGTATACTTCACACCATGTTTTTTTGCTGTCCAGGTCACCACGATCATTTCATTGGAATCAGCATTTAAATACCTTTCCAGCATTATCTGGATTATAGTTTATTATGCATCAAAATCTCATCAAAATCTGACTGTATTGATGGTAATAGATTGATACTTACATGCATGTAATTTAAAAGTACGACGAAAAATCAGATGACAATACTTCATCTAGATAGGAACAACAGTAATAAGGTGAGTCAATATCAGGCTGGGACGGCTGGGACCCTGCATGCAATCACCAGTAATCACATGGAGTTCACTACTTCAAGTGCACACACAAAAATCACTACATCAAATACACACATGGAAGTCACTACATCAAATACATACATGGAAGTCACTACATCGAATACACACAAGGAAGTCACTACATCAAATACACACATGGAAGTCACTACATCAAGTACACACAACGAAATCACTACCTCATGACACACATGGAAGTCACTACTTCAAATAAACACATGATGGACAGGCACAGACACGAATGCACTGGACAGTCTTGTGTAGCTGAGGGCAAGAACATGAAAAGGACAGGTCGGTTACATTTAGGAGAGGGAAGAAACGGAAGGGACAGGTGGAGAATATTTAGGATAGGCACAAACACGAACAGACTGGTGCAGAGGTAGGAAGGGACAGGAGAGCACTGAAGCGAATGGAGAGGTATGGTAAATGTATGAAAATGCATGGACATGAAGGGACAGGTCGGATAAGTGTAGGAAAGGACGTGAACACAGGTTGAGTACATGTGGGAGAGGGCAGGAACATGCATGAAGAGGTCGGGTATATGTAGGAGAAGGTATCAACTCAACAGATCAGGTAGATGTAGGAGATGCAGGAGAGGGCATGAACACGAGAGATGTGCTAGGTACATGTAGGAGATGGAATGAACACAAAGGGACAGGTCGGCAACATGAAGGAGAGGGCAGGAACATGCACGAATAGGTCAGGTATATGTAGGAGAAGGTATCAACTCAACAGATCAAGTAAATGTAGGAAATGCAGGAGATGGCATGAACACGGAGAGATGTGCTAGGTACATGTAGGAGATAGGATGAACACAAAGGGACAGGTCGGCAACATGAAGGAGAGGGCAGGAACATGCACGAACAGGTCGGGTATATGTAGGAGAAGGTATCAACTCAACAGATCAGGTAAATGTAGGAGATGCAGGAGATGACATGAACACGGAGAGATGTGTTAAGTACATGTAGGAGATGGAATGAACAAAAAGGGACAGGTCGGCAACATGAAGAAGAGGGCATGAACATGCATGAACAGGTCGGGTATATGTAGGAGAAGGTATCAACTCAACAGATCAGGTAGATGGAGGAGATGCAGGGGGTGGCTTGAACACAGAGAGATCTGCTAGGTACATGTAGGAGATGGAATCAACACGAAGGAACATGTTGGCAACATGAAAGAGAGGGCAGCAACATGCATGAACAGGTCGCTTATATGTAGAAGAGAGCATCGACACGAAGAGACATGTCGGCAACATGTAGGAGAGAGTATCAACTCGAAGTGACAGGTAGGCAATATGCAGTGGCCCAGGAGCACGAAGAGGCAAGTCGGGTACATGTATGATAGGGCAGGAACATGAAGGGACAGGTCGGGTTAATGTAAGAGGGCAGAAACACAGGGTCGGATAGACATAGGAGAGGACATCAAAACGAGGAAACAGGTCTGGTACATGTAGGAGAGGGCAGAAACACGAAGGGTCAGGTCGGGTACAAGTAAGAGAGGGCAGGAATACAAAGGGACAAATCGTGTCTATGTAGGGGAGGGCAAAAACAGGAAGGGACAAGTCGTGTCCATATAGGAGAGGGGGTAGGAACACGAAGGGACAGGTCGGGTAAATGTTGGAGAGGGCAGAAACACAAAAGTACAGGTCGTGCACATGAAGAGGAGAACGGGAACATGAAGGGACAAGTCGTGTCGATGTAGGAGGGGACAGGAACATGAAGGCACTAGTCGTTTACATGTAAGAGAAGGCAGGAACATGAAAGGCTAGTCGTGACCATGTGGGAGAGTACAGGAACACGAAGGGAAGGATCGAATACATGTAGGAGAGGGCACCAAAGAGACATGTTAGGGAGGACAGTAACACAAAGGGATAGGTCTGGTACATATGAGAGAGGGCAAGAACACGAAGGGACAGGTCGGTACATATAAGAGAGGGCAAGAACATGAAGGGGCAGGTAGGGTACATATAAGAGAGGGCAAGAACACGAAGGGGCAGGTCGTGTTCATATAAGAGAGGGCAAGAACACGAAGGGACAGATCGTGTACATGTTGGAGAGAGCAGGAAAACAAAGGGACAGGTCGGATATATAGAGGATAGTGCATAGAACACGAAAGACAGTCGAGTAAATGTTCTAGAGGACAGGAAGACAACGAGAGCATCAAGACGACGGGGCAAGTCAGATACATGTAGGAGAGTGGCGGGAACACGGAGAGACAGGTCGGGTACATGTTGGAGAGAGCAGGAAAACAAAGGGACAGGTCGGATATATATAAAGGATAGTGCAAGAGCACGAAGGGGATAGGTTCCTGTCTGATACTCCAAAGGCCAGTCCGTTGTTTCGTTCTGAGTATTTAAATTATTGTTATATGTTCTGGTCTATATAAGGATTTGATTTAAACAGTCAGCCAAACTGTTCTGAAAAATTGATTACTGTTCTTCCGATTATCAGTTCTTCCGTTCTGAGAGATTAAATTATAGTATTTTTTTGGTTCTGCAAGTTTATATGCTAGCCAAGTATTGCTTAGATAGTGTACATGCCTATCAGCATTGCTGTTTGGATAAAGAATACTGTATATGGTGTACCACCATTGGCAATAGTCAATGACTATCTGCTCAACTTCCTGTTTTAGTGACCGAATGCAAATCTGCTGTTGTGTTCAGAGGGTGATATCATTAGATGTTATTTGCTAACTGAGTGGTCTTCTGAATAAATGTATGTAAATTACGATGCTTGTTTGTGGATTGTTCTATCATAAATAAATCGAAACAATGAATTGAGTTTTTATCCTACGAAAAAAATCCCTCCAGACGACGATGCTTCAACTGGATAAAACTAGCAATAATAGGACAAATCATTATCAGACATGCACAACCAAACATTATTGGAAACGTATTTCAATGCTGATTCCAATGTGGTATAACATGAAATGCTTATAGTGTCCTGGACAGCAAAAAGTACTTTGGTGTAAGTATACCCTATAAAATGTTGCTTTTTTCGACTGAAAGTAGCATCAAGCTGCATGTGACCAATGAGGTTATACTGGGAATAACGAGGTAAATCTTTGACACAATTAAGAAAAGCAGATGTCATTAGAAAGGCAATTGCATTACCTATCCATAGATACACCATATGGGGGGATCCTTTGAGTCAGTAAGGAACGGCAGCCTGTTGAGTAACCCTACCCCCTAAATATCACTAACCGATTTTTCGCACAGTCTCGTATATGGTACCCTGTTTCAAAAGCTCATAACTTATTTTCCCCTTGATTGCTGGCTTGGCATCATCGTGTTTCATCTACTAGATATATACATCTGCAAGAAAAACCCTGAGGACAAATGTAGTACAGCCATGTTGGGTCACTTGAAAATTAGGGCCCTTTTTGAGTTGGCCCTGCAGCACTAATTGTAAGAACTTCACTTTTATTAATGAATGTTTCTCCCGTGATTTTTGTATTTTTTCATGGCCAATTTCCGATCATGGCCAAAATCTCTGATTATCGCCCAGGTCGAAAATATAAGGGTCGTATACTCCAACTTTAGTAACTAAATCTGGAAGGGCGAGGGTCTGCAATCTCTGATTGTCTCGTTTGGTAATGTGCTCAAGCAATGAGCTCAAGCAAGCCCAATCCGTCGCTATCGGAACAAAACCTTGTATGTCATTTTTCACAGTTTTGACCAAAAAAATATATTTACATGATTATTTATGTGATTCTTTTTACATGATTATTTATGTGATTTTTGTTTTTTCGAGAGAAAATTCAAGCATACGTTCAGGAAATCAGCTGGTTCAAATTAATTATAATATCTGACTGATGCATGGGAGTTACTAACTATTTGTTCTTATAATCTGTCAGAATGGTGAAGATACGAGGTTGTTCGGAATTGTTCGAAAATTCCTGTTACGGGCACTTTATATAAGTCATGTAGACAAAGCTGATTATAAACCATGCTAGGAAGAAAATAATTTGTGTTATGGTATAGCAGATGCAATTATTGGGTCGTTTCGCCCTATCAGGGAACATTGGTATAAATGTTGCACTTAAACCTGAACCTGGGTAAGACTTATCTTTGTAATATGACTCGGTATTTCTATTTGGTTCATACTGGAGTCATCCAAGTAGCAAATCTGGATTAGAAAACCACACTTTTCTAAAAGAAATGGCACCTGACACAAGGAAAATATTCCTGCAAGTACCAATTGAGATCAAGTGGAGGAAAAAAACTGGAGAAGACGTGACATCTGGACTTTGTCTTTCCAAGGAATCACATTATTATTATATTATATAAGAAACGTGTGCACTATTCGGTTTTTTTAATAGAAGAAAAAACTGTTCACACCATTCCTTTTATTTATAACACTGTAATATATCAATACATCAGTACTGAACATCACCACAATGTACATGAATGCATCAACAACACATCACGAAATCAGAAAGCATTGAGTCATTATCATCAAGGCCTTGAAAAAAACCAGACTTAGCTCATAGCTGCACGATCATCCACAGTATACGATTCCATTAAACAACAGGCACCAATACTACCTCCAAGTAACTTGAACAATAATTTATAACAAATTTAAACATTGTGTTCTAGCATATACAGTAAGATATTTAGTATGATATATGATATATACATGAACTTTTGAAAAAAAGGTACAGCAAGTTATTTGATTAGTTTCCCCCTGTTCGATGTAAATTTTAGACGCAAATCTGTACATTTAGTTCAAAATCGTAATGCAATAGTGTAAACGTCTAATTTTGGCGGACGATTTATTTGGCGGATTTGGCGGTAGGGGAAAAAAAGCCAAATTAAATCGTCCGCCAAATTAACTAGATATATATAAAACAATACATGTGGTTTTGAAACCGCCGAATTAAATCTCCGACAAATAATATCGGGCTCAAAACCGCCAAATTTAATAGCCGCCAAAATTATCTTTTTCATAGTAGTCAGTGACTGATGTACCATATTATTGCTAATGGATGTAAAGTATTATGGTCAACCTGATGTACAATATTATTGCCGATTGGTATACAGTATTTTTGTCGATTGATGTACAGCATTATTGTCAACTGATGTACAGTATTAATGCTGATTGATGTACAGTATTGCCGATAGGTCTACAGATTTATTGCCGATTGATGCACAGTAGTATAGTCAACTGGTGTACAGTAATATTGCCGATTGATGTACTGTATTATTGTAAACATGATGTACAATATTATTGCCGATTGGTATACAGAACTATTATTGCCGATTGATGTACTGTATTATCGTCGATTTATGTACAGTATTATTGCCGACTGGTGTACAATATTTTTGTGGATTGGTGTACATTATCATTGCTGACTGATGTACAGTATTTCCGATTGGTGTGCAGTATTATTGCCGATTGATGTACAATATTATTTCCAATTGGTGTACATTATTTTTTCTGATTGATGTACAGTTTTATTGCCGACTGATGTACAGTATTATTGTCAATTGATGTACAGTATTAGTGCCGACTGAATCAGATGTAGTGTCTTCTGGCCAACATGTCTTCTAGCAAATTTCGACTGATGTAGTGTTATTGCTGGTTGGTGTACAGTATTATCTCTGATCGATGTAAAGATTTATTGCTGATTCATGTACAATATTATTGCCAACTGATGTACAGTATTCCCACCATTGATGTCCAAGTAAGTCCAAATGTCACTACACGTGATTATTAGAAACTATCTATATCATATCACAAAATTAGTTCAGTTAGGCCTGGACAGAACTCATAAAAAATAGGAGTCATCATGAGTATACCCCCAACATAATGGTGTGACCTTTAGGCTAACGGTCAATATATTTGGAGTGGAAGTGTTCATAAAATAATTATGAAATCTTATTTTTACGTCGTTCAAGTATAGTTGGGCAGATATTTAACAAAATAAGGCCAAGGTGTTCACTTCTGAAAGAAAGCATGAAAACTTGTAAATATGTTTTTTTGAGTTTGCAGAATCCGATTTTAATGGGGTCTACGCTGGCGAGAAATTCAAGATGGCCACCACCCGTATTACCGATAACATTATTTGGCCATATTTTTGGAACTATTTCACATAGAAACACGATCTTGGTGGCACTTTATATGTTTTCAGGGTCAAGGAATATAATAAAATACTTTAAAATAGTGTAAATTGCATCCAGAACAAAATACAAGATGGCCAATTACGAAAAATTATATCTTGTCATATCTTCGGATCTATTGACTTAGAAACTTGAACTTATTGGCAAATCATAGGTTTTCAGTGGCAAAGAATATGGGCCCATGTAGCGCAGCTTACTATTTCTTCTAAATTTAACGAAGATTAAAAATGTTCAGTGGGTGAGTAGTATCAACAGAGTAAGGTGCGCTACTTGGGCCAGAATATGACATAATAGCCTAATATACTGTGAAACGCAACCAGAACAGATTACCAAATGGCTGCCATCCGTTCCATGAAATTAAACATTTATATCTCTTTGGATCTATTCGACAAAGAAACATTCATCCTATGTGGAAAATCATCAGTTTTTAGTGTCAAGGATATAGTTTAATTTACAGCATGGCATAATTACTGTAAAGTGCACCCAAAACAAAATACAATAAAACCACCAGCCATTTTACAAAATTTCATATATCTCCATAATTGTATTGGGTCGTCTCCAGCCCAAGCGACACAGAGCGCGTCCAAGATGGCCCATATTGGTGCTCGGGACGAAAACAAGCAAATCACGATTATGACAGTCATCTGGGTTGACACACCAAACTGTCTCTTTGTATTCAGTCAGATACACGAGAGGGCCCGAATAATGTATGAGAACGCCATTAAAATACCTTGAAATATTGTTGAAAATCCCCTCCAAACATTGACTTTAGCCTTGGTTGTCACCGACCACAAATTTTACCAGGAAGGATTAGCGATGTTCGGAGGGGGTTTTGAGCAATATATCGAGATCTTTAGTTGAGTTATCATATGCAATTTAGGTTCTCTCATGCATTAGCATACATCCAATACTAACAGTTTGTGTGCCAGCCCGTAAATCGGTCATAATCATGACATGTTTGTTTTCGTCCCGAGCATCAACGTGGGCCATCTTGGACGTGGCTTGGGCTGGGTCGTCTCTGATGCCAAAGAGACCTTCCAGCGTCTTCTGCACCGTTCCTTGCCAGCATACGTTCTCTGCACCCTTCGATGCTTCAGGGAGGGTACTCCACAAGGGCACACAGGTTCCATAGCTATCGTGTCTTTATCCCCGCTCATAATGACTCGGAACTGGCCTTTAGACTCTGTCCCATTGTGTCCTGCTCGGTTAGTCGATAGCTTGACATGTTGAAGCAGTAATAGATCTGAAGATATGTAAATATTGAATTTCGTAGAACGGATGGTAGCCATCTTATAGACTGTTCTGGTTGCATTTTACCGATGTCTTCTAAACGCTGGTACGCTGGTATACTGGTACAAGCATTGTGAAGCTTATTGAGGCATAGACGAAATGAGCAGTATTGTTGAGTTCATGCACCTTGCAATGCTTGTACCAGCATACCAGTGTACCAGCGTTTAGAAGACATCGGCATTTTACAGTATATTAGGCTATTTTGGAAATAACTGTATGCAGCCCTGAGTGGCAGCAGCACAATATTACCACTAGAATTTTCATGAAATTTCCTTGGAATAACACAGAACTAGACCATACATTTCATATCATATTGTGTGTGAACAACTGGGTGAATCTATGTGGATTTTCTCATCGTCTTGGAATCTGAGATAAAATGTGTTTTAAGCAATCGAATTTTGTTGGAAATAGCCAGGATATTGACATTTGCTTCAATTTGTTAGTCAACCATGACACTGAGGCACACTGCCAGTGAATTTTTACGACTCAGGCGCACATTACATAGGATTACTTCTGACCTCTTCATGGATAAACTAAATCAGCACCCACCGTGGAAGGTAAGAGAGCTGGTTTTAAACGGTCCATAGCTCCAATTCAATCGCTCTCCCATTCACCTCAGGGCCCAAGTACCGTACACTGCTCCTTACTACTACTCGTCCACTGAAAACATACCATTTAATCCGTCTCGCACCTTTTTAATCCTTATTGAACAAGAGGAAGGCGCAGGATATGATACTTGGGCCCATCTCAGATTAACCATGAATCCCACACACCTCGTACGTGTGGTGTGTGTTATGACGACTTAGTGAAAAAACACTTGAAAAATAACTCTGTTGACGAAGAACAACAACGTCTGGGCTTAGCTCTGCTCGATGCAAGATCTGTGGCGGCCCAAGTATCATATTCTGCGCCTTCTTCTATATTCAATAAGGATTAAATAGGTGACACACGGATTAAATGGCATTCATTTAGTGGGTGAGTAGTATTAAGGCGCAGCGTATGATACTTGGGCCTCTGTGGTTAATAATTGTGGCCTACTCAGTGAATTTGTTTTGTCCAACAACATAGATATACTTGCTATCACTGAAACATGGCTGAGACGTTTAAGGTGCGCTATGAGCACATTAGTGAGCTATGGTATATTTGAGTTGGTGCTAGGGGCCTATCTAGCCAATGAGGGGGGTTAGATCACCATGGTGAAAGTCGAATACCGCACCTTACTCGCTGAGAGAGAGTCTCTGTGCCTCGACAACCTGCTATCTGTGTATACTGGGTGACTTCAACCTTCACCTGGATAACAATATGTATGTCAACACGAGGCGATTTAATGAAATCTTATCAACCTTGGTTCTCAAGCAACACGTTCAGAAGCCAACACAATTCTTGACCTGGTCATAACCAGGATGGATGAATCACATCACGCTATTCTCGTGGATGGTGTACGTGACGTGGACATTTCAGATCACTATCCGGTATCATTAACAGCGGATATCGCTCATCCATCCTCTGATGGTAGATGCATCATGGCACGGTCGATCAAGAAGATCAACCCTGATCACCTAGCTGACGACATTGCCGCACGCCTAACTAGAACGGTTTTCAGTGATTCGTTTTGACGAAGCTGTCACTGTGGAACTGGACAAGCACGCCACTATGAGCTCCATCAGACACAGAGGGGATGGTGCAAAACCCTGGTATACAGAATAGATCCATGCTGCAAGACACAAACGCTGACAACATGGAAGAAAGTGTGTCGCAACACAACACCAAAGAAACATTCAAGCTTGTGGGCAACTTAATAAACGCTTCCCAGTAAAGTAAAAGTAAAGTGTTTCTTTATTATAGTGTCACCCCTATGGAAAGGGCCAGCCTCAATCGGGCTTATGAGACACTTCGTTCTCTTGTTCAGCTTTACCCCGATTCCTATCCTATATGCCAGGCGCCCGGCAGGGAGGCAATCGGTAACCATTCTTTAACTAGCTGGCGGCTCACCAACCGGCCATATCAGAACAAGCCCCTGACAAGGCTCGACCTCCCGCACCAGTGGCGGACGCCTTACCCCTAGACCACTGGTTCGGTCTTCCCATGTGTCTGCTCTACCGCCATGTGAAGACCCCCAAGCACTTGCCGATTCACTCGCTGACTACTTCATGACCAAGGTCACTAAAATCAGTCAGCAACTGGATGAGATGTCAGACAGCACTGTAAAACTTGAGGCAAACCACCCTCTCGAACTATCTACCTCAATCTTAAGAAGATATTCGAAGAGTTATACGCAATGCAGCAACCAAGGCATCTGCACTCGACACACTTCCGACAGTCCTGCTAAAAATGAATGCATACTTGCAAATGTCATCCATCATTAACGGCAATCACCAATAACTCCTTGCAAAGTGCTACAGTGCGTACTCAATATAAGCTGGCACAAGTTACCCCACTGATTAAGAAAAGGAACCTTGATACAGCTGAGCTGAAGAGCTACCGCCCAATCCCCAACCTCAGCTTTGTCAGTAAAGTCCTTGAGCGAGTGGTGTCCGAGCAGATCACTGGATACCTTTCTCAATGCGGCCTACATGACGCATTCCAGTAAGCGTATAAACCTGGACACAGCACTCGAATCCGATATTTATTTCATCATGGACAAGGGTGACGGTGTATTGCTGGTCTTATTGGACCTTAGCGCAGCTATTGATAGTTTAGATCATGAGATTTTGTTTCATCGATTAGAGTATGACGTCGGTATCCAAGGTCCTGCTCTTGACTGGCTTCGTTCACATCTCAGAGGAAGAAGTCAGACTATCTCCATAATAGTCCAGTTGCCAGACAACGAACCTGGAAATTGTTGAAACAGCAAGGTTTTTTTATTGATTTGCATTCATATGTGTCTCCAGGAGATTTTGAGCTTTGTTGGCACTGCGCCAACTTTGGGGAAATTTTTTTATTGGCTAATCAGCATAATAACCGCTACGTATGGATAATTAGCATAACCAAAATATAACCTTTTCAGTAATAGGTCTAGAATCAAGTGTGATAGCAAGGAATTCATTTCAGGTGATTTTTTGTGATCCAAGGTCAAGGTCACCGTATAAGATCGAGGTCAAGGTCAATTTTCACAAAAATTGTCAAAATTCCCGGTTTTAGGGGATATGGACATTCATCACACCAGTTAATTTTTTCTTCATTTCTGTGTGTAGCTCGCATTGTTGGTATGATTATTGTTACCTGTAATGGTGTATTGATTACTTGTGTGTGATAAACCATGGAGCAATGTTCACTCTGAGCAAAGTCAAACGGAAGTTTCCCACCAAATTTCAGACTTCTATCACAAAAATTGAAAAAGTTGGCATTCTTTCCCAATGTTAATTTTAGCTCCATCATTGAACTTATTGGTTCGCTTACAACTTTGTGTATTTGCTTGTTTTTGTACAAAATCAATGTTTGTGTAGGATACAACCTAATGTGTTTTTTGCTCCAAAACTACAACAATACTTCCAACTCTGGTAAATGTAAATATGACCATTTACTGGAATATGATCAGATTTCTGTGATGATGTTTGGGTTGAAATTCATATTTGGGTCGATAGTCAATTTTTGTTATAGGGATTCGTCTGAGATTCGTTAAAAAAATTGCCATTTGACTGCCCGATGAATATGTCAAGTTATAATACAATACCGTCGAGCATCTCAAAAATACCTGCAAAAAAAACGATGTAAATGAGTTAGAATGCATATCAGAGTATATAGTTTATGTAAACAAAAGTGGCTTCAGATTTACAACATTTATCTTCAACTACGCAATAATGACATCAAACAGTGCAACTGCCAGTAATATATGTAGTCAATTCATGACCCATCAAGCATTCACTACATTTTTTTAATCATGAGGTCAACACAGGGTGAAACATCGAACAGAAAATATCCATTTTACATTGGACGTAGCATTGAAACAAATTACCACGAATTTAGCGTTCATGGTAGGAATAGAAACAGTACGAGTTGGCTACTTTTGTGGACTCATAACTTCATGTACATTACTGTGATCAGCTGCGGGAGTAAAGTTGTACAAGAAAACTTACTAGCCAACTTATCATCTTCCAGCACGCCGAGATTATTCTACAGAGCAAATTCATTATTGTGTTGTACTCATCCACACTGTTCATCACCGCCTTATCTTTTTTGTGAACAGTTTATAACAATCGTCACCTGCAGAAAAAAAATATGTGGTTCAGATCAGTTCTGACGGTGACAACCACATGGTTTCCTTGCAGGCCTTGTCCTTTGCTCAGCAGCCGAAACTGATGGCCCTCATCTACAGTGGTGGTCCAGGTGGGCCTCTTCTTATACAATGTCGTCTGTCACTTCCCTACCATATTCCATATTCATACATATATTCTTTGAACGCATTTTGTTAGCTGCCGACTATAGCAGCATATGAAGATGAGCACATCACCCATGAAGAGACAAGTTGTCATATGTCCGTGGTTGAGAGACTTGTGTCATTGAAGTATCAATCCGTTGCCCATATGACACCTGCGAAAAATAACTGCTGTCCAACAACAGCTTCTGTTGCACTGTCCTCATCTAGCATGTTCGGAGTCTTCAGCTTCTTCAGGAATGAATCCTTGCCTTGGGAAATGGCTACTACACAATATCACAACAAGTCGCATGGGCACAAGCAGCTGGAGACAGAGCCTGTCTCCCAAGTTGGCATATGTGACGTTGGCGTCGAGTCTGTTCCTACTTCTTCACCGGAACAACATCTCTGTAGGTCACATCACACACGTCCAATAACTAGAAGCACTGAAATATGTCGCTGAGAACTCTGACCACCTGACAGAGAGAATCAACGGCTTGAGACACCTGCTTCATCATGCAAGAAGATGCCCGACTTTGGAGAAAGCTGACTCTCATAACTGTTCGACATTACAGGTGAGGATAATGCAATAAAAGCAACATCGGACCAGTTAGGGAGCACATTTTTGCAGTGCCGTATTGACAACCGATTGATACCTCAACAAATAAAAAAAATTGTGATAATCTGTATGTCAAGAGAAGGGGAATCCGCTAAGGATTGTGTCACTAACTCGGCCAAACAAGAACTTGTACCTTCATAGACATCCTACTCATCTATGCTGCTATGCTAGGCACTTGAAATTGTGTCCTCTAGATGCCAGCATAAAATATTACATTTGGGAAATGGAAGATAAGATTTCATCTGATTGTTCATCTGATATGTCGCTGAGAACTCTGACCACCTGACAGAGAGAATCAACGGCTTGAGACACCTGCTTCATCATGCAAGAAGATGCCCGACTTTGGAGAAAGCTGACTCTCATAACTGTTCGACATTACAGGTGAGGATAATGCAATAAAAGCAACATCGGACCAGTTAGGGAGCACATTTTTGCAGTGCCGTATTGACAACCGATTGATACCTCAACAAATAAAAAAAATTGTGATAATCTGTATGTCAAGAGAAGGGGAATCCGCTAAGGATTGTGTCACTAACTCGGCCAAACAAGAACTTGTACCTTCATAGACATCCTACTCATCTATGCTGCTATGCTAGGCACTTGAAATTGTGTCCTCTAGATGCCAGCATAAAAGATTACATTTGGGAAATGGAAGATAAGATTTCATCTGATTGTATCAACAGAGGCCCATCTGGACCATAACTGTTAAGAACATGCACATACTGCATATGCACAGTGAACCGGTTCGCTTTTACCTTGTCCCAAAAAGAGAAGATGATAGTGAACAGTGAGGATGAGCAATTGATCAAGCAGTCATGGACATGAACTTATGTGTACACATTGTAGTCAGATTATGTCGTTTGTGCGCACCAAATAATGACAAGAATCATAACCCTGATGACGCCAGTGTGTCGTTTGATAAGCTATTTGGTCGGGCTTTGTTTCCATTGCAAAATGTTGTGTTTCAAAATTTGGCTGTATTGGTGGTAGTAGATTGATACTTACTATCATAGAAGACTACGAACAGCAACTCTGTAGATCACATCAATGCCACATGTCAAGAAAACGCCGCCACGTTGAAGGCTATTCGAATATTGGTCAACGATATATTGCACATCAGTAATTAATGAACCATCTTAAAATTAATTCAAAAGGCATTCATGTAGCAGTATTACATAAACACAGAAGTGGATCAGTGAAATCAAGAAATGCAAAAGAATAGCCATATCCCCTCAATCCAGAAGTTTTGACAATTTTGTGTGAAAACTAACCTTGACCTTGATCTTATGTGGTGACCTTGACCTTGGATCACAAAAGTTTCACCAGAAATGAATTCCTTAGGTCAGACTTGTACAGAAATGTGCTATCACACTTGATTCTAGGCCTATTACTAAAAAAGTTATAATTTGATTATGGTAATTATCCATATCTGGCGGTTAGTATGCTAAATAACGAATAAAAAAATTTCCCCAAAGTTGGCGCAGTACCAACAAAGCTCAAAATCTCCTAGAGACATATATGAATACATATCAATCAAAAAACCTTGCTGTTTCAACAATTTCTAGGTTCACTGTGGAAGGGATAGAACCCGCAACTCGACTAATACAAGGAACCCTGTCAAAGCAGTTACCTCTTGATACTGGTGTGCCTCAAGGCTCTGTCTTGGGGCCACTGCTCTTCTTGATATACATCCTCCCCTTAAAATCCATCATCGAAAACTACCAGATTTCAGGGCATGGTTATGCTGACGACACGCAAATCTACTGCCGCTTACCTCTCACAAATACTGATCACCTTCATCGAAGTGTGGAAAACATGATTTGCTGTCTATGTGAAGTCCGTGCTTTGAAGTTGAGGAACAAACTCAAAATCAACGATGTCAAAACTGAGTGTATATTGATCTGCTCCCGCCGACACTTTGCAAATCTGGATTGTGTGAAAGTTGTTGTTGGTGATGAGACCGTCAAGCCAGTAAATCTTGTCTCAAACCTTGGCGCCAAACTCGACAACCATATGTTTATGGACAAGCAAATCTGCAGTGTGACCAAGACTGCATATTTCCACCTAAGACGGATCGGAAAATTTCGGGGCCACTTTGATCAAGCAACATGTGAGAAGGTTTTCTGCTCCACTGTTATGTCCAGGCTTGATTCCCACAATGGTCTTTTGACTGGTTTCTCTCCCTCGTCTACAGAGCATTCAGAACAATGCTGCACGGCTGATAACCGGCATACGGTATCGCGACCATATAACGCCGGTACTGATATCGTTACACTGGCTGCCTGTGAAGTATAGGGTAAACTACAAAATACTGTGTATGCTCCAAAACACTCTGCACGAGGACACATCCCCATCGTACATGAACGACCTCATCAGTGTGTATGGTTTTCCATTGTTCCATTGATTTTCCATTTCATTTTCATTTTTTTTGTATTTTCCATTGTCAAGCGCAAAGAAACGCATGTCACCTTGCGCTTTATAAATGAATAAATTATTATTATTATTTTATTACACTACTTGACCTTGAAAACACATAAAGTGCCACCAAGATCGTGTTTCTATGTCAAATAGTTCCAGAGATATTGCCAAATAATGAAATCGGTAATAAGGATGGCGGTCGTCTTGGATTTCTCGATTTTGAGTGGAAACCTTTAATTTACCAGCGTTGATACCATTGAAATCAGATTCTGCACACTCAAAAAACCCCTATATAAGTTTTCATGCTTTCTTCCGGAAGTGAACATCATTTTGACATATCTGTTGGGCTATATTCTATTTATGTACAGAATATCAACTCCGATAAATGCTTGCAAAAGAATTCTGTTGCTATGGTGACCGACTCATTCCCAATTATCCTCAGCAATATTGAGGTAATAGGCTATTTCATGTTAGATTCCTAGTCATTAGCTTACGTTTTGTTCTGCATGGGTCTTAGCAACAACATCACACTGTATCCATGGTTACCTCTCAGGTTCGATCTCTATCCCGCACCTCCCCCCCCCCCCTTCCCAAACAACGACCACCCGCCCCCAAGGCCTCTGAGATACCATTAGGACGCACCCATACAGCGTAATTTTAGTGTTTGTATCGTCGAATACAAATAACATATTATCGATTTGTGATGAGGAATGTAGGGTGGGATGGAGATACGAGGTTTTGCCCTGGCAATGTCTTGAAACTACCTGAAAATACATATCTTGGAGATGTATCAATGGATCTGGGAAATATATATGGGGTTTATATCGTACAGGGAATACTTGCCTTTTGTTGACGTGACCCAAATCAAACATGTATACTTTGATTTTTCTAACTCGGTTACACTTTTTTCCGCTAATATTTTTGCGATGCTAAATGGTATCGTTCTATAACTTGGCATACTTCACCTGAGAGTCAAACGGCAATAATCTACCGAATTACAGATCTCTATCGCGAAAATTGAAAAAGTTGGCAATCTACCCCAATGTTAAATTTAGCCCTGTCATTCAGATTCTGGGTACGCACACAATTTTGTGCATTTGCTCGGTTTTGTATCAGTGCAATCTTTCAAATTCAACATGTTTGTGTAGAATACACCCCAATGTGATTTCTGGTCTAAAATAACAATAATATTTTGAATCCTGATGGATGTAAGCAGGACCAAATCCCCGAATATGCTCTGATTCTCGAGATCTCGTTTTGGGCTGAAAATTAACATTGGGTTAGGTTGCCAACTTCTTCAAATTTTGCAATAGAAGTCTGAAATTTCGTAGAAAGTTGCCGTTTGGCTCCCGGGTGAAGTGTGCCAAACTATAGAACGATAACATTTAGCATCGCGAAAATATCGTCAAAAAACAGTGTAAAAAAGTTAGAAAAATCAGAGTATAGCAACCATAAACTTTGGGAAAACAGCCCGCATGTCATGCTGTCCTAAAATACGAGATTTTAGCATGACACGATTTACACAGTTTATCACCACGTGGTGTCCTACGAGGTTTTGTTACGACAGAATTCCAGCCAATCCAAATACGTGGAAATTTAATTTGACTAAATCAGCCCAACTATTCGCTACAGAGCTACGAGGATTTCGCACAAGATAGGAAATGGCCTCAGTGTAAATTTAGAACAAAAAACTCATCTTGCCCAATTTTGAATCACGAGGTTTTGTTCTGACAGCGACAAAGTGATAGATGGCATGAACTTTCAACGTGCTAATCGACACGTGTATGCCTATTTTGTCTATGCGGTGGTCTCCGCAATATGTTTAAATCTGAGCCGAAACTAAGCATTGCACAAACGGAGACACTAGGCATCAGTGGATATACAGTTGAAAAGTTCTGAATACATACGTGTGTGTACACATCACCATGTTGCATTCTTTTATACAAGCAGTTGCTTGCGTTTTATTGTATAACGGTCTAGTTAACGGGAGAGGTCAGTGTTAATGCACACATATTAGAATAGCTACATACCTACGTTACGGTTATGTTATAGACTATTCATATTATATTATGCAGTTACTGCTTATGTTGATACATGGATAAATCTTGACTACGGGTATAATAATACGAGTGATTTGTCCAAAAAACGATATTTGGCTGAGAATGGAATTTGATACGAACATACTTTCATGTACCTATGCTATTGATTGTACATTAGGCAAATAATCTACAGTTTTAAATATAAAAGACATCAGTTTTTTACTGATTTGTCATGAATATGTATTTTTTTCATAAATATTGAGTATGTGTTTTTGAAAAAACAATTTTACCTGAAGTAAAATTGTAGCCCAATGACAACATCTTGTGGTATTGGTGATAAAGTTGTTTTATGCATCTAATAAAGAAATGTCAAACTTTTATAACGCACGTCACACGATGGAGTGGGAATGTAATGATTTCAGTGACGTTTGATCCCTTGACACCTTTACTGATCTTTCCCAGATATTGTCTCTGGACCCGGTGTGATGAGAGTAGATCCCGGAGCTGCTGTCAGACTGGAGTGGACTCTCAGCAGGGACTTTGACAAGGACGCGAATGATGCGGCTATGAGAGTGAATATGAGAACTCCACCGTCTTTAGTCGTGGAATATAAAGAGGGAGAAGGCTGTCCAAAATCCGACCCACACCTGGACTGTATCATCCCTGACACACCAGGGAAAATCGTGGGTCTAATCAACGAAGGCGTGAGACTAGAGGAGGCACGTGACTATGTTTGTTCAGTGCTGTACTTTCTGGGCAATAGCACTTCTACTTTCGGAGATGCAACGATCTATGTGTACCGTGAGTATGACAGTGACATCAAACTGTCGTACATTAAGCGATAACACAGATGAATGCGAGTTTTCCGACCAAATAATCATAAAATATCACATGTTTGAGATTCACGAACTGTTATCAGATCTTTTTGAAATTCTGAGTAAACGAATGAACATGAACGTATTTTTATTAACACGAAAATCCCTTGTGCGATTCACACGGTTTCCTGTTAATATTTGTGGGAGATGCGTAAAAGACCGTGCAAGAGTGTATCATTTAATAGACTTTTTGGCCTGGTCTGACAGGCCATCATGACACATTTCGTGAGAGGTAAATATATACCACAATTTTTCATCAGCTTTAAATGCTATGTAGGACATTAATTTTGTTCAATTGTTTTACAAACCCGCCGACTCTAGTCAAAGGTGACCGCTAAGAAATGAATTTAGCAGTTCATGTTTTTATTTTTATTATCCCACCCGCTCGGAACAAAATGCGCCGAAAAAAATGTGTAGCATCAAGTTTATCTGTGGCTGAGAACTGTTATTGGAGTCGCAATTCATGTCATCAGCAATGATGAAGCAAGAAAAGATGCAAGTATACACCGTCGAACTTTGTCACACATCTTATGCAGTAATTAACAAAACAATCACAGCAATTCTTTCGTTTTGTTTATATACATGTTTCGTTATTTCTGGTCAGGCTTTCTGTGCTAATTTTGGTTGTTCTTGAAATGAGTTTTTAGCACTCCTGTGTGTTTTATATGGTTCAGAACATCATGACATGTTCATTTCGTGTCATTTTTGTTTCCAGAAGTCGCGTACATCAAACTTAATGTTGAGTGATATTTTTGAAGCAATATAAAAATACTGCCGCCATTTCATGTGTTCCCTAACATGTATAATAACACATTATGGTGGTATCCCACTACAAAAATGACAGGACACTGTAGTAATATTGTACAAGAACTCACCAGGGCAGATGTACAAGCACATGAGCATGTATAGTAATGAATTTACTGTCCTAAATTGGTATGTATTTTTTTTTACCCGACCGACCACATATTTTCAGCAACAATTATTTTTATTCGCCCCTACCGACCTATTGTAAAGTTTCAGCAAATTTGTTTTCGTAATGTATAACAACACATAATATAGTATTTATAGTTATTATTATGTATAATAACTATAATGCACATATAGTTTTTTTTTTTTTCAAACACAGAAGCACCAACTGTCACCCTGACGGGGACTACAGACGTACTGGCCGGAGATCCAATCACTATGACGTGTTCTGGATCATCTCAGTCACAACCTGCTGACAAACGATCCGGATCACCGATAGTCTACTCCTGGATCATCACAAGTCAACACCCAGGAGATTATGTGATAGATGACAACAAGGTGACATTGACCTCAGCACAGCCTGAACACCACGGAGATGTCATCACGTGTAATGTGAAGGAAGACGGTAGCTCTCTCGTGACGACAGAGGACAGAACTGTCAACATACAATGTACGTTAATCAATACTGTATAGTACTTTCTCGGCAACAATTATATTTCAATTTCCTGCAATTTACACCCAGTAGCCACTCTTTTATCCCCTGCATCGCTGTTATGTTCAGGAGAATTTTACCAGTATGGAATTGATCACGTGTCCATTATGCCGCAATGCAATTCAATGGATTGGGGTTAATCAACATGTATGTTAACTATCGGAAACATACATCTACATTATCACAGACCCACCAACAAGCATCCGCCTGGATGGAGGTGGCACCTCGGAGACAGCTGTAGCTGGACAAGACACCGTGACCAGGACGTGTGTAGCAGACTGTAACCCGCTCTGTAGCTACAAGTGGAACGGCAAAGATGGAGCGAAGCTGGAATTTAAACCCGTACAGAAAGAAGATCATGGGACTCACACATGCACAGCTACAAACAATATATCCCCAGGCGTCAGCATCGAGTTCGCACTAACTGTGCATTGTAATTTTGAATATTATAATATGGATATGGAGTGAAAATTCATTTTTTACCCCATTCGAGGTATTATCCAGTATTTCATTGCCAAATTGATCGCATAGATTACATTCCTTTCAGACAAACCAGAGATCACGGATTTCAAATCTTCATTGTCAAACCCTGTCCAGTCCAATACCACCAGCATATTCTGTGATATTTCAAGTCGCCCAGACTCACAAATAGAAATAGCATACAAAGACAATGGGACAGTTCTGCCAACTACAACAACAAGACTGCGAGAAGACACAGAACACACAGCAGAGTTCACCTTCCAGACTGTCCAGTGTCTGGATACTGGCGACTATCTGTGTACAGCTGGGAATGACATTGGGCAGGATACGGATGAATATTTTTTGAATATATCCTGTGAGTTATTTTTTGCACTATTTTAGTCTGATATGTTCACAGGTGGTTATGCTTACTTCGGTATATGCATGAATATACATTATTAATGTCACTATTCTTTTTGTATTGATCACATAGGCCCGTTCAGCCCATTGGAAGACATTGTGAAAGTTGGCAGCAGTTTGGAATCCAATGTCAGTTTGTCAATCTTGATGACAGCAAATCCCTTCACGAAGATACAACAAGATCACCTCTCCTTCAACGGCAGTTCCAGTGGTGTACCCGACAACACGAAACTACATGTTCTCGAGGCAAGTCACGTGGTACAGAAAACAGTGCAGCTGAGAATCTGGGGAGTTGAGGAGTACAATTTTGGAGACTACATCCTGACGGTTGGGAATGGCTTCGGACCTCCTGCAGTAATCACCTTTACTTTGGAACCTCAAGGTCAGTCAGAGGAAATTCACGCTGGCTCATTTTATTGACAGATTTTTTTGTTTTGAAACTTATATAATAAGATAATATAATACTGATGGAATTTCTATAAATCCGACCTTTACATAGGACCACCGAGTGAACCTTCAGCTCCAAGACTTGATTATGCGACATCAGTCAGTCTGAACATTAAGTGGACAGCTGGCTTCAATGGTGGATTTTCTCAGACATTCGATATCATCTACATAAACGATCAAACGAAGGAACAGTTTCTGGTGAAGGCTTATCCTGATTCCGAGTTTAACAGCGGCGATATAGTCAGTTACAAACTCCTGAACGAATCTACAATATTCCCGGGCACTCCATATGTAATTAGAATCAGGGCAAGCAACTCATTTGAGGAAAACAGTGAAGTGACTGGAAAATCAGAAACTTTCTCCACCGACCGTGAGTTTACGATATATGTTCCATAAGTTTTGGCTCATAAAGTGTTGTGTTGCGAAGAAGTTTTTGTGACGAGCAAGGCACAATCCAATAAGTTTACAAATTTCACTTTTAGCTGAAGTATCACTGGCCGATGAAAAACCAACGATCAACATTGACGGAGACACGGTCACCATCACTCTAGAGATCACTAATTCCGAGTACATCTCATTCATCTCGGCGAAAGTTTGTGATGTGTTTGAACAAGATAACTGCGAGACAACAAACTCCACAGACACCTCCGTGAACCAGATCCAAGTTCCAATTCCACCAGGAAATCCCGGAAAGATTACTGTTACAGTTTCTCTGTATGATCAGGAAGATGTGGTGTATAGTGGCAGCTGGGAGTATGGTATCGACACAGGTAGAGTAAATTATATGGAATTATTGAATTGCGAATGAATGGGAATGTGAGTATAAATAATGGAGTGAAATAATGAGTTTTAAATAAAATAAAAATACATGAAATAATGAGTTTGATTATGTTAATGCATTCACCGCACCAATTTCCCATGCGTTTGCAACTATTCATATGTTCACATTGTCACTATGATATCCATAATATTGTTTGCCTGCCTAAAAAATATGATTACTTCAAAACTAATATTTGTGACAAAAAAAAATTAAAGAGGCGTCTGTTTTAATTTTTAAAACAAAATCGCTCTGGTTTTATCAAGGTCCGAATGTGGGAGTGATCGTTGGCGCAGTTATAGCCGCTCTGGTTGCAGCCGGTCTGATTGTAGCAGGTGTGGTTCTGTGGCGAATGGGTCACCTTCCAATAAAACGTGAGTATTCACTCCCAACTAACATGCATATATAATCAATACACATCAATACAATTTCCTAGCATTGAAAACATAAGATTTTTCATTTAGTCAACACATTTTCATAAAAATAAACGCATAAGATTTCCCAGTTTGACAATTAATTTTATAGGTAACACAGATGATGGGAGCCTCACGAGGTATGTGTGGAATCATAGTTACATGTAGTCTCTGAGCTGAGACTGATTTTGGTTTTTATATGTTTATTCTAAAATACACATGTACAGACTATACATGGTATTCAATGATATGCATAAATAATTACTCATAGTGAGTTTGAGATATTTATATCTGATTCTGGAGTTTCTTTCGCGTGTGATAATGAATATATACAGCGATTTGTATAATACATTGAGGGCATATATTCGATAACCTATAAATCTTACCATGAGTATATTTTTCTAGGCCAGACACGCCACTGGATCGTGACTTCAGTGATACAAGTTTTGGCGGGCATGGTTAGTGCCCTTTTTCATTGCGTAAAAATTGAAATATATCACTACTGATTTGGCGTTATCTCTTGAGTGTCTATCGCAGTTTTAATGAGCATGTTTTCAAATCACGAAACGTCTTAGGCGTATCTGATTTATTGGACATTACACTTTCTGTTTTTGTGAGATGATAAAACACAGTAATGAACCAACTCAAGGGTCAATTGCATAATGATTTAGGTCAAGGCGCGACCGTGTACGACCAGATACCTGACAGCACTTCGCTGAGGGACCCGGTGAAGAGCGACGCGGGGGTTGCTACTGACAACCGACCGGATGTTGTCCCAGACAGACCGAACGCGGCGCCTATCACCGGTCAAGGTGCGACGCCCTTCGATACCGCACTGCTTATGTCATGCTACCAAACAAATTACATTTAATTGATGTCAATGTCAAACAATGGTGGTGTATATTGAAAACAGCATAATTCAAGTCACACCATATCACTAAATTGCTTCCCTATTTATCTTAAATATTAATCATCATATCAAAATAACAACATCATTCCTGTTCTATGATTGTTCATTTGGTAAATTATGATAGACCCAACAGAGACAAGTATGAGCTAGATTTACCCATATCATGTGCACGATGTGATATCATAGATAAATACGCATCTGATAATGTATGATTGCTGTATTATATTCACATTAGCAGAAGCCGAAATAATCCCGAATGTATATGCCGATGTGAGGGAAGACAGAAAGCCACAGGCAACCCCAAAGAACGAGAAGCCACCGCCTGCCCTGAAGCCACCGATTGCAACTAAGCCCCTTCCAAAAGGTATTCGGAAAAAGACTTGAACGCAGAAATATTAATATCATTCTTCCGATATTCCGAAGAAGATAAAACATTTGCAGTTGTATGAATATGTAATAAAGGAATACAATGTACAAAACATTAAAAATGGTAGGATAGATGCACGATGGCTTTCCCGGTGGTAATGTAGTCTTCAATTTCCCCATCAATAGGTCATGCCGAGGTCTATGAGAACGTATCAATGATGCGAGCAGGTGAATAATAGATTGTCGAGGTTACCATTGATGTTGTTTCTCATATTCGTGAGATATAAGGTAGGGTAAATATTTCAAATGTGATTTTTCTTCCATCAGGTCATGTCCACCCGGCGACCAATCCAGTAAGTGATTAGACATAATTCTCTCATGTGTAATTCTCTTATATGTATATATACTCGGATTTTTCTAACTCGTTTACACTGTTTTTCGCTAATATTTTTGTGATGCTAAACGCTATCGTTCTATAACTTGGCATACTTCACCTGGGGGTCAAACGGCAATTTTCTACAAAATTTCAGACAGCTATCACGAAAATTGAGAAAGTTGGCGATCTACCCCAATGTTAAATTTAGCCCTATTATTTAATTTCTGGGCCCGCACACAATTTTGTGCATTTGCGCGGTTTTGTAGCGGAGCAATGTTTCAAAATCAACATGTTTGTGTAGAATACACCCTGTGTATCTCCTGGTTCAAAGTTACAAGAATATTTCGAATCCTGATGGATGTAAACAGGAACAATTCCTCGAATATGCTCAGATTCTCAAGATCCCGTTTTGGGCTGAAATTTAACATTGAGGTAGATTGCCAACTTTTTCAATTTTCACGATAGCTGTCTGAAATTTGGTAGAAAATTGCAGTTTGCCTCCCAGGTGAAGTATGCCAAGTTATGGAACGATAGCGTTTAGCATCACAAAAATACTGTAAACGAAAAAAAAACAGTGTAAACGAGTTAGAAAAATCCGAGTATTTATATGCAGATTTTTATTTTGTTTTCATAAAAATCGATAATATCGAAACCATGAACCATAACCATAATAACATCCTACCAATTTAAATCAATGCAGGTTGTTGTTCCAACAAATAACAGAATTAATATGATTGAAACTAAAATTTAATTATTATGATCGTCCAAGTTAATATAACTATCTGTCTATCGTTTCAGCTGGTCGGAGCGGACGGGACGACGTACGCGGACCTGACGATCATGCAGGACGAATTACTCCGGGGGAGAGGACAGGACCCCGCCCAGACACGGGCTCATCCCCCGGGCCCTCCGCCCCTGATACACGGGGACAACGACACAGAGTACGCGCTCATAGACACCAGCAAGACACTCGCCATGCACCGCAAGCTCAACAAGTGACCGGTAAAGGTTTGACCCCACGTTTGCTGGTCGTATAAGTGGATGTCTTACGACACAGGCTGTCATAAATGTATTCTGGTTCTCTTATTTGATATTCCTGTAAGCACATTCAGGCTATTTATTCAAGTATTGATATTCTATATTTATGCTTTATAATATTGGTTATACTTTACATAGTGTTGTAAGTTCATTTGGTACTGAGGCATTATTCACTATATATCTGAGAATCCTACATTATTTGGCACATAGCTCATTTTCAATGAGGGAAGAAATGGTTCTTGATTAGTATGATTTTTAATATGCACGTTGTAAATAAAACATAATAAATCAAGTTTTATATCCACACATAGTAACTGCCATGAAGCCGATTTGATTTTACCCGGACTTCTAAATTAAGCTGTGCACACAAATCATAAATGACTAGTCGGCACACTGTCCTGAAATAGAACAAAAAACGTTATCATACAGGAAGGGCAAAATTCAAACTAAGGTCATATATTTTGTATGAATACAAAAAAAAGTATGAAGTAGTTGTCAAGTTATGCAGGATATGGCCTACAATTGACGCATCGAAAAACAGTAAAGGAAGTTTACATTAGCTTGCACGTGCATGCCAAAAGTTGAATATCACAAAACGATGGTACACACCATATGGTATGTAAGTGGAATGATGTGTGCTCGAAATAAGCCTCGAAGAGATTTTCTGATCCTAACCTATTGTCGCCTATTTTCGCAACATCGGCTTCCTCGAAATCAACAACTATTCAAGCCTATTTTATCAAGATACTGCTAGTTACACTGTTGAATGTCAGGCATTTAAGAGTCAACGTTTCTTGCCGATTAGAAAACACAGTGAGATCAATGACTGCTAGTTTGTTTCGATATGAAAACGTTGCAAGATTCATGTGTCAATTATTTTTTTATTCAATATTTTTGCCACTTATTCGCATCAAAACCGGTAGGATTGAAAGGCTGAGATAAATAATAATATTTTACCTGTATTCGATATTAATGTGATTTTCTAGTAGTTATATTCTGTTTTTGTATTTGTTATGGATTATGTTTGATATAGCATATGTTGGTTAGTAATATAATCTATTATGTGAAGTGTTATCTTCGATTGGTGTTATTGAACAGGTTACTCAAGACACAATGTATCGTTAGATATTATGTTATTGTGTTGCAATCATTGATACTTGTATATCGTAGTCATTACATATATTTGTTTGCGCCTTTCAGTTCTTGTATGGTGCGTTGTTGCAGTATCATTGTTTGGTATTTTTATCAAAGTAACTGCTCAATCAGCATTTTCATGTGATGAACAAACTTGTCAATAAACAGTATTGTTATACAGGATCTGATTTTTTTATTCACGTAGAACACAATTGTAATCACTGTCGTATTTATATATTCATACCAGCGAACGGAGTCAATGTCTGGACTTAATGATACATTTATTATCTAAAATGAAATATATTGAAGTCAGCTTCGTATAAAGGATAATGATCATGATACTTTCAAACAGATATGTGTACACTTCTTCCATACAATCTGGCATATATCTGGCATCAATGACTTTGACTAAATTTAAACCTAATACAAGGGTAAACAAAAATCTCCAGAACATTTGCACAATGGTCTTGTATATTTGTTTTTAAAAATAATTCATATAAAAAATATTATAAACCACCTTTAAACACTTATGTAAAAGAGTGCTAGATAATATTGCATGCTGAGTGATCATAAATCACAAGAATGATTACATAAATTGGAGCTGAGTCATACACACTTATTCGAAGTATTGTGTCAGAACTTCCTGTGTGCTGGAAGCCAGACTGTTTTATTATTCACCACCCGAAGAGGAAGTATGTATTGCTATCGACAAGTTCTAAACCATTGAAAATCCTCTTGAGTTAATCACAAAATCTTGTCTCCAAACACAAACGAGACAATCAGAGATTGCAGACCCTCGCCCTTCAGATTCAGTCACTAAAATTAGGCGATAATTGAGAGTTTTGGTCTTAAGACCATCGGTTGTACGCCATACGATTGGGAATTGGCCAAAGAAAAATACAAAAATAGGTTGAACATTTAATATTGATTAGAACCGGAGTTATAGTCCATTATGTGATTTTATTTTTTCAGTTGCCATGGCAACCGTTTTCATCCGATTTTGGCAAAATTCTGAAGGGACTGAGCCATTACCATAGCACTCCAGCCCTATAAATTCCAAATCGATCGGGCCGTTTACCTTTGAGTTATGAGCGCAGACATTTGCACTGAAACGTCGCTGGCCAAAAAAAATTGAAACCGTGACCTCCAATTTTTCGACATCGGGCGATAATGGAGAGTTTTGGTCGTACGACCACGGGCCATATATCAGATGATCAGGAATTGGCCATAGAAAAATACAAAATTAGTTAGAAAAATTTATCTTGAATAGAACCGGAGTTATGGTCAATTATTGATTTTTACATTTTCCGTTGCCATGGCAACAGTTTTTGTCCGATTTTGACCAGATTCGAGGAGGACCGAGCCACTGAGATACCGCTTCATCCCTATAAGTTTCATGTTGATCGGATTTTCCTTTGAGATATGCGCGCGGACAAACAGACAAACAAACAAACAAACAAACATACAAACGGACAGACCCAATTGCAATACCCTCTGCCCCTATCGGGGCGAGGGTAACTAAATAAACCCCCAATTTCCCTGATCATACACTACTACGTTGTAGATGTGGCAACATTCACTGGCGACGTCTAGGGAATGGATTAAAGTTCAGCTGACAATTTTAGAAAACGACTGTCATGACACCGGGTGATATCATGATCATTTTAATACAAATCTGCAGGCATAGTCAGATCCGATAAAGATTGTTAGCTTGAAATAAACACACAATTTCTCATTCTCATTCCATAGGCAAAGATTTCGTAGGAACTGATTTTTGTGTGCAATTCAAAATAACAAATTGTGTTTTATTTCATCTACTACTAGCAATCCCACGTTTTGTCACACACAATCTTTTTAAAGCAATGTTATGGTGTGTTATGTGTTGTTATGTTACAACATATACGTTAGTGATCACGCATGACCTGTTTGATAAGACTACTGTTTCCAAAAGCCCTAATTTGCTCAGTAATATAAATGAACGGTTTTAGAAAACAAATCGTGTTTGAAATATTCAACAATAATTGATGCAAAGCTTCGAATGAAACCTGGTGCAAACAAAACGGCACATGGACCTGGCGGTAGTCATTTCATCACAACCAAAGATATCAAACTAAACATATCAACAGATTTCAAAATGACATACCGTTTTTCGAGCATATGCAAATCAAGTTATTGGGAACTGGCTGTGCTACCTTCCGATGGCCGGTACTGTCAATCACACATTAAGATCGTACATATGATATACACTTGTGATAAATTACTTTCACGTGGTCATATAAAATGTATTAATTAAGTTATATTATCGATATGAAAAATAATGTAAAAAGTTAATTCCAACATGTAGAATAATTCAAGATACAGTTGAGATATCTTGAGTACATTGAGATATCTACCACATTCAGATGCGAAGTCAACTAAGCCAATTTCAGTATTTTTCCATAAATAGTTATTGTATGTATGAGAAATAAATGGATAAATATGTTTAATTGCTGTTTTATAGGCAAATTGAATAGTAGGGAACCTGTTTCAGGACTGTTTTTGTGTGGATTGAAATCTCAACTTTTTATGTCATTTAATCTGCCATCCTTCCTGTCTTCATTGAACCCATGTTCTGTAACACATTTTATGTGCTTACGAATTTTATGACAGCTATGAAGTTGCACGACATACACACATACAAATTATCCTCAGTGCAATAGTGATGTTTTGTCATTGAAAGCAGTCTTTTATAAAGATATGCAAACCGACATCACAACAAACATGGAAAAATTTAACACTTAGATTATGTAATCCGAAGAGAAGAAAAAACTCCAACAAAATACCATACATTACAAAATATCACTGGGATAAGTGCATACTGGTGTGCCGAATGGCTCATAGGTGCCTGGTCAAGCATATACATACCATACAAGTATATGATAAACTGTGAAGAGTCATAGGGCGTGATAGTAAACTAGTCATCTGTGCGTTGTACAAAGAAAGTCAATTTTCCAGGGTAGCGTGGATTTGTCTATATAGAATAGATCATGGACTGGGGGAAAATCCCATTCGGTACCATTTTCATTTCAGTTTTGTCTGGTTGCTGCCAATCATATCGTAGATATTTTGAGGCTGAAAAAGATGATACATTATGATACAATATATAAATGCATTTGCCTTAAACTTATACACATGAAGTATTATGTGCATGCGTACGTACATTGTGTTAGGGAACTGATACCTCACCTGTTTTTTCTTTAAATTGAGGCTTTCGTATGGTTCGACAAAATCCTTTTCTTCTCGTTCATTCTGAAGTTGGTGCTTACTTCCGGGCACTGAACCGGAATTCACCTGCATGCAGAAGATACGACATTACATGCATGTACGACATTACTTGCGTGAACACATTCAAAAGAAAACGATATAGTGGGAGTTATTGTTAAAAACTTCGATTATGTAGCTGTATATAAATACAAATGTATCCCACGCAACCTTCGGAATATTTTCATATGTGTGAGTGTGAGTCTGTTGCCCTGCAACTTCAGACAGAAATCCCGTGGCTCCAACATTTTCATAATGAACGTGGTGTTGAGCATCTTCTTTTCGTACCTGTAATGGTCAATTTATATTCATGACCCCACACAATACATTTCGTATACACACCTGCTGGCAATCATAGATAACCATGACACCCAAACATACCATAGGTTTACGTTTTCTGTACACATAGATGATGACTGCCGTGATCATCCCTGCAGCCAAGAGGCAGCCGAGAGCAATGCCAACAATTGCCCCGGTTGAGAGACCTTCAATGTAAGACCATAAAGTGTGTCTTTCGATGACTGTTCAAGATACTGGCATTAACAATAATTTATGAGCACGTAGTCTTATGTCTATGATAAAATGATCAAATTTAATTGCCTCCTAGACTTTTGTTTTGTATACAATGAGAGTTATAAGCAATAGGGGCTGAGTATAATGCGTCTAGATTAGCATCCTGTTTTATGGGGTACATGTGACTTACAAGGAAGCAATTAAATCTCCAAAATTACGATACACATACAAACATTTGTGCAATCTTTGTCGTGTTAGTATGTATATTATACCTCCGTCATTGATATCATACTCCCAGCTGTCACTATACACCACATCCTCCTGATCATACAGAGAAACTGTGACAGTAATCTTCCCGGAATTTCCTGGGGGAAGTGGAATCTGAATTTGGTTCACGGAGGTGTCTGTGGAGTTCATCGTCTCACAGTTATTTGGATCATTCCTATCACAAACTTTCGTCGATATCAACGAGATATAATCAGCATTAGTGATCTCGAGACTGATGGTAACCATGTCTTCCTCGATGGTGATCGTTGGTTTGTCATCCTTCATTTCTACTTTAGCTGAAAGTGAGATTTGTATATTGATTTGATTGTGCCTTTCCAGTTTAAACAACTTCTTCACAACACTAAATGAGCGTAACTTATTGAACACATATCGTAAACTCACGGTCGGTCGAGAAGATTTCTGATTCCCCGGTCACTTCACTATTATCATCAAAAGAGTTGGTTGCCCTAATTCTAATTACGTATGTGGTACCCGAGATAATTGTAGATTCATCAAGGAGTTTATAGATGACGATATCACCGCTGTCATACTCTGATTCAGTATAGGCCTCCTTGGTGAACTCTTCTTTCGTTTGATTATTGGTGTAGATGATGAAAAATGTCTGAGGGAATCCTCCTTTGAAACCAGCTGTCCACTCGATATTCAGACTGACTGATGTCGCATAATCAAGTCTTGGAGCAGACGGTTCACTTGGTGGTCCTGAATAAATATCAATTTCATGATTTCACAGATATTACATTCTAAATATGTAAAAAAAAATATTTGTTGAAGTAAGTTAGTACGAGTATCCTCTGACTGGCCTTGAGGTTCCAAAGTGAAGGTGACCACAGCAGGAGGTCCGATGTCATTCCCAACAGTCAAGATGTAGTCACCAAAATTGCACTCCTCAACTCCCAGGATTCTCAGCTCCACTGTTTTCTGTACCACATGATTCGTCTCGAGAACATATAGTTTTGTGTTCTCGGGTACCCCACTAGAACTGCCATTGAAGGAGAGGTGATCTTGCTGTATATCAGTGAAGGGATTTGCTGTCATCAATATGGAAAAACTGACATTGGATCCCAAACTGCTGCCAACTTTCACAATGTCTTCCTTTGGGCTGAACGGACCTGTGTGAAAACGCCAACGGAACAGTAAAAGTAATGTTATACATTCATGCATATCACGAAGGTATAGTAACCATCTCTAATACTTCAGTCACAAGCTGTTTCAAATGACTTACATGACACGTTCATGAAATATTCCCTTGTTTTATCCTGGCCTATGTCGTTCCCAGCTGTACACAGGTAGTCGCCTGTATCAAGACACTGAACACTCTGGAAGGTGAACTCTGTTCTCTGCTCTGTGTCTGTTCGTGTGGTTGTGGTCGGCAGAACTGTCCCGTTGTCTTTATATGATATTTCTATTTGTGAATTTGGCCGGCTTGAAATATCACATGAAATATCTGTGGTATTGGACTGAACAGGTATAGAAAGTGAAGATTTGAAATCCTTTATCTCAGGCTCATCTGAAAGGAGTAAACTATATGCGATCACTTCCTTCATAAAATACTAGATATTATTTTGAATTGGATTGAAAATCGATTTTCTATGCATATTGTTGAGGTAAAATGATATTACAATGCACAGTTAGGCTGAACTCAATGCTGAGGTCTGGAGTTATTTTGTTTGAAGCTGTGCATGTGTGAGTCCCATGGTCCTCTTTCTGCACGGGTTTAAATTCCAGCTTCGCTCCATCTTTGCCGTCCCACTTGTAGCTACATGACGGGTTACAGTCTGCTACACACGTCCTGGTCACGGTGTCTTGTCCAGCTACAGCTGTCTCCGAGGTATCACCTTCATCTAGGCGGATGTTTGTTGGTGGGTCTGTTGCATGAAATTGAACCCAAAATTATTTTATAATTGTGCAATATAATATTTTAGTAGTATCTTTCTATCCTTGGTGGCGGATTGCACATGTTATTGCATGTTCATACAATTTCAAGCTGGATAAAACAGCGATAGAGACAATAAATGAAAGAGATGGGAGCTGGCGGAGGACAATAACAGAAAACAAACTATGTATCATTTTGATATTAAAGTTATTCTGTAATAGAATTATAGGAAAATATATACTCAAAGGTAGTGTCTAACGCACATTGTATGTTGACAGTTCTGTCCTCTGTCGTCACGAGAGAGCTACCATCTTCCTTCACATTACATGTGATGACATCTCCGTGGTATTGAGGCTGTGCTGAGCTCAATGTCACCTGGTTGGCCTCTGTCACATAATCTCCTGTGTGTTGACTTGTGATGTCCCAGGAGTAGACTATCGGTGATCCGGAACGTTTGTCAGCAGGTAGTGACTGAGATGATCCAGAACATGTCAGACGGATTGGATCTCCGGTCAGCACGTCTGTAGTTCCCGTCAGGGAAACAGAGGGGGCTTCTGTGTGATATATTTGAGACATATGATATATCTATGTATTACCGCTGATAAAGTATGAAGTGCTGTATTGACATATCCAACGGAAAGCTTTTTTGCATCACATGATAAGGGATACACCAGATGTGGCATAAAATAGACGGAATGCTCCAATAAAATGGCATTGTTGTGTCCACATGAACTCACGGTAAACGTATATGGTCGCATCCCCGTGATCGTATGGAGCATCGCCCAGTGCATAAAGTAAATTACATCGGTAGTCATTAGCATCACTCAAAGCCACGTTGTTGTTACTCAGACCCACGATCCTGCCTGGTGGGTCAGGGACGATACAGTCCAGGCGAGAATCGTCATTCATCCTGTAGCATGGCGGTGTATGCCCTTCTCCATACTCCACGATAACCACTGTGTCAGGGGATACTCCTGTGTAAACTGTCACAGTGGCATCTCGCTCGTTCTTGTCAAAGTCCCTGTTGAGATTCCACTCCAGTCTGACAGCAGCTCCCGGGTCCACTCTGACCACACCAGGACCAGAAACAAAATCTGATGATAAATACGTCACAGTTTCTCCTTATTTAATTAAGTAGTTATCACTTGTCCAGTGTCAATGAACTTAAGAATTATAATTGCAGTTATCACTTCATCAGAATCAAACAGTGAATTGCCTGGAAAAAGGTAGCTTTCAAACCAAGGTCACTATCAGTTATCAGTGTATATTATGATCTGGTAATAAGCTTACCACAAAGTACGGAATGTTTCACCAGCATGTCCAACATCAGCAACATCAAATGATGCTTTTTAGTGCTCATGTCTAGAATGTCTTCTTGAAATACGATGTTTATTTGCAAATCTATATCACAAATTTCATATGATGCATCACTATGATTATTGTTTTGTTGCGTGTTTACTTTTATCACACTGGCAATCTTGGTATTACAAAGTTCAACGAGGTTCTTGGCGAATCTTGATACGGTGCATGTGTTTAGTCATATCACTTACCAGGAAGTTAAACAACGACATAACACAAGGTGGTAATATATTACTTTGTCTTCTCGTTTTGTAATGTCTTTACCAGTATGATAAATGTATCGTGCACAATAAGTATCGAACATGTCTGTGAAACTCATCCACAATCATCATAATGCCAATGATTATGGCCAAAATGAAACAAATGAAATAATATGATTCTGTTTTACATTATAATACACCGTCCTTTGACAGTGATAGTGGGCAATCACTTTCGAATAAATAATTGAATGCTTAACAACTATATGAGTGGCAATCGTGATACTATATATATATTTTATTTCTGAAGGAGACTTGACATTGACAGTAACACGACTTACACTCTGCTCGATCATTCATGCAAAAATATGTATGCCATAGGGGAATCTTTCTCGAGACCCTTTTTTCTGTCTACGATTTCGTGAGTTCCCTAAATTTGTTTGTGATTTACATGTTGGTCATGTTATTAAGATCAAATTTACAGCAAACATACATGTGTTCAGACATACATTACAGATAATGTGATATTGAAATGGTCATAAATGATTTTCGAGCATGCAGTATATGATTTATTGCAAAGACAAAGA
This sequence comes from Terebella lapidaria, assembly GCA_949152475.1. Lineage (NCBI taxonomy): Eukaryota > Metazoa > Annelida > Polychaeta > Terebellida > Terebellidae > Terebella > Terebella lapidaria. Next base: position 35,977,607 of record OX424559.1, on the reverse strand, counting down.
GAGTTGTGTGTTTACATATTCTAGAACCCGCCATGCTGAAAATTTCCAGATGGCTGATTGAGATAGCTTAACGTCGACTGATTTCTTAATGGTATATCAGATGTGTTCGAAAGCGAATATATATATAGAGGCCTTAAATGCACACGGTTGTTTATCTATTTTAGAGTCATCCCTCACCCCCCCCCCCCCTTCTAAAGAATTGAATTCGATGAATTGCACAACGATCAAACATCTCATTCAATCAGGTGTCATCAACGAGATTTTATTGCAAGTTCTAAATATCGAGAGATTTGTATAATAATATCTGCATGTCAATTCCGACATTCGAGGGCGGTGGTGTGTGCCTCAGATTTGCTACATTTTTCAGGGATATAAGATACTGACAAGTAATCTACAATGGAGAACACTGTTTATGTAGCAAGTGGGAACATTATCATTGGGACATATGGTGTGATATAGTCAACCAAACCCAGTCCACATGATGCAATCAGTTGTGATAAAACTGTGACCATGTTCTCGCAATCTATAGTGGCGACGAACGCCACTACCTCATATAACGAGGCCTGTGCATTTACCACTCACGGCTGCTTCGATTTAATTCTGGAAAGATATTATCAGAGAGATTTCTAAAACGTGAAGCTCTAAACTAAAAAACTGGGAGGAATTGTTGCCCCAGATGCGAAATAACAAATGCCACCCACCCAGCTACAGAACCATAAATATACCTTTAGATACTAAACATATTATTGTTTGTGCAAAATTATGTTTATTTATTATTAAATGATGACAATCGATAAACAATTATATTTCTGTATAACAGTTGGTACGACTTTTGTATGGATGAATTATTTCTAGACACTTGATACTTGATGATAAATTGCGTATTGAATATATAAATCTCTACAAAAATACCGATGCACGCCCAAGTCGAGATTGAAGGTAAATTATACCTGTATTGTTATATGAGCGAATGTATCAACATCATGATTTTGTAGTGCATTCGTGCAATGAAAACATAGTTATATGAAAATCCACACTTTAAGTGCATATATTATTGTGCGCTTTCTGCGAGGAGGGCTCAAAACGCATGGTTTAATGTACACATTATGGACAAAATTTCATCTGCACTATAATATATTCATTAAGCAGTTCAATGTACACTTGACTTCCCAGCAAAAGCATATACTATGATCTAGCCAATACAAGTGAGATATTGCAAATGTATCTTCATTTTACAAGAATACCAGTATAAGCTGGTGGTGGTAACCAGTATTCAGCATATAAGTAAAAGTAGTCAAAGTTAATCCACAAATCGGATGTCATTATTGTTCCATTCATGTGGCTATTATTCGGTAGTTATGTCCAAATGTTTTGGGCACAGCTCCACAGCATTATTGTCACTGGAAAAGTGATAACATCTCTTGTATTATTCTGTCTTTTTCAATGTCTATCAATTAGACTATATATCATAATGCGATCACCACAACGCCTCACGATGACTAAAAAATTATGTTATATATCAACTTATATTAGTTCATGGTGTTCATTTACCAGGACCACCTATTAATATCACCAAAGTATGGGTACCACTCTTGTTCTATTCAAAGTCTATCAATTAGACATATCATGTTGGGATCTAGACAACTCCTCACAAATATATCAAGAGCTCGGGCTATTCAATAAGGAGCTGCACCCAGATGATATGCATCATTGTATGGCTTATCGGGAGTCTCCAATTGCAAATCGACCACAACCTAGACAATATGAGGGAACGCTCGTCCAAAACGTGCAAGTGGCTTCATCAGTCCTTCGTCATAATGTCGTGTGTGCGTACCCAAGTTGGCTTCTTATGTATTGTGTCTATTGGTGAGCAGCACAGCCACAACTGTTTTTGTTTGGCTCTGACATTGACAGCGTATAGCCAACAACATCAGGACAACAGCAGGAGATGTTCAAGAGTCTCAATGATAGAAACTATTCTGAAAATCATCACACTTCACACCAAAACACAAGTTTACACATTTTAGGCAAGAATCAATTCATCGTCAATTTCTTCCGATATTTACTCTATCACATGGGCTTTACACTCATATTCAATTTTTCCAAGTATTTGACTCACAACTGGATCTATTCAAATTCAAACAGCCGCCGTTTTCCGCCATCTTGCTATGATGAATGACTGTAACTATTATAATCAAAGATCATCAACTATACATTCGTATGCGAGATTCCTGACCAAGTGGCTAAGATAAGAGGCACCGGATATGTGAATCATATAGCCGGCGGTGTGGAGGGAATTCACATAGCCGGACTCGGAACAGATATGGCCTGTAAATCGTTAGATAGAATCTACTATTCCTATTTGATTTCGTTATTATCAACCGATGAATCATTCCCGGAACAACACATATTTCGTAAACTGCATGGAGACTCTATAATAAGTAATACCTTCCCATTTAAAGCATTCTTGGACATCCGAATATTGGGTAGTGCTGCGCAGAAGACTGCCAGGGATATAAGTTAAGGAATGTTATCAATGGAAAGGGGAAATGCAATATCTTATTTGCCTATTCGCAGCTCAACCACATACAGGATGAAAACATCTCTCTCTACTGTGATTAGATAAGTCATTGTAAGTGGTTATTTCCCGCAGGATAAATTTCGTCTTAATAGTGAGTGTATGATTACAAATATATATTAAAACCTGGAAATGAAATATTAAAACTGAGGATGAAATAATAAAAACCAGAACATTCGAAACTGGGAAATGAGGACTAATGCCCAGAATGTTTAATTTTAGGTTCTAATATTTAAATCCGAGTTTCAATATATATTTCTCAGTTTCTGATATCTAATTATGGGTTTTAACATATATTTCCCGATTTTAAAATTTAATTCCCGGTAATAACATTAATTTCTGGGGAAGCTTACAAATGACACTCAACTTGATCGTTTTACAATTATGGGAAATAGTGCGAACAAAAAGTGTTCGCATTATGCATACCTGCAAATGATCCTTGAAGGTGACAACACGTAAGTACCAGCAGAAATCCTGAATATGAATTGATTTGGTACATCCTGGAAATAAAATAGGTATCTATTAAATATTAAATAATATTAAAATAAATAGTTATTAAATATCCATCTATCTGCAGTAAAAAATGTATATATCAGTTGAAATTGTTGAGCTTACTTAGGATTATCCCATCATTTTTATGTCAGAAACAACCATAATTAACACATCATATGGATTCTGAACAAGAGGCCTCTCGGCCTTGAGCGCTCCACTGCAAAGGCTCAAATAGAAAAAGTGTATAGATTATCAGACCAGATGTCGAGTAACGTTAAAACTGGTCAGGTTTCGAAACAAGACAAAGTGCAATATTTGGCTCTTTTAAACCAAGAAGGCTGGTTTGACCTGGTTTGCTGGTTTGAAGGTCATCACACAAATCGTCATATACGACTTCCGATTTTAAAGCGCTAATATATAAATCCTAGCATCCAGTTTTCTAGGAGTACAGCTGCGGCAGCTCCCATTTTGAAGGAAACAAATTGCAAACATTTCCTCAGTTTGCTGAATAATTATCACCCACAGAAAACTATATTACACTCAAACTCCTCTCAAAACTTTCCCAGCTTTCGTGTGTTATGTGTAGATTGAAATCATTGAAAAAAGATTGGGGGTCACCGCATTGGATATTTTGCAAAACACTTTTAAACAATACTTGGCTCTCCTTCAAAATTCGCAATATCATCCAGTTCGAAGTTAATCATAAGCCCCAGAAAAAAATTCATACAGTTTTAAAGCGCTAATATATAAATCCTAGCATCCAGTTTTCTAGGAGTACAGCTGCGGCAGCTCCCATTTTGAAGGAAACAAATTGCAAACATTTCCTCAGTTTGCTGAATAATTATCACCCACAGAAAACTATATTACACTCAAACTCCTCTCAAAACTTTCCCAGCTTTCGTGTGTTATGTGTAGATTGAAATCATTGAAAAAAGATTGGGGGTCACCGCATTGGATATTTTGCAAAACACTTTTAAACAATACTTGGCTCTCCTTCAAAATTCGCAATATCATCCAGTTCGAAGTTAATCATAAGCCCCAGAAAAAAATTCATACAGTGGAAACTCTAGAAAAATCAATCTATATGTCTAATGCATTATAGTATGGTAAGATATCCAGTCAAATCCTGTGTTGTTTCCGCCGTGTTACTGTTCTGTATTTTGTATGATTTTATTTTCTTTATTACATGTGTATGAATGAGTGTGAAAATGTATATGAATGTGGGCTGGAAGCCGAAGATACGAGAATAAACAATACAATATATATATAATACATGTCAAATTAATGAAATCAAATGTGGGTGTTGCCGCAGCGGAATTTCCGCAATGTGATTTGAATATTGCATGTCGGACTAGAAACCGGACGTCTGTTTTCCACGGAAACGTCAGAGGTCGACCTATCATGGCGTCACAACACTCAGTGAAATATTTTCAAGGGGAGTCACTACTCCAGAGCGCGCCCAAGGCACTACGATGCATACATACTAAATACATTGTTGCTATCATGTATAACTGATACGACTCTAATATATAATGGAAAAAAAACGAATATTAATTTTTCTCTGTCCGTAGTCTTTAAATTAACGGTTTTCTTGGCCCTCGTTCAGGCATATCAAAGTTCAAAAATACAGGCGGCAGTTCTCGTATTTATCTTGCTAGCAATATTGATACTAGATAGGATTGTATGATGCTATAGGATTGTTGTAGGATTGTTATATTAAAATTGCCTCATAGGACTGGAAGTGCTATCTACTGGATACGCTAGATGATAATTATAATTCTATGTATGGTACAGACTGCTGAATGTCAGACACTGATAGTCAGCTTGGTTAGCACCAATTTGCATTGACTGGACAGTTATCGAATTGTTTGGTTTCAGACATCACCATTGCAACATTCCATTTTGTATCATAACAGCTACTTAATTCCAGGCATTAGTGGTGGTTGAATATGTTATATCTGTATAAACACTTGAATACATGTGTATGCTATGTGAAAAAGTTTTAATTGTGATAAATATCGTTCTATGGCCGATATTAGGCCGAAATGTCTGCGATCGCTGTGCAAATCACAAGGCCGGCAGTTCAGTTCAATAATTTATTTGGGCGACAATGTCCAATGATCCAGACAGTCACATCAAGGCCGCAAATACACCTACGTCCGGTGATTCCCTGTCGATAAGATAGCCGAAAACTATGGTCCTTCTTTATCACAATTCACGTATAAATAGTCCACAATTATCCCAGGTATTCCATACGAGCACGGTCAAACTTCTTAACAATACTTCAACACGTCTGTGCTCGTGGCGGCCATTTACTCAACTCCTAGAAAAACTGCGGGGCCGGCAACATGTGGTGTAGACTTTCCTGCCAAATGCATGCGGTGTTGTGATTGGTCATGTATGTGCTGATGTGTGCTGATCTCACCGGGAAAGTGGGTTTCCCCGGCGCGTGAACGAGACTTGTTATGCTTATATCTGTGCACGTGATGTGAGCGGTGGGTGTGTCATGTTCTATGTTTAGAAGTAGGTGCTGGTGAAGGTCAAGGCCGAAACTAACTGGGTCGATGTACCGAATGAATGGGGCCGCAAGTGCATGTGGATTGACCTGTGTATGTAACCATGACTACATGGAGTTTATGCTTGTGATCGTATAGTCTGTACCTGTCCTGTATGTAAGTCATGTAGAATGAATGTTTGTTGTGGAATATGTATGCGCGGGAGGGACGGGGGTTACAGTCGCTAAAATTACTACATTACACCCCTTCATTAATTCTACGCCCTCGGAATTACCCTACCCGGACCCTACCGTCGCCAAAACTAACAATAAAAAGCTAAGAAGTCCTACAAGGTCAAACCCCAACACTCACACACACACGCCGCGCGACAATGGTAAAACACTGCATACAATAAAAATTTATAACCGTCAAAATAAACGTCATCAGTCAGTCCGTCAATAGTCGCTACGATGATACATTTACACATACATGCACTACAACGAATGATAATGAATGGAATGTATGAACAAAACTCCTCGACGCTTCAGAGTGAATCGGAAACTAATTTAGAGTCTATAAACTGAAAAAGAATTGTCTGGATTAACCTTAACTAAATTACATGAATAAAATACCGTGACTAGGATAACTATTTACAAATTTTGGCCGACATAACAATAAGCCGACATAACCAGGATGATCATCGTGACCAGGATTTCTCCGAGTCACTTTCTGTCATCAGGCCGACACAATGAAAGGCCGATACATCACTAGTCCTGCGTGACCAGGATTTTCAGAGGCCGACACAATCGAGGCCGGCAATTATCCGTTTGTCACCACTGGGCCGAAACGTTCACTCCTTCTGGCCACGCTTACTGGCAGGAGGTGGTGGTGGTGCCGGTGACGCCTGCCGCATAAGTTGCTGCTGTTCGTCCGGCGGCAGGCGGGGCAGAATCGACACTATTGTGGCGAGCAGATCACCCGGAATGGTCGTACTTGGGTCGCTCTGCGTCGCGGCCGTCACTGTGGGTGCCGAAAGCGGGGCCGACTGTTCCAACTGTGCCACTCGAGCACGTAGCTGTTCGGTTTCCTGCCGTAACCCCTCGTTTTCGTCCTCTAGACGATGTAGCCGCCGACGTAGGTGGTCCGTCTCCTCCTCGAGCCGATCAGGGAAGGTCGGGAGATGCCGTTCGTGGAGGGCTCCCATCCCGAATCCCACGGAGAGGCCGTTAAATTCAGCTTGCCGTATGTGCTGATCCATGGCCTCCAAGTAGTACCGGCGGATCTCCCGGAAATGCTGGTTCGCCATATCATCGGCGCGGGCCAAGAACAAGGTGGGAAGATGCTCGCTCTTCCGGGCCGGCAAAATCAGCGGATCTGCGTTGTGGGCCGCCTGGTTAATGTGTGACGCCCAATGCTCCTCGTGAAGACGGGTGTTGTTGGGGAGCTGGTTGGCCTCCCGACTCCGTAGCGGGTTTTCCAAATCCGGGTTTTGCCCTGGCAGGGCCTGTAGGCCGGGAATTCTTCTGGTCGACAAGCGCGTCCCGTGTTGCCGAATGAACTGGACATCAGCCGAAAATTCCCCTGAGCCGTGGAACGGGAGTCGTTCATCCAGATCCCGATGGAGAGGCTCCAACGACTCAGGCTCCTCATATTGTAGCCGAGGCCGATCAGCGGTCGAATCTTTAGTGACGACCGTCTGCACTACCTCCATACTGTCGTCCAGATAGGGAGGCGCATCCGTCTGGAGGACCATCTGCCTTGAAGGTTGAGGTGAATCCTCCCGGTCGCTAGCCGAAACTGAGGCCGAACATTGGGGAGCCTCCTCCTCCGCCAACTGTAGAGGCGGGGGAGAGTCCCGCGGCAGGGCCGCCACTTCTTTATTGTCGCTCTCCTGTCTGGCCGAAGGCTGTGCCGTCAAAGGAGGAAACTCCTCCGGTGGGGGAACTAATCCCTCCCTCACCCGATAATCGGTGACATTCGTCGCCGTAGGCCGCTCCACCACGATCTTTCGCGGGATGATATCTGAAGGCCGGCCGCTCACCTGTGTCGTCACGGGGGTTGACGAGTTCGATGGAACTACGATTCCGGGGCTGGCCGTCTTGAGGGCGCCAGTCTGATATGCAATAGGCCGAGTGAAGAAGATGGTGCTGGGCCGACGTACACTCACCCAGCAATTCATCGCCAGGATGTCATTGGTCATTCTGGCCAGCCGATCCTCCTCCGCTCGGGTTGAAGGCCGAATATACTCAATTCGTCGGAGCACCTGCCGAACCTCCGGGGCCGAATTTGGCGGGTACTGGTCGAAAAGCTCCGGAGCCATGTGCCAGATGCCGAAAGTAAGCACTCGGTCGACATCTCGCTGAAATATCGGGATGTCAGCCGGAACACGAGGCGGCCGATAATTGGGGTTGGGCTGTATGTCCACACGACAGCGTAGCGCGAATCGTTGTAACATAGAGCCGGAAGCATTCAGCCGTCCATTCTCAAAAAGCGGAAGGATGCCGACATGGGTTTGAGTCGCCTCGCTCAAATGCCGTACCATATCCTCTGATGTGAGGGTGAAGTAGTGGTCCTTGGCCGGGCAAACAAAATACCGCAACAGCGGAAAGTGGTAGGCCAGGACGTGGCCGTCTAAGTCCGAAGCCGAACGGAAGGGGCCGCGGCGCGGAACCGTGGGCCATGCCCTTCTCTCCTCATCGTCCTCCTCACCGATGCAGAAGGGACACAAATACTCGCCGTCTTCCCTCTGTAGTGGTGCCAGGGTCGCTAGATTTCCTTCCGTGAGCCGAGAAGGTGCGCTGAAATTATGCTCATGCGCATAGCCGTCATGCCGATTCCGGAGCCGAAACGGGACTTCACTCCAACGAATTGGCTGAGTGCCGTATGGTGTGACGGGGGCCGGAACAAGAGCCATGAGCTCCTCTATTTGTCGTCGATAGGCCGAAGCGCGTGTGACAGGGCCGGAACTAACGCGTCGCGAACTCCTCGCTGACGAGTGCGGACTCCTGCCGGACGATGAGCTCACGGACGATGCCGAAGAATGTGCTGGTGACGTGATAGCACGGGGCCGAACTACGGGTGTTGATGGGGCCGATGATGCCGGAGCAGGCTCAATTGGCGCCATCACCAATGGAGCGGGAGTTGAACTAGCCGGAACGGCGGCTCCAGCTGCACGCTGTGCCTCCAAGGCACGCCGAACAATTTCTCCACCTTCTTCCAGTTGCCGAAAACGTTCCGAGTCCTCCTCTAGAGTCGGGCTCGGAGTATGCCGAGTGCCGCGTTGTGCCAACTTAGCCAAGATTTGATATCGTGGCTGTTTGTCGGGGCCGGATGCTGTGTTTGTTGATTCCGAACTTGGTTCGGGGCCGACTGCGGACAATTCATCGTCCGTCAAAATGATGGGGTTATCCATCTCATCCCCTCGGTCGACAATCTCTACCGTCAGATTATCTCCATCAAGCGTGATGGAGCGAGGCCGATTCTCGTTAGGGCCATCACTGTCTTTTCCTCCGCCCGGCTTATCCGCCATGGCGAAGGTCGCACACACAAATGTCACTCAGGGATAAATCAGCCGACTATAACTGTATCCACTACAATCCGACAAATGTTCACAGCTTTTTCGTTATTTTAATGTTACTAATTGCCGTCTCAGTGTTCCGCAAATGTTCCAAATTTTCACACAAGTCTCTCCGTCGTACTTATGCTCCTTCCATCTTGAAATCTCAGGCGCAAGTGACCTGATTACCGCTAATCACTCCAGCCGTACACAAAGATGCTGACAGCATCCCAATTCCACGAATCAGGCCGGGGGGCGCTCTCTGCCGATATACAAAAACGTCTTTACGCTGTATCCCATTGTTCCAAGTGTATCTGCAACAAGGCGGGCCGTCGTCAGGGAAACGCTAGTACGATCTCTCTCTGACCTATCCGGGTCAGTCCATTACGACAGTAGGGGGGTCCTCACACTGTCCATTTTTCCGAATGTCCGTCTGCCGTCCCCTGGATTACACATTCCTATACATTGTCTATTTGTGCTAATCGACTGTTCAAATTACTGGGCTCTTTTTGCCCGACGACTCACTATTGTCTTTATCAGGGGAGATTTCATGTGGGTGCTGTAAACAGCTTAAATGTTTATCTGCGCTCGTGCGAACCTTGTGAACTGATTCTTTGATCGTTCCTTTTCTCTCAGAGTTAGCGCACAATAAACTAACAGCCGAATTGCTGTTTCACAGACGACACACAGTTATTAAAGGCTGAGACATTAATGTCAATCACTCACAGGGGCGGACTTCGTTCCATTCATTTTCAGCCAGTTCACAAGACAACGGGGCCGCTATTATTGTCGGGGTCGAAATTGCAATGATCAGGGTCGGTCACACCGTGGCGCTTTGAATATTTTTGGGTGATGAATTTGATGACAGGCCGCATCTTGGTATGATAGCTATCTAGTGACTGGTTCCCGTACCACTGGGCCGTTCCTCCGAATACTACATGGAGTGGGTAGAGGCTCGGTCGACGCATACCCCGGAACGAATCACACTACCACCTCTTCGACAACTAAGTGGCCTTACTCACGGCGTGACATGAGTTATTATCCTCTTCGGCTGACACATGGATAGAATCTGACATGATAATCTTAGTTAGTGCGTAACACACGCGGAACAATAGCATACGTTATACGGGGTCGAAACACATATCATAATGCAATCAATTTTTCACCAGCATCGTAATTATGAAATCATATCAAGTGTATATATATCGAATTCGCCTCACTGACATCTTGTACATATTAAATGCATATATATTGTTATTGTAATATATTATATTATTATGGGAAAGACATGATATCATAGTCCATTAGACATGCATAATTCATCATCAATGGCATCAATCAGATAACAAGGCCGGGGTTATCTGTAGCGGGCCGGTCTGCATGCATTGCGTTTGGGTCGACTTGGTCGTGCAGGCGGGGGCGTAGCCTCGCTTGTCTCGGGGTCGGATGATATCACAGGCTTTTGCCTGCGTGTCTTGCGTGCCGGTTTTAGTGTGTCGGAACTTGATCTGCGTGATCTTTTCCGTTGCCGATGACGGCTTGAGCCGGATGAAGTTGGAGATCGCGATTTACGATCTTGGGTCGCTGACGAGTCAGACTCAACTGTTTGGTCTGTATCTGTATGCCGATCTTGCACTGTGACCTCCCAGGGGTAGTAGAACTCCTTGAGGAGCCCCAGGGGGTCGGCCGATTGCTCTGAGCCGGATTTACTTGACGACGTCGAAGGTCGTACAGGGTCGGAATAGATGTGAGCCGCTTGGTTGTCACCTTCGTACGGCTTGAGTACGTCCAGATGAACAACACGAGTGTTCCGAGGGTTGGAAACCAAGGCGATTCGGTAATCTACCTCAGTCACACGGTCGACGATCCTCCAGGGACCAGTCCAAGGCCGAGCAAACTTATTATTCTGCGTGAGGGGCAGATAATAATATCGGACCAGTTCTCCTGGTTGGAACTGTGGTCGAGGCTTGGCGTGGGCGTCATAACCCATCTTCTGCCGAATTGCCGCTTTCTCAAGATGGTCCTGAGCGAAACCGTGGGCCGTCCTGATCGCTTGCCGCAAGTACTCCACATACTCTGGGCCGCCCGGGGGTAGAGGCTCAGGGTCGTAGGTCGGAAACATGAGGTCGACTGGCAAGTTACACTCGTGCCCGTACACCATCAGGTGCGGGGTGCATCCCGTGGACGAGTGTACAGAGGTTCGATAGGCCATTAACACATATGGCAGGTGCACGTCCCAGTCGTTCGCACGATCGCTGACGAATGCACTCAGCATGTTGAGCAATGTCCTGTTGAATCGCTCAACCTGGCCGTCGCTCTGAGGTCGATATGGGGCCGTGCGGATCTTCTTAGCGCCCAGAAGACGCACGACATGCCGAAATAGAGCCGACTCGAACTCGGTGCCCTGGTCGCTATGGATTGCCTTGGGGACGCCATGATAAACTATCCATCTGTTTACCAGGATGTCGGCAACATTTTTGGCGGTATGTCGCCGCAGCGGGAAGGCGTCCGTATATTTCGTGAAATAGTCCGACACAACAAGGATATACTGATGGCCTCTTCCCGTGACTTTGTGGGTGTCGAGAATGTCCATCGCGATCCGGTCGAAAGGCGCTCCTGTCGGCAACTGTGTCAGAGGCGATCGTTTTGGGACCGGTTTTCCTTTGCGGGTGACACATTGCGAGCAGCGGGCACACCAGCGGGCGACATCCAGTGCCAGGCCGGGCCAGTAGAATCGGCGCCTGACTCTCTCGATGGTTCGCTGAATGCCGAGATGTCCGACAATCTTCAGGTCGTGAAGTTGGTGCAAAACCTGCGTCCTGAGTGCTACGGGGAGCACGGTTTGCACCACAGGCCGTCCAGCGGGGTCGGGTTTTACGTGCCGAACTAGTACCCCGTCTTGTAGCGCCAGGAGGCTCCATCTGGAAACAAGTGTTTTTACCTCCTCCCCATGGCGTGCTACCTCCTTAGAGTCTGGTTTAGTGCCGATCAACATCCACTGTCGCACTTTTCCGACGCTCGGGTCGGCTTGCTGTGCCGCGACAATGTCCTGAGCCGAATAGTCCGAAAGCCACTTTTGCCCATCAAGTGTGGCGTCCAAAGCACGGACTCGAACAACTTGGCGTGCCGAAACTAGTTGGGGCAAGACCGGTGATGTTATGGAATCACTGTTCAGGAGGTCTGCCCTTGTCTTAGCCGAAACAACAGTGATCCGACGAACTGGAAGTTCTCCGGAACTTGTCTCTGGGTCGGTCGGAGGTGTGTCGAGTCGTCCGGGACAGTCTTGGTGTTTGCAACTGTGACACCGTGACAAGCCGTCTGCGTTGCCGTGAAGTTTGCCGGGCCGATGCTCTATCTTGAAGTCGTACTGCTGCAACTTAGCGAGCCACCTGGCGAGCATGCCGTCCGCGTCGCTGTAGTTCTTGAGCCACCTCAAGGAGCTGTGGTCGGTCCGGAGGAGGAACTTCCTACCCCAAAGATAATGCCGATAATGTTGAACCATTTCTACCACTGCCAGCAGTTCTCGGTACGTGGTACAATAGTTCCGTTGGGTCCGGGATAGGGTTTTGCTGGCAAACCCGATGGGGATTTCTTTCCCGTTGACCCTCTGTGAGAGTGCGCCTCCCACAGCGTAGCCGCTAGCGTCCGTGTCGAGGATGAAGTAATCATCCGGACTCTGGGTCGGATGCGCGAGCTTAGGCGCCTGGATGAGAGCGTCGCGGAGCCGCCGAAAAGCGCGTCGCTGAGCCGGTCCCCAAGTGAAATGACATTCACCTCGGGTGAGTGCTACGAGAGGTTCGGCGATCTCAGCATAGTCCTTGATGAATCGCCTGTGGTAATTGGCGAAACCAAGGAAAGATCTGACATCGGAGATCTCGCACGGGGTCGGCCATTCTCTGATGGCTTTGACCTTGTTGGGGTCGACACGAATTCCTTGGCCGCTCACTATAAACCCCAAGTACAAAATTTCCCTCTGGAACAGTTCACACTTCTTGGGTTGAAGCTTCAGGCCTGCCGATCTAATCCGATCCAGGACCGCCTCCAGGTTTGCGAGTGCCTGATCGAATGTTCTGCCGTAAGCGATGACGTCATCCAGGTAACACATACACCGTGTCCACAAGTATCCACGGAGTATGGTTTCCATCAGCCGTTCAAATGTTGCCGGTGCATTGCTGAGGCCGAATGGCATAACCTTAAACTGGTATAGTCCTTTCCTTGTCGCAAAGGCAGTTTTCGGTCTGTCTGTAGGGTCGACTTCGACTTGCCAGTAGCCGGAAGCCAAGTCCAAGGCCGAAAAGTATGTAGCGCCCGCCAGGGCGTCATGAGTGTCCTGAATGTTGGGCAACGGATATGAATCCTTGCGGGTGACATCATTCAGGAGCCGATAATCGACGCAAAATCTTACTTGGCCGTTCTTTTTATGCACGAGCACCACCTGTGCGCTCCAGGGCGAATCTGACGGCTCAATGCACCCCAAGCGAAGCATCTTGTCGACCTCCTCGTCTATGATGCTCTGTTGCGCCTGAGGGACGCGTCGTTGACGTTGCCGAATCGGGGCCGAATTGCCGGTGTCGATCTTGTGTTGGACGACTTGGGTCCGTCCCAACTGTCCGTCCGGGTGCATGAAGGTGTCCTGATATTGATGGATCAGGTTAGCGCAACGCCGGTGTTGTTCTGGCGCTAGTCCGGCGCGATCCACCATCTCTTGTAGATGTGGCGGCAGGTCGCGGTAGTGACTGGCGTCGGCTGTGGACAGGTCGGGCTCCTCTCCGGGTCTTGGTAGAGCTCCGACAACACTCTCGATCGGACTGGCTATGGCGACAGGGTCGGATCGAGTAAGTGTGATACCGGTATCTGCCGTGTTGACTACAGACACCTTTACACATTGTCGGTCCAAGGTCGTTAATGTTCTTCCCATGATGAGGTCAGTGTCCTCGGGAAAAGCCGTCAGTGGTTGAATCATCCGTGGATGCTGCCGAACTCGAACTCTGGAGGTCGGGATTAGCTCTACGATCGCCTCGCTACGTGCGGGGACGGTGACGGCTCGGCGCACTGCCATTCTAACAACATTGGCTTCAATGTCCTTGTGCGCAAACAGGATTTCTTTGTGTACCTGTATTGTTCCTGCGCCGTAATTCACTACAGCGTGAGCTTGCCGGAAAAAGTTCATGCCGAGTATCATGGCGTCGTGGATGTCAGCTACACAAAATGTCACAATCATGTGGTTGGTCCCGACCTGAATTGGGAGGTCGATCAGTCCATCGATTGGGCTTGACTGTTCGTTGACGTCACGAATCGTGGCCGAAGTAGGCTGTAGCTGTCGTTGATCGGCGGGGACGTGTCGGAGCTGATCGCGTCGGAGCAAAGAGATTTGCGCTCCGGAGTCGAGCACAGCTTGTATTGTCTTATCCCCAACGCGTACCGATAACTTCCAGCACTCATGTGCCGCTCTCGAATTGTCTATGACGGCCGGAATTGCGGGGTCGTCCGGCGGTGGCTTGAAGAGTGTGTGCAGCGGCGGCAATCTGGATTCCGGTCCAAATGGGAACGCGTAGAACCCTCCGTCATCGGAGATCCACTCCACCTCAGACATACTATCTGTTCCGGTGCCGTTGGCAGTCGGGGGCGACACCCCTTCAGGACGACGATTTTCCCGTGGAGGCCGTTGTGGAAGTGGCGCGGACACCCCTTCATGAGGGCGAGCCGGCTTTGGAGTCGGAGTTCGACACTTGGTACACACCCCTTCAAGGAGCTGAGGTGTGGGCTGGGCCGGCTGTGGGGTCGTAACTGTTGGTACTGTTGGTTTGGTAGTTACGACAACCGCAGGTGTGGAGCATGTAACATTGTTCTGTTGCCCGGAAGGTCCTTGCTCCGCAGCACCTTCCACTACTGGTTTAACGACTGAGCCGTTGGCTCTGTCGGAGCCGACTTGGTTTGGTTGCCGATTTGGTTAGGTACTGACAATACTTGATCTGTCCTTCGGTCAGTACCAGCACCTTTAGGTCGAAAAGTTAGTGGCTTCATGCCATTGCGCACTAAGACGTCTTTAAGTCAGAAACACCGCATCCAGCGATGGCCGGGCTTCTTGCAGAAGAAGCATACGGCTGGTCGTCCGGGCTGTGGAGGCCGATCACCTTTAGTCGGGGCCGTAGTTCGTAGGACGGAATAGATAGCTGTCTCCTCACAGAGTCCATTCTCGTCGCTAAGGACGCTCTGGAAAGCTTCCGCCACCCATTCGCGTGAACAGGCTGGCACAGAATGTTCTTCACATCCTTGAAGGCCGGTCGTGTCACTGTCGGCAGGGTCGTAATAAGCCGCAACCTGTTCAGGGGTCGGCGTTCCTCCCTGATTGATCTGTCCCATAGCACAAGACAGTTCTTGGTCGACACAATCATCATCCGGGTATCCGCTCACGGAGATGTCGGCACGTCGTGTGCCCCTCTGACGATCTCTGTTGGTCCGTTGCTGACGACTTTCAGCTTTGAGGACGGCCGTCAGCGCTTCACCGTAACTATGGAAAGTGAACACGCACAGTTTGTCGGCAATGTGGTCGGGTTGGCCGTTGACGAACTGGGAGATTACTGTTCGTTGCCGGGACTCTGGTGTGACATCGTCAAACACTTGCTCAGCCAGAGCTTGAAGCCGCTCTAAGTAATGTTCCGCATTCTCCTTCCGTTCTCTTTTTAGAAACGGAAAATCGTCCCGTTTGGACTGCCGACGAGGTGCGGGTTCCCAGCCCTCCAAGAGCTGACAACGAAACTCCTCCCAGGGAGTCTCGACCGGAATGTTCAGAGCTAACGCTTCGGCGCGGCCGCGCAGCGTACTCCGGAAGGTCGTTGTTTTATTGAGGTCGGAATATGTGAAGGCCGCAGTGAATTGCTCGAAGCTCTGTATGTACTGTGTGAGATTGCCCTCCTTGAAGGTCGCACGCCATTGAGCCGTTTTAGCCATTGCTAACGGTTGGGGCTCAGACGTGAGTCTCTGGGGCGTGGGCGTGTCGACGCTCACCACAGTCGGCGTTGTTGTGACGGGAGCCGTCGTTGGCGTGACAGCCGGAGCAGTTGAAGTCGTAACAATCGGAGCTGCCGAGGTCGTGTTAGCGGGTGCGGTCGGTGCTGTTGTCGCGGAGACGGCGGGCGAAGTAGCGGGTGGTGCCGGAATGCTGTTGGGGTCGTACGCTATTGGTGCGACAGGGGCCGTTTGACTGTATGGTGGCGTCACCCATGGTATCCCGACTGAGGGTGGGATTACAGCCGGCGGTGGATATCGGTATGTCGATCCGTCTGGGCCTACACCATGGTACACTAATCCGGTTTGTGCACCATGATAGCCGGTGTCAGCCATCACACTTGGAACGCCACCGTATCCGGGTGGTGGGTTCATATAGCCGGCAGGTGGTTGGTAGTATCCGACAGCTACTCCATTTGAAACACCGCTTGTTGCGCCAGGGTATCCGACTGGCGATACACCGTATCCAGTGGTGTAGCCGATTGGCTGAGAGATCGGAGGTCCGATCATGGGCACAACACTTTCTGCCGGAGCAGACACAACTGGGTCTTGCGGCGAAGCGAAGCGCGGCTGTTCTCCGTCGGTCGGCGATGGTCGGGAAGCGGTCGGCGCGAGGGGGCGCGAGTCGGAGGCCGGCATGTCGGAGGCGTGAGGTCGGCGACTCGATGTCGGTGGTGGTTGCCGAAGTCGCGCTTGCCGTGTGGTGGCGCGAAATTCCGTCGTCGGGTCGCTGGGTCGTTGCGGTCGTAGAGGTGTCACGATCGGGGCATCGGTCGTCGCCGGGATGTTCTCTTTCGTTACTCTCGCCTGGCCGGGTTGTGTGTACTCTACCACCGTTGGCTCGGTCGGTATGCGCGAGTACGTCTCAGTCGCAGGGTCGTGTCGTCTCGGCGTCGTTGACGGCGCCAGTGGCCGATCTACCGAATAAGCGCTTGGCGGGACCGATTCCGGAACATTGTCAGACTGACAAACCCACTGTCGTATCCGAGAGTCACTCGGTGGGTGTGTAACCATTGATGTGTCTATGGTTACCGGCCGAACGTTCACTGATAACTGTTCTGGGTCGGTAGCACGATATACGCTCGCTCTTTGACGTGAGCGCGTATAGTTTCTGTCGGCAGAGTTCAATAGTCTCTGGATTGTTCTGGCCGACGTTGCCGAATACGCCCTAGCGTGTGCACTCAAAATGTCACTTACTGTGTGTTGAGGTGCGAGCGGGTCTTCGTCGAGGAACTCCTGTATCAGGTCGACGGGCGGCGAAGACGATCTCAGGGTCGAATGTTCGTCCATGGAGTCGAACAGGCCGGTCGGTTGTTGTTCCTGTGACAACGGAACTGTATCGCTCATAACAACTGAGCGGGGGCCGGAAGGTCGGAAGGTCGGATTGAACGTGACTTCTTCATCTGTCTGGTCGGCCGACTCACCTCGGAACGCTCCCGGGGTCAATGCCATCACTGCCGGTAAGTTAGGGTCGGTAATCCGAGACTAGCTCAGATCCTGGTCGAACGGCGCCAATGTGATAAATATCGTTCTATGGCCGATATTAGGCCGAAATGTCTGCGATCGCTGTGCAAATCACAAGGCCGGCAGTTCAGTTCAATAATTTATTTGGGCGACAATGTCCAATGATCCAGACAGTCACATCAAGGCCGCAAATACACCTACGTCCGGTGATTCCCTGTCGATAAGATAGCCGAAAACTATGGTCCTTCTTTATCACAATTCACGTATAAATAGTCCACAATTATCCCAGGTATTCCATACGAGCACGGCCAAACTTCTTAACAATACTTCAACACGTCTGTGCTCGTGGCGGCCATTTACTCAACTCCTAGAAAAACTGCGGGGCCGGCAACATGTGGTGTAGACTTTCCCGCCAAATGCATGCGGTGTTGTGATTGGTCATGTATGTGCTGATGTGTGCTGATCTCACCGGGAAAGTGGGTTTCCCCGGCGCGTGAACGAGACTTGTTATGCTTATATCTGTGCACGTGATGTGAGCGGTGGGTGTGTCATGTTCTATGTTTAGAAGTAGGTGCTGGTGAAGGTCAAGGCCGAAACTAACTGGGTCGATGTACCGAATGAATGGGGCCGCAAGTGCATGTGGATTGACCTGTGTATGTAACCATGACTACATGGAGTTTATGCTTGTGATCGTATAGTCTGTACCTGTCCTGTATGTAAGTCATGTAGAATGAATGTTTGTTGTGGAATATGTATGCGCGGGAGGGACGGGGGTTACAGTCGCTAAAATTACTACATAATCAACCAAAGAATCTTACGTTTCACTGTATTTCATTTGACATACAGGTAATTAATAATCTTACCACTGATAAAGTACGTCACACAATATATATGTATGATATGATTAAACGTATGAGGAAACAATAGGGTATAGGATAGGGTATTGAAACAATGGGTATTCAATAAATCATCACAAGTGGTCCACTCGCTTGTTGAAACATGCGGTCTTGTGTTTTTCTATCTCGCTATCTGTTACTAAATGTAGGGTAAATGAAGTGGGTGTTGTCAAACATTGCATTTATCGAACAACACCCACTCGCATTCATTCTCTCCTGGCTCACATCTTTCTTCAGATCAGTCGTGTTTCTAAAAGAAATGATGTGCTTGTAACGACAGGCCCGCAAAGAATGAATTATCACGATAACACAGTTCCAAATATCGCTGATTGGTAAGTGACTGGGTTTGGATCATTTACCCCATTTACCCCCAGTTGTAATTTATGCGTATCAAGCGTTTGAATATATTTCCAATGGGAGTTTTTTTTTGTTTCTTGTTGTAAATGGCTCAAAACAAATAGTAACGTGATTTGCCAACCCGTTGGAAAATTAACATGGCCACCACATACATACCCGCGATTCAGGAGCAACAAAACTTACATACAGCATGAAGATACATAGGGGGGAAATTTTGAAAAATAAATCTCAAAAGTGGCCATGGATGTTTTGTGGAAATGGTCACCGAAATCCAAAAATGGCTGTTTTCCGTCGAAAATTGCTGCCATTAAAAAAAAAAAGTTTTAGAAAAATAGAATAATAATACTATAGTAATGAAAACAATAATACCTCCTTTTTGAAATATTATTAGGTATTTTTCTACTGTGAAAACTTTACAGTTTCGACTGTAAACTTTAAAGATAAAAATGTGGACGACGAGTGATGGACGACGGATGCAACACCATGCTAATAGGTTATTGGACCATGGGTACCGTAATAACGGTAGCCTAGAAATTAGTGGCCTGAAGAGCCTGGTTTCATCTGATAGGTGACGTATACATGTACACATTGTTAAATGCACAATGTATTGGTATTTAATGCTAATGAATGTATTGTAATGGTAATGTTACTTGCCTGTTGCTAGAGTTTTTCACGCTTCTTTCTAAGAATCACGTATACCTCACTGCTAAGTTGTTGCTCAAACTCCCTTCTTGTCGCCATAGTTTGGTGCATGTTTGACTCTTATATATGACTGTTTTCTTATCAATCGAAGGTAAACATTGCCTAAAATAGAGCAAATAATTGTGACCAGGAAAACTTCGTCATGTTCCCATAATTATGATATGTGTGTCGTTCATATTACGTCAGTGCATGATATAAATCAAACAGATTACGTCGTGATCAACAACAAAATTGCAGGACAATTAATTTACACAACAATCTTGAAGAATTATTGCAATATAATCGCAATATCTCAATTTGAACATTGTGCATTGTACTGATTTAGAGTACCCTCTATACATTCCATCACATTTTATTGTATTGATAATAGGTTGATACTATGGAAGTCCATAGGTGACAGGTGCGGGAAAAAAAATTGGTGTTTTTTTCTATCAAAATCCTTGCACGTTCGAACGTAGAAAGTTTAAAACTACCACGTTCGCACGTGGAAGCATTTAGCGCTATCACGTTCGCATGTGGTAACTTCGAAATTTATCACGTTCGCACGTAGAAAGGTTTTAGGCTTCCACGTTCACACGTAGAAAGTCCAAAGCTACCACGTTCACACGTGGAAACATTATATGCTTTCACGTTCGTACGTAGAAACTTTAAAACCTATCACGTTCGAACGTAGAAAGATGTAGGTTTCCACGTTCACACGTAGAAAGTTTCAAAGCTACCACGTTCACACGTGGAAACATTATATGCTTTCACGTTCGCATGTAGAAACTTTAACACTTATCACGTTCGAACGTACAAAGATGTAGGTTTCCACGTTCACATGTAGAAAGTTTCAAAGCTACCACGTTCACACGTGGAAACATTTATAAGAGAGTTTAAGTTATGACCGCCGAACGTGACATATTTACGTGTGACCGCGAAATTACGTAATTTTTGACGTTTTGCTTGTTTCACATTTCACGAATGTTTCCCATTCCGTTCGTTCTCAACGCGTTTGGAGGCTGTGACACGTAAGCTGTAAACGTGAGAGTGGAACCAACTCGACATACCGAGTACTGTAGAAAAATGATCACTTGTATCTTAGGACATAGAATAAAAGTGTTGACTACAAAGTGGGATCATTCTCTGAAGTTAATATAGCATAAATTATCACTGAAATGAAGCTGAATTAATAGTGTTATAAAGTTGAACGGCACCGTCGTGAAAAGGCTTGGAAGACATACTTCACAGTGCAGCGGTCAGTCACTGAGTCAGTTGAGGGGAGTCATTTCCAAAATGGTGTTTCATGGCTCGAGATGTGCATTCACAATTCCAGTTTCAGAAATGATATTTCTCGAGCTTGGATATCCTGAATGATATGTCATGGTGGTCAGGCGTCATAGTAGTCGTGTTTCAAAATCTTTTTATTTCAAAAGTATTTATCAGTGCTGGGCCGGAAAAAAAGAAGGAAAAAAGGTTAATAAAGTTTTTTAAAAAAGGTCAATAAAGTAATATTCCCATTACTTTATTGACAAAGTTATGCAGCATAGGCCTATTCCTACAGCAGAAAAAATCAAAGCAATCTTATAATCGAATAGAGGTGTTTTGTTGTGGAAACATAGCTACCGTGAATTATGAATCAGGGTTACAAAGTTTACAAATGAAGATAGTTGCAACTAATGAACACTATCAAATAGGGAGTTTTATCAAATCTACAGGTAATAGTAGACCATTATATAGTAATGGGGTGACTATAGGCTATAGTCAGCGTTATCGGTCTGTGAGCGGTGTTATTTTCCGCGATTATTCCGTCAATGATATATCGTATATTTCGATGAAATTTTGGCAGCAGTGTTATTTTATACTCGCATAATATGGTATAAATTTTCGGAGAAAATGGTATGTAAACAAAAAGCTATCCCATTTGACCTGTATATAACGAAATATGAAAACGTTATCTATAGAAACGCTAAGGCAATCGGAGGCCGTCCACGACCGATTTCACTAAACTTTTTACTGTGGACGAGATGGCGAGATGGCCAACTTTTTTGCTTCGCATACACATGTACAATGTTCTGAAAATGCATTCTTGGTGAGGCGGTTCTGTGAGACCTGTCATATGGACGGTGTAATCGCCGAAAACACACCGTTCAAAACTAATGACGCTGACTATAAAATATTTATATGTTTAAAACCTGTTCATTTCAATAGGCCCATATATTCGAATTATTTCAAGGCAATATCACGCGCCACTAGTTCACTGAGTTCCGTGTCTTGACTGAATTTATACCAAGAATGATCCTACAATTATTGATATACATGTACTTGGCATGCTCTCATATCAAATTTTCTACATAGATCTATCACCGCCCGTGTACGGCCATCTGCTTAACCTCGTTTCCACGTGAGACGAAAACGTAACGATTACGTAACCTACTTTTGTATTTCACGTTATTGGGTCACGTTCGGCGGTCACAGCTTAAACTCTCTCCACGTTCGCACGTAGAAAGATTTAGGTTTCTACGTTCACACGTAGAAAGATTCAAAGCTATCACGTTCACACGTGAAAGCATTTGATGCTACCACACCCAAATCTTTGCACGTGCGAACGTGGTAGCTCCTGAAGTTTCCACGTGCGAACGTGGAAGCGTTAAATGCTTCCACGTGTGAACGTGGTAACCTCGGACTTTCCACGTGTGAACGCAATAGCCTTAAATGTTTCCACGTGCGAACGTGATAGTGTTAAATGTTTCCACGTTCGAACGTGCTAGGTTTTTGCTGAAAAAGATATAAAATTTATTTTACGTGCATGTCACCTATGGGCTTCAGTATGATACAGACATTTCGTAGGAAATGAATACCAGAGAAATGTGTTAAGTTCTTGAATGACTGAAACTAGAGGGAGGTGGGCGAGAGGCAGTCGGTCTCACGACCGCACAGGTGTTCCCGGGTACGTTTCAGGATAAAGTGCGTGACGTTGTTTTCCGAAAAAAAAATGAAAAAAAAATTTTTTTTTGTGGCGGTCATCATGTTTTTCAGATTTGACTGAAATTCGATAGCAACCTACTTCAGGGCCCGATGCATGTGTTCGAAAGGTTTCATGATGACATCTTGGTCAAATAAATGTAACGAAGTGTCGTTTCAAATCCGGTGACAATTCGAATACATATATAGCTCGATAATTTGTCACCGTAATCATCAGGAACTCACGTTACAGGGTATAGTGATTCTCTCGTTGTGTCGGGATAGGCCGAGATCCCAGCGAGGGCGGTGGAATCCCTGATCTCCTGACTGGAGTGTATAAACGCTCCAACAGAAGGTCCCCACCGCTGTGGGCTCCTAAATCCCTGGGGCGTACAAATATTGGTGTGTTTGGTGTTCGTGAAGGTGTGGTGTGTTTGGTGTTTGTGAAGGTGTGGTGCCACTGTGAGTGGTATGTGATGTATGTTTGTGTGCAGTTGTGTATGAGTTTGTGCATACATGTGTGTATGAGGAGCTGATGTATGTAGAGAAACAGCACACTCCAGTGTGCAAAGCTCACCGGCAAAGAATACATACTGGGTAGAGTAGTAAATAATCAGTACCAGCTGAGTGAATCAAGGCTGTGTGGACTCCTGATCAGTGAGGCGTGTCCAGCTAGCACACGGTGATTAGCTCAAACTGGTGATAGGTAAACGGTTCATCTGGTGAGTTACAAGGACTGGAGAGCACCAGAGATAAACAATAAATGTCAATAACGAAGTGGGGTGATGTGAATGACAGATATATGCGTCCAAATACAACCACTTCGTCACATAAAATAACAAATTATAAGTCTAACAATGAAATTCCCACAATATTGACAAAATGCACAGAAAACGTAAAAACGGTAGAGAGGCTCTGAGGGACCTCAGGATGAGTTGTTTAACTTCTGCAAAAAATGTTTCTAGGTATAAGATGCATAGTTTAATGAAAATAACCATCGAAATGTCAGGTGATGCACATAAATTGTATTATCAAACTTAAGAGACTAACAATGAAATTCCCTCAATTTCGACAAAATGCACGAAAAACGTGAAAACGGTAGTTCAGAAGCTTTGAGGGACATCAGGATGAGTTGTTAAAATTCTGCAAAAAAAATGTCATGAATAGTATAATGGGCAAACCTTCACTAGGCGTGTTTTATTGTGGGAAATGTTATTTTCTGAACAACCATAGCCCGGCCCGATGTATGGGTGTAAAAAGTTTCGTGATGATATCTACATCTAACACACTGTCTGCCCCTGATGACGCCAGTGTGTCGTTTGATAAACTATTTGGTCGGGCTTTGTTTCTATTGCAAAATGTTGTATTTTATGTATGTTATTGGATCCATAAAAATTTGGCTGTATTGGTGGTAATAGATTGATACTTACATTCATACCACTGAGCCGGTGTCACTGCTGGTGGACGTTAAATTTGCCCCCGAGGATACCATCCACTCAGTAGCCTCTTGACTTGTGATCAGGTACTTATGTACTTGTCATATATCTATTCCATGGGGTTTATTTCGGATTTCTAAATTATTTTCATAGGTTGTTGGGCGGTTGTATGCTAATTCCATCAGGTGTACAGTAGATACAACTACATCTAACACACTGTCTGCCCCTGATGACACCAGTGTGTCGTTTGATAAACTATTTGGTCGGCCTTTGTTTCTATTGCAAATTGTTGTATTTTATGTTTGTTATTGGAATCATTTAAATTTGGCTGCATTAGTGGTAATAGATTGTGGTAATTAGTGGAGATAATCACATTGGTACGTTTCGGACAACGCTGGGCTCCCTGCGCACAGCCCACGGGAGACCGCCCAAAAACTATTTGCCCCCCCCCCCCCCTCCACACACACACACACACACATACTGATCAAAAAGTGATACCAGTGTTCATTTCTTTTCCGCAATAAAGGGAGCATTTCCCCGAAACAAGCATTGGACCTATGGTTCGATAACCTATTGGCATGGCGTTGCATCCGTCGTCCGTTGTCGTCGTCCTTCGTCGTCGTCGTCCACATTTTTATCTTTTTTGTTTAGGGCACATGTTTCTGAAATTTTGCACAAAAATGTTTTAAAATAATTCAAGAAGGAGACCATTTTTTTTTCAAAATAGTGGCCATTTTCGACGATAAATGCCAGATTTTGGACTTTGGCGGCCATTTTCTTGAAATCTGTTCAGTAACTTGTTTTCTTTTTAATACATAACACTACTCATATGTATTCCTATGATGTGTATAAGTTTCGTTGCGCTTGAACGCTCGAACTGGGCCATTTTGGCCCAAACTCGGCCCAAATGGGACTTTCCCATATTAAATTCTCCTATGCTTTATAATGGGACACATTATGCCTAATATCTCACTCAATATTGAGATTAGAGACTATGAAACAATTGTGGACATATAGGAAATGATATATGCCGAATATTCTCGTGACCTTGAATTTGACCTCTGACCTCAGTTTCAATGTCACAGGACAAAATGGCTAATATCTCACTCATTATCGATTTTACAGCTTAGGAATCAATTGTGGACATATAGGAAATGATATATGCTGAATATTCTCATGACCTTTAATTTGATCCCTGCCCTCATTTTCAAGGTCACAGGACAAATTTCTAATATTTGCTTATTATCGACTTAACAGCTTAGGAATCAATTGTGAACACATAGGAAATGTTATATTCTGAATATTTTCATGACCATATATCATCTATGGACCAATGACGGATTTTTTCAAGGTCATAAGACAAAATCGCTGATAGCTCGCTTCTGATCGACTTTACAGCTTAGGAATCAATTATGAACATATAGGAAATTGTAGATTATTCTCATGACCTTCAATTTGACCTTTGACCTAAATTTCAAGGGCACAGGACAAAATGACTAATATCTCCCTTATTATCGATTTTACAGCTTAGGACTCAATTGTGAACATATAGAAAATGATATAAGCTGAATATTGGCATGACCTTGGATTCGACATTTGACCTCATTTTCGAGATCTATGGACAAAATAGCTAATATCTTGCTCCTCTATTTACTTTATGGCTTGGAAACCAATTGTGGACATATAGAAAATGATATACACTGAATATTTTGATGACCTTGAACTTATTTTCAAGGTCAGAGCAAAAAATGGCTAATAGGTCGGTTATTATCGATTTCACATTGAATATCTTGATGACCTTGAATTTAATTTCAAGGTCAGAGCACAAAATGGCGAATATCTCGCTTATCAACTTTACAGCTCAGGATTCGACAGTGAACATATAGGGAATGATATATGCTGAATACTTTGGTGACCTTGAATTGTACCTTCAACCTCATTTTCCAGGTCAGAGTGCAAAATGGTTAATATCTCGCTTATTATCGACTTAACAGTTTAGGAATCAACTGCGAACAGGAAATGAGTCATGCTGAATATTCTCATGATATCGATTTTCGACCTCATTTTCAAGATCACAAATGGCTAATATCGCACTTATTATCAACTTCACAGCATAGGAATCAATTGTGGTCAAATTCCAAATGAGATATGCTGAATATTATCGTGACCTCAACTTGACCAATGACCTTATTTTCAGGTTTCATTTGACCTGATTTCAAGGTGACAGGACAAAATGGCTAATATCTCACTTATTGACTTTATGGTGTGGGAATCAATGAAGGACATATAGAAAATGTTATACGTCAAATATTCTGATGACCTTGAATTTCACCTTCGCCTTCATTTTCAAGGCCACAGGACAAAATTGCTAATATCTCTGTTTATTGAATTTACAGCTTAGCAATCAACTGTGGACATGATATATGTTTAATATTATATATGCTGAATATTCTCTGGACCTTGATTTTAACCAGTGACCTGGCTAACATCTAAAATATGGAACATATATTGTCCCGTAACCTATCTTCGGCCCTTGGCCTAATTTTTTTATTGACCATTGGGTGATTTATCAGTATGTCGTACTGTATTGATATTAACTGATTTGACTTAGGCATAAATGTTCGTTTCGGACTTCAAAATTGTTTTACACGGTTATTGTGCTGTTGTACCCTATTTACAGTATGCAGTACGATCAACTATGTTTTACACACTGTCTGCTCATGATGACGTCAGTGTAATATTGGCTAATAATATTTGGTCGGGCTTTGTTCTCATTATAAAAATTAGCCCAAGGGCTGAGAAAGGTTACCCGACAATATATATTTCAGATATTAGCCTTTTGTCAATTCAAGGTCGCAAGAATATTCAGCACATATCATTTGTAGTAGTAGAAGTAGTAATTTATTTCCAAACTATACAAGCATAACCTGCCTCAAATAATATCATATATAATACAGTATAGTTTGTGGTTAAGATCAAGGCAGTTTTTTGCCTGTTGACCCCAAAATAGCATAGTATTATAAAAATAAAACAGGGATGCTGGGGCTGGACTGAACCTCAGAATAATGATATATACAATTATAAACGAGCTACATGAGAGAATGTTGCCCGCGTCCGTCCACGAGCGTCCATCCCCCGGGTGCCCCATGCGTAACTGTGTTTTCGAAGGATTAAACATTTTGATCATACTCAGATATAAAATAGTTTTTCAGACGTGAGTCAAAACCAGTAACAGTTTTTGCATTTTTTAGTTGGGTTGGTAGGCGTGACCATATTTCAGGTCCTTTGAAGAGGAAGCTGTCACATACTGTTTTCCGGGAAATCAGAAATCTCTGCACATCATTACGTTGTCGGGTATTCATTGAATGCACTCGATCGTTGAACAAGTAAATGCTACTCAGAGAATTAGGCAATTTGTTATTAATATGTCGATAGACGAACTGGCACAATTGTGAATTATAAATATCATTTAGTTCAGAATTCTTAATTTTCTGAAAAAGGGCATTGTCATATGGTGCTTTGGCTACTTCCCTGATACATTTTTTTTGTAGTACTAACAGTTTGTTCAGATGAGTTTTACACGCAGAACCCCAAAATAAATTGCTAAATATGACATGAGAGTGGACTAAAGAGAATATAACATTCTTAGGTGCTTTACAGAAAAATATTTTTTGGCTATATTCAGGGCATACAGAGGGCTTCGGACCTTATTTACGCATTTATTTATATGTTCGTGCCATTTCAGCTTATTGTCAATAAAGACGCCTAAAAATTTTACAACACTGACTTGGTTGATTTGACAACCATCTATGATAATATCATTCCCGTTAGATACTTGTAGATTATCATTGTAATAAAATAGCATGTGATTAGTTTTCGAGACGTTTAAAGATAATTTATTTGCTTCAAAACAATCTGACAGAGTATTAAGTTGTATATTAACCATTTCATTAACCATTGCCATTGTAGATGACAACAATTGAGTCCTAAGCTGTAAAGCCAATAATAAGTGAGATAATAGCCATTTTGTCCCGTGACCTTGAAAATGAGGTCAAAGGTCAATCTCAAGGTCGTGAAACATCCAGTATATATCATTCTCTATATGCTCACAGTTGATTCCTAAGCTAATAAGTGAGATATTAGCCATTATGTGCTCTCAACTTGAAATGAGGTCAAAGGTCAAATTCAAGGTTATGACAATATTCAGAATATATCATTTCCTATATGTTCACAAATGATTCCTAAGCTGTAAAGTCGATAATAAGCGAGATATTAGCCTTGAAAATGAGGGCAGATGTCAAATTCAAGGTCACGAGAATATCCATCATAATCATTTCCTCTATATCCACAATTGATTCCTAAGCTGTAAAATCGATAATACATGAACAATTAGCCATTTCGTCCTGTGACCTTGAAATTTAGATCAAAGGCCAAATTCAAAGTCATGAGAATAATCTGTATATATCATTTCCTATATGTTCATAATTGATTAGTAAGTTGTAAAATCGATAATAAGAGTGATATTAGCCATTTTGTCCAGTGACATATTAGCCATTTTGTCTTGTGACCGTGGAAATGAGGTCAAAGGTCAAATTCAAGTTCAAGAGAATATTCAGAATATATCATTTCCTAAATGTCCACAATTGATTCCTAATCCCTAATCCCAATGTTAAGTGAGACATTTGGGAAAATGTGCCCCATTATATAGCATAGGAGTATTTAACACGGGAAAGTCGCATTTGGGCCCAGTTTTGAGGCCCAAAATAGCTCTCTTCAAGCGATTCGAGGGTGATGAAACGTATACACGTGACAAGGATACATTTGAGGAGTGTTATGTATCAATAAGAGAAAAAGTTACTGAAGAGATATTGGGAAAACGACATTCAAAGTTCAAAATTGGTCGGTCTCATAACACAATAAAGAACAACACTGCTTAGATGCACGCCTGCATTCTCGGCCCATCCACCGTAACCAGACGCACCGGCGTCCGTGAAAATGACCTCGTCAACCCTGCCGACCGACGGCTGCATCTCCCTGCCATTAAGTTCACGTAATTTGGCTTTCCAGAAGAACAACTCGTCCAAAGCCTCGGACGTTATGCACGTTTCACGGTTCCAAGACCGGCCGCTGTTAATAACACATAACAAAGAACGGGTCTTCAGCCTCACTATCGGGCCCACGGCGGCTTGCATGGCAATCAACTGCCCCACGACTGAAGAAAGAAAACGAGGTACAATCATTGTTACACCTGCGGCGATACGAGTGATTAGAAAGTCTATAAAAGTCAGAACTTTGTGCAAGCGGTTATCTGTAACGTAAATGTGATTAGACGCTGTATTCAACACAATACCAAGCCAGGTTAGCGACTGAACTGGCATCCAGATAGATTTTTCGTGCGCCACTAGAAAACCGAATCTGTCTAGGTCACCCTGCACGTGCGTTGCCTGAAACAAAGCTGCTGACTTGCTTTCCGCTCCACAAATTGCGTCGTCAATGTATATAATGACTTTATATCCCTTTTCACGCCAGAACTTAACTGGTACTCATAAGTTTGGTGAAAATATATGGAGCTGTAGCCAGTCCGAAAGGCAAAACGTTGAAAGTGAAATATTGAGTCTCACCCTGTAAAACCCAAGAGAAACCTAAGTAGCACCTATGCTCGGGAAAAATATCCACATGATGAAAAGCAGATTTTATGTCAAATGAAAACATGTAATCGTTTGGACTGAACATGGTGCATGCCGTGCGAACGTCTTCGTATCTGAATCGATATTTAAATAGGTACAAATTGATATGTCTACAATCCAGAACCAGTCTCTTTTTGCCGGTAACAGAATTCACTGCAACTGTAAGTGGGTTAACGACAATAGGTCGGCCAGCACAGCGTGATATACAACCCCTGCTCAGGAGGGAGGCTATTTCGTCCTCAACGAAAGGCTTGTGTCTGAGAGAAGAACTGTTATTAGGGAAAAAGGCAATCGGTGGTATTTCGTACAATGGCAACTTATAACCGCCTGAGAGCATATCAAGCATGTGATCACCGCAGCCAGCTTCCTGCCAGAATTTTAAGCGGCCACGCAATCTGCCCACAGGGCTGAGCTTTGAATTTTATACACTGTGACAATGACCGGGTGTTACACAATTTTGTGACGTGTTCAACTCTTGCGGGCCAGGAACTGCCAATAAGCCTGTAGGGCTTTCGACCCAATTGCTGTAAAAAGATTCTGTGGCATCAAAGGTACCGAGATCAGTAACATATTTTTTAACCTTATAATCGCAATGAAACCAAGTTAACGCATGCCCATAATTGAAATCACTTATCTTGACCATTGCTTGGCTATCTCCGAGCGGTGACCCCGCAACCTTGGCTCGCTGCACCATTAAGCATTCCGACTTCCAGTGGCCACTGGAACCACAGGCGAAGCAATTGCCTGCCCGTCTCGGTCCTGCTGGAGATCGTACGTCCGGCGAGACACTGGTAGAAGGGACTCTTGTCATATCCGTCTTTGGCTGTTGTCGTGTAAACGGGCCAAAACGGGTCCTCCCGAAACCGCGTCGACGTTTCTGTTCACGGTCTTTTCTTCCTGCGCGAGATTCAGCACGAAAAATGCGCTTTTCATCATCACTGTCGTCGGCCAGAGGGTTCGCATCGTATTCGTCCGCAAGCTTCCATCCAAGTTCTGATGAGTCGGCGAGCCGAATTAGTTTTTGACGATGTTTAATGAGTTCTATACCTTCCTCCAATTTGTCCAAAGCCTTGTCTTTCTTGTCGGCCGTTACAGCCTCACGGGCCTCGTTTACTTTGGGCAAAACTTTGGCATTGTGTCGAAACTGGACCTCGTTCCCTTTCCGACGGAAAGACGACGGCATGTGGAACAAGTCATCTATTTTCTGGATCTGTTCCTGCGCAGATTCGTGTAAGTCCCGCTTCATAGAATCCATTTTCGA
This sequence comes from Terebella lapidaria, assembly GCA_949152475.1. Lineage (NCBI taxonomy): Eukaryota > Metazoa > Annelida > Polychaeta > Terebellida > Terebellidae > Terebella > Terebella lapidaria. The sequence continues at coordinate 35,946,732 of OX424559.1, read as the reverse complement.
TATTATTAAAACATCCAGATTAGTTAAGAGCGCCTCACTCTGAGCACGAACTTTCTCTTCCACAAGAGAGCTGAGTTCAACTTGACTGATCGCTTTTTGCTTAGACTTTTCGGCCATCTCAAAGCACACTGTCACAACTCCAATAAAAAATAAAACCAAAGACGGTCGCAAAGGAGCGCACAGGCCTAGATGAACAGACTATCCCTTTCCTAACACTATATACGCTTCTGGATCGATAGCCCCCCGTGTATCTGGACACCGTCCCTCGCAGACTGCCTCTCAATTGGCCTACTCTGGCCCCATAGCGGTACATGCGTTGACTGTATCTAGACAAAGTTTTCTATCTTTTCGCTGAACCGATAGAAAACGATAATTTTTCGTCAAAAAAGGCTGCCATTCTGAAAAAAAAATCGAAAAAAAAAATCTCCTTCTCGTAATATTTTAAAGCACTTTTGTGCTTTGTTTCAGAAAGATACGATCATAAACGTTAATGATAGAAATGTAGACGACAACGGACGACGACAACGATGACGACGTCGACGATGGACGCCAGATGGCAGACGTTGGACAGGTCCGGTGACCTAGAATTAGGTCAAAGGTCAAACTCAAGGTCACGACAATATTCAGAATATATCATTTCCTATATGTTCACAATTGATTCCTAAGCAATAAGCGAGATATCAGCCATTTTGTGCTCGGACCTCGAAAATGAGGTGAAAGGTCAAATTCGAAGTCACGACAGTAATCAGCATATATCATTTCCTGTACATTCACAATCGATTCCTAAGCTGTGAAGTCGATAATGAGCATTATATAACCATTTTGTCCTGTGACCTTGAAAATGAAGTCAAATTTCAAATTCAAGGTCATCAGAATATCCGGCATATATGATTTCCTATGTGTCCACAATTGATTCCTAAGCTGATAAGTCCTAAGTCGATAATAAGTGATATATTAGCCATTTTATGCTCTTGACCTTGAAAATGAGGTCAGAGGTTAAATTAAAGGTCACGAGAATATTCCTCATATGTCATTTCCTATATGTCCACAATTGATTCCTAATCTGTGAAATTGATAATAAGTGAGATATTAGCCATTTTGTCCTGTGACCTTGAAAATGAAGTCAAGGGTCAAATTCGAGGTCATCACAATATTCTGCATATCATTTCCTATATGTTTATAATTGATTCCTAAGCTGTAAAGTCGATGAGTTAACCATTGTGTCCTGTGACCTTGAAAATGGGATCAGAGATCAATTTCGAGGTCATCAGAATGTTCGGAATATATCATTTCTTTTATGTCATTTACAATTGGTTATTAGTCTCTAATCTCAATAATAAGTGATATATCAGGCATAATGTGTCCTATTATACAGCATAGGAGAATTTAAAATGGGAGAGTCCCATTTGGGCCAAAATGGCCCACTTCGAGCGACTCAAGGACAATGAAACATAGACACATCACAGGGGTATATATGAGGAATCTTATGCATCAGTAAGAAAAAAATTTACTGAACAGATAAACGGCCACCAAAGTCCAAAATTGGCCAAAAACAAAAAAATACCTCCTTTTCGAAATATTTCTAGGCATTTTGTAAAACATTTCAGAAAGATAATGCAATATGTAGACGGACGAAGAAGGACGACGACGGACGCAACGCCACGCCAATAGGTTATCGGACCAAAGGTTGTATTTTATTTTAGGTACGCTATAAGCGACTTCGTAGTTTCGAGTGCGCATGCGTGAAGTACGTACTAAACACTTCCGGGTCATAGGTGAAAGCACATAAACAAACCTGCACGTGGGCTGACAAGGAAATTCGTCTGTCACTCTGTGGTTGATTTTTGTGGCCAAATAACACAGATTGTCATTGCAGTATGCCCGTGTGTGCGGTAATCGGTTGTGGAAATGGCGAGTATTCGTTAGAGAAATGGAGAAGTGAAGATTGCACTGTCCATAGGGGATTCAAACATGACACTGGTCAGTGTGTATGTGCCCCACCGTTCCACCTTTACCCTTTCCCCACAAAACTGAAGGACCCTGAAGGCAGGCGCCAGTGGATCAAAGCAGTAAACAGAAAAGATACGAAATCAGGTTGGTTGTAGGTCTACCTATATATCTATTTCATAAGCTAGTCACAGTAAAATTATGCAGTATGCCCGTGTGTGCGGTAATCGGTTGTGGAAATGGCGAGTATTCGTTAGAGAAATGGAGAAGTGACCTTTACCCTTTCCCCACAAAACTGAAGGACCCTGAAGGCAGGCGCCAGTGGATCAAAGCAGTAAACAGAAAAGATACGAAATCAGGTTGTGGAAATGGCGAGTATTCGTTAGAGAAATGGAGAAGTGACCTTTACCCTTTCCCCACAAAACTGAAGGACCCTGAAGGCAGGCGCCAGTGGATCAAAGCAGTAAACAGAAAAGATACGAAATCAGGTTGGTTGTGGGTCTACCTATATATCTATTTCATAAGCTAGTCACAGTAAAATTATGCAGTATGCCCGTGTGTGCGGTAATCGGTTGTGGAAATGGCGAGTATTCGTTAGAGAAATGGAGAAGTGAAGATTGCACTGTCCATAGGGGATTCAAACATGACACTGGTCAGTGTGTATGTGCCCCACCGTTCCACCTTTACCCTTTCCCCACAAAACTGAAGGACCCTGAAGGCAGGCGCCAGTGGATCAAAGCAGTAAACAGAAAAGATACGAAATCAGGTTGGTTGTAGGTCTACCTATATATCTATTTCATAAGCTAGTCACAGTAAAATTATCACAAGTTGTGCTGAAAATTAGTTATTAACATCGTGATCGAGGCCCTAACTACATGTAAGTTAATTAGTTATTGCCCAGCATATTTCTTGGGTACTAAGTTAGCAGATTAGTATCACCACGAATAAGCCTAAATTTGAATAATACAACATATATACATGTATAGCAATCAGCAAATGCCAATTCATGCAGATATGAAAAAAAAATAGGTTATACCTAGCTGTGTTCATTTTATGACATTTTTATTTGGCATCCTTTTGACAGGTCTTTCTGTTATATTTCATTTTAGGAAAGAATTGGACACCCAGAGGTACTCCAGAGTGTGCTCTCAACACTTTGTTGATGGTCATTCAAGTAAAATTCATCCTTGTCCAACTCTGAACATGGGTTACAACTCACAATTACAGACACCTAAACCTGCCCGTAGACCCCCCAGAGAGCGTTCTATCGGTCCCGACGCTCTCAATATGGCTCCATAAACTGAAACACAGATGGACGTCCATGGAGTCAGTCTCATGCCCAGACAAAGTAGGGACCGAACACCCGCCCACTACCGATTTTGTTGGAGACCATGGCTACAGCTTTCCTGGGTCCACATGTTTATCCTGTGAAGATATGTACAGGCAGCTATGGGAGGAGAAGAGGAAGAATGCAGAACTGATGGAGAGGCTGGAGAGTGAAAAACAGTTGAAGCCCACATGCCCGAAACATCCCCGCCCTGTCGATGATCGACACATTTTGGATCGCTTCATCAGCAATGATGAGAAGGTTCGTCAGAACACTGGATTACCGAACAAGAAAGCCTTCGATGCTCTCTTCAAGCACCTCAAGGGCAAAGTCGACAAAATGCGCTACTGGGCAGGGCCACGGAAGCAGGTGACCACTGGACGTCGACGTTTCACACGAACACCCAAAAAGTTTGGACCAGGTCGAAAATTGCCAAGTAAGTTTGAGATGCTTTTGGTGTTGATGAAGCTGCGACAGGGAGTGACAAACAGCTTGTTGAGTGCGATCTTCGGAATCAGTTCCAGCACGTGCTCCCAGATCTTCAACACCTGGATCAAATTTCTGGCTAAAGAACTGAAGCCTCTCCTATTTTGGCCAGACAGAATAACAATAACAGATATGATCCCAGCCAGTATGGCAAAGAAGTACCCTGCTCTCAGATGTACATTGGATTGTACAGAGGTTTTCATCGAAAAACCACGCCATATGGAACTCCAAAATCTGACTTGGTCAGATTACAAGAAGCATAACACAGTGAAATATCTTGTGGCCATTGCTCCCAATGGCATGATCACCTTCCTGTCTGATGGTTGGGGAGGTCGCACTTCTGACAAGCATATTGTGATGGAGTCAGGCTTTGTCGATCTGCTCGATCCAGGAGATGTGGTTTTGGCAGACCGTGGCTTCACTATAATGTCTGAGCTGCTGATGAAGCAGGCCAAACTGGAAATTCCGCCACCAAGCTCAGGGTGGGACCAACAGAATTCTGCTGAAGTCGCGAAAAGAAGAAAATCGCCAATGCACGAATCCACGTCGAAAGGGCCATCGGACGGATGAAGTGGTTCTCCATTTTGAAGAACACTGTGCCAATTACATTGGTGCCAGTCATTGACGACATCGTCCTCGTGTGTGCAGCACTGTGCAACCTCCTGCCCCCTCTTGTGGAGTAGGTAGATGAATTCCATCTAAAGTCAATGTTACTTATATTTATTTTGTACTTTGTATTTCACCTGCATACGTATGTTTGTTCTGTGTATTACGTCTAGATACATGTGTCCAGGAATATCTGTACAATGCCAAAAAGACCCGATATTCACCAATTACTGTATGAGGTGAAAACAATTGTACATCGGGGTTAGATTTGTAAGACATATTTTGGTGACCTTGAGGTTGACTTCAAGTGACCTCTTCACACTCTTTACATTAACCCACTCAGCCCAGTTAACATGGTTAACTCAGTTGGTGGTACGAAGGTAACATCAATTTTAGAGATGTATTGTGTGGTGATTATTTTTGTACATGTAAACTTGTATTGTGACATACATAATTGGGATAGCTATTCCAGTATGTGAACTTATTCAAGGTCTGATTTTCTCAATTAATGATGAGAGCATAATAAACAAATTGTGGTAGTTTGCTTCTGATTCATACATTTTTTATTCATCTGAACAGTGTAGACAATACCAATCACCATCACCATTCTCAATACCATCAAATCCAACACACCCCCAGTGAAACCACTTGTAGCAAGAATCACATCCAACACTGTTCTCACTATCAGTGACAAGATCGCTGTCATCTTTACATTGTTTTCCACAGATTTCAGACATATATATTGGCCGTGATTTCTTGCGCAGCTTTGTTGTAGACTTTGAAACTCGTCTTTTTTTTTTGGCACATAAGTTCTTGCAAGATCACCAGCACGGCGCCCCAAGATAGACGATGAGGCTGTGGTGGACGTCGAAACCGTAGCAGGCATGTCCGTGGTGGACATCAAGGCCGTAGTGGGCGAGGCCTTGATGGACGTTGAGGCCGTAGTGGGCGAGGCCCTGGTGGACGTCAAGGCCGTAGCGGGCGAGGCCATGTTGGACATCGAGGTCATAGTGGGTGAGGCCGTCTTGGACGTCGAGGTCATAGCAAGCAAGGCCGTGGTCGAAGACGTGACCATGGTGGATGACGAGGCAGGATCCCCGATGGCTGTGTGATGACAATAGAGTGAATGTTTAATTTGTGACATTTTCAGAAAAGAGATAATACATGATGTGTTTGAGCAAGTGATTAAAACAAAGCACCAAGGGTGCTGTAGCTTACCGGCAGATCATGAGAATTGCACAGAGTATTGATTTTCCAAAACATAAATTGTTACACTATCATCAAAACATGTTCGTAAATGTTGCCAAACACACATTTCTGTATGGACTATGATACAAATTCAAGTTACATCTTGAAATTTTTTTTTCGTTAATGACATATAGTCACAGACAGTCGTTTCAAAGGCAACAAGACTTATAACCCAATTTTTCATTCACAATGGGAGCTTAGTTAACTCCTGGAATTCTCCAAGATACAGTATAAGTATTGGCACATAATATCTCTCTAGGTGCAATAGTTTAGGCCGCTGAGGCCAATTTACACATTCCACACCAGACATTTAGCACTCAAGGTCATCCGAGGTCAAGCTCAAGGTTTTATTTTGTGCCATATAGGTCTTCTATGTGTCCATAATGCAAACATAAGCTCTACCTACAAGTATTTCATCTGTAGAGGCAAATTTGGGCATCCTTACTATAAAAAGGCTATTTTGACCTTTCAAAGTCATCAAAGGTCAAATTCAAGGTCACCACACAAGTCGCCATATATAACTTCCCATTTGAAAGTGCTAATATCTAAGCTCTATCCTAAGCGTTCTATGAGTACAGTTCCGGTAGCTCCCATTATGAAGGAAAAAATTTGTGAAAATTTTCAAGTCCAAATTTTTTTCCAAAGGGTGAAATTTGTTTTCTGCTTGAAATGACCCAAAATGGATAGTAACGCGATTTGGGCTGAACAATTTTTTTGGCTGACCCATCAAAAAATCAAAATGGCCACCACACGCAAACTGGCGATTCAAGGGTAACGAAACTTATACACATCATAGAGGTACATTATTTAGAGGAATATTTTAAAATAAAAATCTCAAAAATGATCAGACAGTTTTTGAGAAAATGGCCACCAAAGTCCAAAATTGTTTTTTCGGCATTTTTCGGCAAGAACGATTCAATAAAAAAAAAACGAAAAAAACGGCTCAGGATATTAGCCCAAAGAATGTTTTAGTAAATTTTCAGAAAAATTCATCAAGGCAAAAAAAAAGTTATTTGCCGGACAGACGACGGATGGACGGACGGACGACGGACGAAAAACCATGACAATAGCTTATCGGCCCATACATGTATGGACCGGTAAGCTAAAAAAATGTCCACATACCATCTGTTGTGCTTGCGATCAACTCTGGCAAGATATATAATGTGAACACTACTTTCGACATCTGCTCAATCTCTGTCATCAATGACAACAGTTCCTTCCTAGTTATTCTCTCAAGGCAGAATCCATGTGCTGTGTACACAAAGAAGTCGCACCAGTCATAGCCAGTAACAGCCAAATGTGTGGCCACTTGAGAGCAATACTGATGATTGCGTTTCAAACTGAGTTTGTCACTCTTGTCACGGTGCATATACAATGGTAGTGATTTCGCAGGATCTGTATGTGCAAGTCCTGAAGGACACTTTATTTCCAACAACCCAGTGCCACAGCAATCACAAGTCACCACCGCGTCAGGACTTGCTCCCAGGAATATATAATTTGGATGAACAAACAGTCCACAGGTTCTAGTTTGTACATTTACATGTCCATTTTTACCCATCAGTTCTTTATATTTCTTCCGTGCTACCGGTTCCATGGTTCGACCATACTTAAGTGAATGCAAGTTTGGATCCACTGACTTATTGCCAATTATGATATCAACAATGTTATCCATATTGCCAACATCAACTTTTCTCACAAGTTTACGTCCCTTGGTCAACACATGGTGAGCAGTTGAACTGGTGATCCTCCCGATCCTTTGTTCTCTCCAGAGATCACTTTCACTCTGACCAATGGTTGCACTCTCAAGTACTGTAATAGTGGAGGCAGTTATGCTCGGCATAGAATCGGTCCACGTGCCGCCATAGAGCTTCACCATTTCTTTCAGGGAAGGAGGCAATCCAATGGAAGTCTCCACCTCCACCTCAGCTTCAACGTTGATATCATGATCTGGCGCATAAGAAGGCTGCAGCTGTGGTGAGGCATACTGGAATACCGAAGCCTCCCCATCAGTGATTCAAGAGATGGAGTTTCCTGCGTTCTCTCCTCGGGAGAGAATAACTGTCTGCACATAGGGTTTATAGTGGTTTCTTCACCATTGTGTTGTTTTGAATAGTGAGGTTTCCTCCATTGCATGTCCACGACTCTTTTTGGCTCCAGCTTTTTCTGTGTTCCTGCAAATTGTATCAATAATTTTGAAAAAACATGTACATGTAACACTAAAGTTTTACTAAAGAAAGTTCCCTGTTTCTAACAGTGGTCAGACTGATAACACCATTGAAAACCATTGTTAATAGCAGCACATTTCTAACCTGAAGCCTGTCCCCATGCTTGTGGCAGAGATGTGCAAGCTCGGCTGGTGAATCCTTTCTGCCATGCAAAATCAAGTTTGAAGAGGACTGCTGCTATGTGGTTGCAAGATGCTCCCAGTCTGCATAGAATAATAAAATGAATCAGTTAAACATAACTGGTGTTACATGAAATTTATAAAACAATATAAAATACAACAATACGAATGAAAACAATACCCAAAGTGCATATGGCATTCATATTACCAGGTTTGCAGATGTAAACTCGATCATAATTATGCAGGCAATTTTTTTAGGATAAAGGTTAAATGATCATACTGATTGGCCTCATTGGGAATATGTACATTTTAATACATGTAGACCTTCAGCAACTTCACTATCCAGTTTAAAAAAGCAGCATGTTTAGATGTATATGCATTATCGATTTAAATGAATGTGGCTACATATAGATCAGGCGTGTAAGAATCAAACAATTATACATATCCATAACTACATGTGGTCTTGTTTCAATGAAATGAACGGATGATGTAACTTTTTTGTACCCTGGTATGAATGAGGAACATTACTCCATTACATGTACATTACTTACTTTTGTCGGCTTACAGAAAATTATATCATCCAATGCGCCAATTTCATCTGAAAACAAATAGTCAACTTAACGGGGAAAAAAACAATACGAAAAAAGGAAAACGAAACTTGAACAATTTTTAGTAAAAGCTTCCAACGGGAAAACAATATAAATTGATCACAATTGTCGTGGTACCCTGCAAAACATGTACAATATCCACTCATCACTTTGCCGGTTTTCTTTTTAATGCAAATCCATATGTTGTGTGGATCATTAGACACCCTCATTGATGGACAACATTCTGATTTCAGGAAGCAGTAAGGGGAGTCTGGAGAGATATCATTATAATAAATTTCTTCGAGCCATTTTGAATCAAAATAAGAATAGGCTTTGCCTTCCTTATAGTCAGTGAGAAGTCTTTCTCTGAGCTCCCTTTCACCCTTGGCCACAAGATATTCCGACAGGTCCCCATACATGGTGGGGGGCCACAAAGTGACACCTTTGGCTTCTCCAACCCATCCATTCGGCATGTCACTGAACGGGTCCGGCAGTTGGGTACCTTCAATATCCAGAAGAGCACGGTATCTCTCGGATCGTTCCTTTTCTTGATCTTTAGCACTTGGCTTCACTGGTACATCAAAATAATATGCACCAAAACAAATGGCAGCAAGCTCCTCCTTTTTTCCTTGACACGACAGTCCTCTGTCCCTCAAATATTTCTGCAATCTGTCCCTTTTCCACATACGAAAGTCATCAAAAGTTGTCATTTTCACAGAATATTACACTGAAAATGAATCCAGTAATTTGTGGCAGAAACAATGAATGATATGATCGCCCGATCGCAAAATAACACCACCTGTCAAATGCAAGTCATCCCACCACGTGGGTTTGTTTATGTGCCGTGACCTATGACATTTCCCACAGGTCAATGCGCGCCCGGAACTACGATCTCGCTTATTGGTATCATCAAACTTTGGTTTGTGGATAAGGCGTCGGACTCGTAATCCAAAAATAATGGGTTCGAGTCTGCTGTGCTGTTTCACTAGTGTCCTTTGACGAGGGAATTTACCGCTTATGTATCTAACTCCACCCAGGATTAAAATGGGTACCGATTGATAATGGGTGTTGTACAGAGCGCTTTGAGTGTGTCTGCTCCGAGTACATCTCAGTCAATATGCATCTCAGGGGCGGATCCAGGATTTTTGAATATGGGGGGGGGGGGGGGGTGCTCTTCTTAAATGTACGTAATCTTGAAATAGTGTGAGCGAGCGTAGCGTATATCATAAGGCGGTGACTGACCTATTTCTTTTGTCTAGGGTTCAGGTCATGTTATTGTCACCGACTTGAGCTCAGATTTTTTGGACATAAAATCGACACACGCTAAGAAAAATTCAATTTCTGCAATTTGATGCATATATAGAGTAACTGAGGGGGATGATACGATGTCCGAGATACTACTGCCCGTGTATTTAATTTACAAATGTTAGTAGCGGTTGATATTCCCCAGATATAAGGTTTCTTCCGCCGATATTTACCCCAATTTTGACACGGCGATCACATTCATTGTCATTTTCAAAAACTTCCGGACATTGTATTTCAATAATCTCTACACGGGGGTGACGATAATCATCTCAGGTTTCACACACCCGATGCATTTTCACAAATATATTGTAATTTTTCATTTATTCCTAAATTACTCCACATGTCTGTCGTGTCACAGATTTGAGTCAAGCGTCACCGACTTAAGATGTTAGTTTTCCAGAAAAGAACTGGTATCTCTCCACGAAAAAAACGTAAAAAGCAGTAGCCACCACCGATGTTCAATCAACGGTCTGTATTACAACATCATAAAGTAAATGTTTATATTAGTTTCTTTTCATAGTTATGCTCGAATTCATAATAGGAAATTCGCAATAGCAATTCATAATGTGGCCCCAGTCACATAGTGGTCCCAGTCGAAGCTGCAGCTTCGAAAAATAATTATATCATTAACCCGGTCTTACGAAATGTTGTTGGGATGTATACTACACAATATATTACTACATGCGGACCATGATACCACGAATATGATATCGCTATAACCATAAGGACTCATTGTACACTTGCACTCACTTACAGAATGTGTATGTTATACTCTATAAAATGTATACCTAAGTCGGTGACGCTTGACTCAAATCTGTGACACGACAAACATGTGGAGTAATTGAGGAATAACTGAAAAATTACAATATATTTGTGCAAATGCATCGGATGTGTGAAACCTGAGATGATTATCGTCACCCCCGTGTAGAGATTATTGAAACGCAATGTCCATAAGTTCTTGAAAATGACGATGATTGTGATCACCGTGTCGAAATTGGGGTAAATATCGGCGGAACAAACCTTATTTCTGGAGAATATTAATTGCTACTAACATTTGTGAATTACATAAATGGGCAGTTGTATCTCGGACATCGTATCATCCCCCTCAGTTACTGTATGTGTTCCTCATATTGCAGAAATTCTTACAGAATGTCGAGGTTTTGTCTAAAAAATCTGAGCTCAAGTCGGTGACAATAACATGACCTGACCCCTAGACAAAAGAAATAGGTCGTCACCGACTTAAGATATGTTGCAAGGTGTTATGCGGTCTGGGGGTTCGGGGGCGCTGTAAGCCCACCCTAGATATTTTTGGAATTTAGTGTCTCTGAAGAAACAAGTTTATTGTGTGAAAATGCTACAATAGAGAACGATGCATATGTATTGGAAACGTCAAACCTAAAAAGCTGATTGTATGCCAGATTTCACATGAGAAGTTGTCTTCAAACCTGGACCTCGCCTGAAGACTCAGTCCTGATCAGGAGATTCGTGCTGAGGATATCTCATCTCGCATTTAAAACAATGCTGCATACATTTATCGCACATTATCTTCAGTTTTGGTAGAGAATATTACAATCCCATAAACATTTCCAATTTGAGCACGAGATGGGTTTCCCCAGCATTGTAGTCTAATGGGAGACACATCGTAGAGAATGAGAACACTTTTTCAAGCTTTCTTGGACAGTTTGGATCAGACTGGATACTTTGTACAAGTGTGCATGGTTTCTACATGCGATCTGCCCGCACTGCATAATTATTAATCAAAACCAGCATAACGGATTATACATCAATTGATAAGGCTAACCTGCGAACTTCCGAGATATATGACACATAATATAATTCAACAATCATCATCACAACAGCAAGCGCCTAAATATGCTAAGTACATGTTCTGCACATTAACAGGATGCATCATCTACAATTGTGTTGTTAGCCAATCCGGATTATTGGTCATGTCATCCGTGTTGTGCCATCAAGCAGTGTATGGACATTTATTCATGCAGTCCTGCGCGTTTCTTCTCTTCTAATCTCTGTACAAACAGTCACCACCCGTCAATCCACCAGTGCCAAAGGTTGATAGCTCCTGGTGACTGATATCTTTGAGTGTGTCCGAGGTTGGATCGGTAAGAACAGGATTCAGGCTGATTTGTCCTTGATCTTGAGAATTTCGCGATGTTACGAGATATTGGTCGTCATTGAGTACGATCCCGGACACACTACCAGGATCACTGATGTCGTCCATAGCGATGGGACCTAGTGAAAATCGCTTTTCCGAATCTGTATCTGTCAGATCAGCTCCCTGCAGTGCTGCCCTCTCGCGCTGTTTTTCCTCTCGTCGTTGTTTAGCGACAAAGTAACCTGTGATCCCCAGTGTTACGAGAAGGACTGCCCCGCCAGCCAAACCAATCCAGATCCACATTGAGGTTTCAGTCCTGTAATTTATCTCTCCGTACTTATACTCCACATTCGCGCCGATTTGGACCTGTATTGAAGTTTATTAGCCATACAAAATCAGTGCACTTGAGTGCCCCATGAAGATGTTCATATAAGTTACCACTCACCTGCATGGATTAGCACTGTCATTAAAAGAAGTATATTGTATATTCCTTGGTCCCCAAAGCATGCACACTACATATAGTGGACATAAGAAGTGTCACCCCCATCATTGAGAAACCACAGTGGATTCCACACTCGTCTGATTTGTATCTAAAAAACGGGGAAATAGTATCTCACTAGTGGTGTTGATGAAACCATATCTGATATTGTTGATGAGAAAATTTGAATTTCATTGAACATGTTCCTCATTGTTTAGCAACTATCTTCCGTTGTCTGTCAACTTTGTGAAAATGACTAGGCGGTGACACTTCTTATGTCCAGTGTGTTTACATCCATTCCATATAACCATGTTACTTGCACGTTACATCCCTACACCCATATCTGCAATCTCACCCGGATTTCGTGGTTACTCTTTTCATTGCCTGGTCGTTTCTCTGGAGCCTTTTGTGGAGGAAGTGCTTGTATTTCGGTGGTTGTCACAGCCAGATTGGAGCATAGACTGACCCCAACGGTCACGGAAAAGTCCCGTTCAGAAACCTCAGACAAGCCGCTGCCCTGTGAATCGTGTTGTGAAACAAATACAATATGTATCAGTCAAATTGTGAAACTTGGCTGATACATATCTCCTTTGTGTCGAACAGTGAATTACCTGATTGACCACATCCGCTCGAAATATCCTAAAGTACACCAGACAGTATCTGATACATTTTCAAATTTAATTACCAAGCATATATGTTCGACCATGATCCAGTCAACATCATTTGATCAGATCTAGCTTGCATAGAGTGCCCACTGCTTACACGAACACGAAGAATCGTTATTGTTTCAGTGACTAATATCCCATACTAGTACCTCAATGTCCAGGAATTTCCCTGGTTCGAACGTGATGACGTCACCAGAATCACGTCTGACAATCGTCGGAGTTTTCGTGATCCCCAGCTGAGAAAACTCCGTGTAATTCTCATTGTCCGATAAGTTTTTATAGTCGTCAATTCCGTCAAACACAAAACCCAGGAAGAATGTTAGTTGTGAGTTCTCAGTTGTGAAGTTGTATGTGAGATCCTCGCTTTGTCGCTTGAATCGTTTGCTTTGGAGCATGTTGGAGTCTGTATATGACTTTGGTATGTGTGCTGAGTTTGTGATGTTTTGGAACTCTTCAGGAAGTATCAACTTTGGGGTCGTACAGAGCACTATGGTCGAGCTCGCGATCCTACAGGGCTACGAATGTTGAATAAACCCTTCTATACCCGGACATGGAATAATTTTTTTTTCAGCTCAGTGGTCAGTGACATTAGGATACGAATACGAAATGATATATCATTCTAATTATAGAGTGTGGTTTGAAATTTTTTGTGGTTGAATAACAATCAGCGTATTGTAGACAACAAAATTAGCGTAAATTTGTTGGAGGAATAAAAAACACAGTCAACATACAAAAAAGAACATACACAATGCAATGAAATGTTTCTAAACAGGAGAGCTGTCAGATACAAATGGACACTCTAGAATCAAACTTATCCCGGACAATGTCATGAGTAACAATATGATATTCTAACCAGACTGCAAAATAATAATGAAAGTATCCATGAATAGATTGTTGCTGGAGGGTAAAATTGTTTCTGGAGGATATCATGATTTCTGATAAACTTACACCAATGAAAACTGTCAGAGTTGTATTATACCGCGTTTCCCCATCATCCGTCCACTTGGTCGTGTGGTTCATCGTGACTTCAACATCAGGAGATGCCACCGCGTCCATGGATCTCCCCTCGACCGTGATCGTTGTACCACCTCTGCAAATTTCAGCAAACATGTGCTCCGCCACTAGACAACATTGGAACTATCATTAAACATGTTAAATAGTGCTCATGACGGATGCATGAATATGACCACAGTGTACGTGTGTGTTAGAGAAAAAAACTGTGTGTATATGGACAAAATCAAAGAAAGGTACACTTACTCAATAATAGTCGTTAGAGGATAAATGTTTGAAATGATGGGATTCCCTCTGTATTGGAAGATCTGATTGGCTGGCAGCTCCAGGCCCCCAGCATAGACAACAAACGCTGAGAATTCAGTACCAACATCGCCTGCTGAACATGGCGGCGTCATAGCAACCATCCAACTTTCATTGCTATATAGGGGTAACAGAGTATGTTACTGTCAACATCATACTGAACTATAACAAAAAAATAAGATCCCCTTCGGGACTTCTTTTCTGTTGATGATTCCAACTCGTACTGGATATATGGAAGAATAAAACAACTGACTAAATGGAAAATAACCCCCCCCCCCCCCCCCCCAAAACAGCTATCCAGATGCCTGAAAACTGTTATCCAGGATTGTTCTCAAGTATCCGAGTAGCCTAGACGGAAGAAACCTATTTCTGTATTTATTGCGTACCGACTTTTTACTAACAATACTGTTACGGGACGACAATTGTTATTGTGTACCAACATTTCACTCGAAATGCCATTTTACTCACGACGCCATTACGTGACAGCTGTAGTTGTTTGGCACAGGTTCACGCCGAAGTTGCAAGGTTTCCACAGGGTGGATGAAGTTGGTGCCATGGAGTGTGATGTTAGTACCCCCAGCCTGTGGTCCGAAATTTGGCTCCATGTCAGTCACCCAAGGTTCCTGGTCCAGCTCTGTGTGCAGAAACACAGGTAGATTGAACATCAAACACCATTTTTATGGACGTCATGATCATTGAGTAAACAGCTCAACATCCGGGAACACGGTAGGTGGCATATAATGATCACCTTCATGATTTCGAAATATTTGGCCAGCGCGTTGCACTGGTCTTCTAAGTTTGGGTAAAAACAGACCGACGGAGGGTATTCATGGGCGGCACCGGTCCTGCTATCATTTGTTTGAAATATAGTAATCTCAACAAAACGATCACAGCACTTTCAAAAATAATATTTCTAATTGTGTCAATGAGGCTTACATTTTAATCTTGTGAATAAACGCAAGTACTCTGAGAGAATGGCGATAGTCTGGATGGTTCACCGTAATACATAAGCATACAGTAGCGAAACAAAAATATTGAGCTAAATTATCGATGTTGGCAGAACAATTACAAAAGATAACTTTTACAGTTTCCGAAATAAAAGTGAGAAATAAGGTTTTTACACCAAAATAGACGCCATGAACTATCAATTTGATCCAAAGCATTGGGCAGCATTGAAACCATTGATCTATAGATATATTCTTCTGTGTTTATCATTTGGAGAATAATGAGCAATTTAATCCAATTCATTAAGGTTATTAATCACACAAGCTTTCCCATCCCAACATATTTCCGTTGGCCACAAAAATAATTCTCTCCACTGTAGGTTACTTACGGAGCCTCTGAGAGGACATGGAAGAAATATTTTTAGCACATTGTTATTGCGTTCCCTCGCAATATTATCGTGTTCCCTCGCAATAATATTGCGTTCCCTCGCAATATTATCGTGTTCCCTCACATTCCAGATCGCGTTCCCTCGCGATCTTATTGTGTTCCCTCGCAATCCGGATCGCGTTCCCTCGCAATCCAGATCGCGTTCCCTCGCGATATTATCGCATTCCCTCGCGATCCGGATCGCGTTCCCTCGCAATCCAAATCGCGTTCCCTCGCGATATTATCGCGTTCCCTCGCGATCTTATTGCATTCCCTCGCATTCTGGATCGCGTTCCCTCGCATTGTGCTGACACCAATGACTTCTGAGAAGGTTATTCTACAAGATCGCGAGGGAACACAATCCGGAATGCGAGGGAACGCGATAATATCGCGAGGGAATGCGATCTGGATTGCGAGGGAACGCAATAAGATCACGAGGGAACGCGATCTGGATTGCGAGGGAACGCAATAAGATCGCGAGGGAATGCGATACGGATTGCGAGGGAATGCGATAATAATGCGAGGGAACGCAATATCATTGCGAGGGAACGCAATAACCGTATGTCAAAAAATATTTCTTCCATGTCCTTTCAGCGGCTCCGTAGTTACTTGTTGGCGACTATGAACCATCACTTTACCTTCCTCGCATGTGACACCCACGTAACCATCGTCACAGCGACACCGGAACGAGTTCTCGCTGTCCTGGCATGTTCCATGCACACAGGGGTCGCTCGCACATTCGTTGATGTCTGTGCAGTGAGGAATGACGTGAACATGTTACAAACTATTAATGATATCTGATAATACTTCAAGCCTAAAATTCCCCATCTTCCTGTAAACTCAACGATGACATATATGGCGAAAAAATATGTTGTTTCTTTTCTATTAAGATTTATGGAAGCGTAAAAGGGGCGTTAAAGCGTCACAAAAGTCCAGGTTTTTTTGTTAAATTTTCCGCCATAATATCGAATTGAAAGATGATATCGAATTGGAGGATGAAATTCGACTAGTGGCCCTTTACACTTCAATACAAAAATACCATGTGCCAAAGTGAAACAATACTTTTCACGAGTGAACTTTTTTTATTGAAATTTTACCGCGTGATCATGATATTTTTTGGAGAAATCGTTGAATGTTGTTTCCATGCATGCCACCTATGAGACCTAACGTACCCTAAGAATATTGCTTTAAATTGTATAATTAACACAAAGAAAATGTGAAAGAATACTGACGTAAAGTGAAAGTGATAAGAACTGGAGGTCCGAAGTCATTCCCAACAGTTAAGATGTAGTCACCAAAGTTGTACGCCTCAACTCCCCATATTCCCAGCTCCACTGTTTTCTGTACCATGTGACTTGTTTCGAGAACATGTAGTTGAGTGTTGTTAGGTACATTGCTTGCAGTCCCGTTGAAAGTGAGATGCTCTGAACGTATCTCAGTGAAGGGGTTCGCAGTCATCAATATAGAGAAACTGGCATTGGATCCTACGCTGGCTGTAAGTTTCAACGTGTCTTCCACTGAGCTGAACGGACCTTTCCAGAGCAATGTGCAATTATCGGAATAAAACTATATTAAACAGTGAAGATAACTCCTGTGCATAACTGTCTAATATTATATGTGAAATGCATAATTATGTTATATTTGCACCATAATCGAATCGAACATTTTTTTTAAAAAATCACTCACAGGATACATTCATGAAATATCCCCTTGTTTGATCCTGCCCTATGTCGTTCCGAGCTGTACACAGATATTCGCCTGTATCCAGACACTGAACACTCTGGAAGGTGAACTCTGCTATCTTTTCTGTGTCTTCTCTCGTGATTGTGGTCGGCAGAACTGTCCCGTTGTCTTTGTATGATATTTCCATTTGAGAGCCCGGCCGGCTTGAAATATCACAGGATATTATGGTGGTATTAGACTGGACCGGTTTCAAAAGTGAAGATGTGAAATCTTTAATCTCAGGCTCATCTACAAAAAATATATGAAATATGCAGCAATTTACATAACAAAATACTGGACGATTCATCAATAATAGAAATGCATATTAAATCCTACGGAAATCCTAAGGTGACATGCGCAGAAAAAATGGTGTCTTTTTTCCCACGTTCACCCATGAATATTTCAAGTCTACCGCGGAGAGCCCGTTAGATGTGAGAGCTACCACACGTAACGTACAAACGTGGTTGCGCTATGTGTTTACATGCTTGAGCGTGACATACGGAAGCTTTGGATGTTCTTACGTGTAGACGTTGACAAATATTTCGATGTGGGAATGTGATAGCTTCTGAAGTTTCCACGAGCGAAGGTGAAAACGTTAAATGATTCAACGGTGAAAAGTTCCACATGTGAACATTTCAGTAAGTGAACGCAAGTGTGAACGAAATACCTTTCCCTTCCTACTTACGAAAAGGTGCGTTAAATAAAATTTTAATTTTTCTACAGCAAAGAAATGAACATTTTTTCCTGCGCATTTCACCTATTGGCTTCCGTACAATCCACTTATTGGAGGTATGATAATATTTAGAATTACAAGGCACGGTCAGTGTAAAATCTATTGTTGCGTTTGGATCTCTTGTGTTTGAAGCTGTGCATGTGTGAGTCCCATGATCATCTTTCTGCACGGGGTTAAAGGTCAGTCTGTCTCCAAGTTTGCCATCCCAGCTGTAGCTACAGGGCGGGTTACAGTCTGCTACACACGTCCTGGTCACGGTGTCTTGTCCAGCTACAGCTGTCTCCGAGGTACCGCCTCCCTCCAGGCGGATGTCTCTTGGTGGGTCTGTTAATTATTTTATAATTTTGCAATTTAGTGATAATCCCTTATGTTGCAACTCAATTATCAGGATGGATGGATGTCGTAACATTTTTAACCCAGATATATCATTGCTGGAGAAAAAAAATGAGAGGGACGGGCGAAAGCCAAGGAAAATAATGGAAAGATAAAAGTATAATGAGACTAGTACTTTAAAAAGCATATTCAAAGGTAGTGTCTATTTTACATTGTATGTTGACAGCTGTGTTCTCGGATGCCACAAGGGAACTGTTCTTTTCCTTCACATTACACGTTATGACATCTCCGTGGTGTTGAGGCTGTGCTGAGTACAAGGTCACCTTGTTGTTGTCTATCACGTAATCTCCTGGGTGTTGACTTGTGATGTCCCAGGAGTAGACTATCGGTGATCCGGATCGTTTGTCAGCAGGTTGTGACTGAGATGATCCAGAACACATCAGAGTGATTGGATTTCCGGCCAGTACGTCCGTGGTCCCCGTCAAGGTGACAGTTGGTGCTTCTGTGTGATATATATCCGACATACATTTACTGCAAGTGAAGATTATTGTCTAACCAGTCATACTCACTCACATGGCAGTACACTTTGTACTAAATATCACAAATATCACTTTCAAATATCACCAGAGTTATCTGTCCCATTTGTTTTTTAGAGTTGAAACAATAAAATTAATAGAAAGTTACTACTCTCAATAACCTCAATACTCACGGTAGACATAAATTGTTGCACCTCCGTGTTGATAAGGACCGTCACCAAGTTGATATCTCACCCCACATTCATAGTCATCAGCGTCTCTCAGAGTAACGTTGTTGTTGCTCAGACCCACAATCCTGCCAGTTGTCTCAGGGACGATACAGTCCAGGCGTGAATCGTCATACAACCTGCTACATATGCCTCCGTCATAATACTCCACTATGGGCAGTGTTGTAGAAGATACCCCTCCATAAACTGCCATAGACGCATTTCGCTCGTTCTTGTCAAAGTCCCTGCTGAGAGTCCACTCCAGTCTGACCACAGCTCCCGGGTCTACTCTGACCACAGCGGGACCGGAGACAAAATCTGAAGATTGAATATATAGCAGTTCTACGTCATACTATCACTTTAAATCATGCTTTTGTTGTGTCATTCTCGTATACAAGCATGTAAATCACTACATGTTACATTGGCAATACAAGCTGCGTGTTGGGATTCATGCAGTATAATAATACTGTAAACATGTTTTCATCAACTCTCCACTTGAGACTATTAATATCAATGTTTTGTTGAGTGTTCCTGTTCAAACAGAAATCCAAAATTCGAGGAACTTCACAACCTTGTTTTCACTCATTTACACATGAGCATCCTTAGTAGTATCAGTAAGTTAACGGCAATTTCCTGAAGTTAAAATGTTATTCCAACTGTTCCTGAGATGGACCTTATAATGTGCATCAATTTTGTCCCAGGAGTATGTGTAAAAATTGTATAAAAATGCATAGACATCGAACACCACAGTCCTTATTTGTAAATGATGTAACTGTATGATTTATTATGTATCTGCTATCCATTGCAATTTGCCGTGCGTAGTAATAATTTCGAACCACACTTCAAACACTGTGAAATATCTTTTGATCTAAGAATTAAATACAATTGCATTACAGCTCCATACGCTGCATCCCGAATCAGAATATACATCAAATGTTTATACAATTTTCCCTGCATGAGAAGACTTCAATTGTCACAACAGTAAATTGGTGTGAATTGTGTCAAGTTGAATGATTATATTTCGTACCATCGCCTAACTGGTAAATCGTAAAGAGGTAGATAAATCATAGTATTCCGTCACGTTGAATACTGCTTATAAAAGAGATCTAGTTGAGGAACGTTATGATTGGGAGATAATTTTTCGATGATTAAATTCAAAGTCACATACCACATCACCACCATTGCTACTCCAGATCATTACGGATCTCACCAATCATATTATCCATTCACTTAATTGTGAGGGACAAAGAAACTCATTGAATATTAACATTTTATCTTGAATATCTGAATGATCCTTGATTTTAACCAATTCAACACAATCGTGTTGTAGCAGTGCATTAATTATAAAATGACTCACTGGCTTATTAGCACACTGCAAATACTTCAAGTTTTTTTTGTCCATTATCGTGACCACGATCTTCATCGACTATGGTCATCAGACATGTGTTATAGCTGTTTTATTCTGAACAGCAATTGAGTTAAAAAGTGACACGGATGTTTAGACGATAATATACTTCCTTGCTCTTTTCCTTATTGTACTCGTGAGAGAAAAAAATGTCTGAAGATGAACTTCTGGTTGAAGTTCAACACTTATAGGGGGAAGTATTCTTTTGTCTATTTTGTGAATACAATCATAACAGCTGCTCGATCATGACAGCTGATAACAGCTGCTCAATGATAAAAAATTTGATTTCAGTGTGTCCAATATTATGCCATTTTCATTACCAATTAAAAAAATCCAAGATAAAATTTAAAATAAAAGGGCAATTTATGAAGAAATATTTCCAATTTACTCCTCCTGGCGAGTGCGGAGCACGCAATGACCCGTGATTGGCTCCCTCTAGCGAGTGTGCTATGACCACCTACAACGTTTTCCGTGGGACATTAGTTGAACATATATATATCTATCAAGTGGCTCGAATCTTGCATAGTTTCAGACATTTTGCGAAACGAATGCTCGCATTATACTGACCTGCAAATGATCCTTGAATGTGAAGACACAAATGTACCAGTAGTAATCCTGAATATGCACTGACTTGGTTCATCCTGGAAAAAGGACATATGATTTGTATTCTTTACATAATTTATGCCAGTAACGAATTCATATTTCCATGGTTGGAATTATTGCGTTTTGTTTTTCGTTGGGTGTTTCTATTTACATTTAAAACTATTTTCACATATCATAAGGTGTGGGACAAATCAGCGTTGTCGGAATCGATTCCTTTACTGTGCGCTTGTTCCCTTGATCGCTTCAAATTTTTGAAAATCTATCCAGAATATTTATCACCGTTTCACCGTTTGGGGCCGGTCAAAACTCCAATAGACTGAAAACAGTTTTTTTGTATCACATTTATCCTGCTGGTAATATCGATCAACAATATTGGACCGAATAGTGGGATGCAAATGTTAGGGTATGTCTGATAGAACATAGAATTTGTGCTTGCTGGTTTTGGGCGTCTGGGGTTGTGTCCTTGACTTTCCGTCAGATATTGACCAGTGTTATATTGGTATATTATTCAATTGGTGGTATTCTCGTTGTATGCACATTCCTGATTAGACGATTTATAACACGTGACAATTTTAAATACTCTATATTGGACGGCGAAAGTCTATATTGGATGGCAAAAATGTGTATCAGACAATATTGTGCTGATCAGCCAAACAGAGCGCGTGTTACATGTGGGTTTTCCCCACCCTGGGTTTCTCCCAACAAAAAAGAACGTGGCTTTTGTTCGTTTTGACTGCGTAAAAAATATAGCAAATGTTGGATGTTGAGAGTCGTCCAATATACAGTTTACGGGATTCAGAAATGTCATATTGACCTCGACATATTGACCCCACCCTGGGTTTCTCCCAACAAAAAAGAACGTGGCTTTTGTTCGTTTTGACTGCGTAAATAATATAGCAAATGTTGGATGTTGAAAATCGTCCAATATACAGTTTACGGGATTCAGAAATGTCATATTGACCTCGACGGACGCCTCGGCCAATATGACATTTCTTCACCCCCGCATGCTGTAAATTGGACTCCTCAACATCCAATATCTGTACAATACTGTGGTATGTCACTGGTTGTTACATGTATGTCTTATGTCACCAGTCTGCAGTGAGGGGACATAATGACTTGCCTGTTGGGCACTTGAGACGTCACGTCACGACTCTTCATCATAACAGCTAAATAGGTCCAACAATAAATGGTCGCTGAATTTGTTATGTCCGCATGACCACTTGAATATGCTATGCAATAACACTAAATGAGCCACAAAATTTCATGTAACTTGTATATTTTTTTTTCTGTAGCAAATCAAACCTTGTACTCAATAATCAAACTCATGCTAGAGTACGCCATATAAGAATGGTACGCTTACAGCCTTACATGTATAAGGAAACTTTGTTAATGTTTCAGATCTCGTTATACGTGTTACTCGATGTTTGGAGATTTGTTTATACAAAAAATTGAGATTACACTGTCTCAATTTTGTGTATAACCATATGATTGTGTATGATTATTAGTATACACTATCCAAATTCAGTTCATCCTGTCTTTTTACAGATTAGTCATGGCTCTAAAGAGTGATGTGTTCGAAATGATAGACACAGAAAATGGAGTCCACTGTAACACAATTGCACATAACCTGTGCATAATAGGAAATTTGTGTATCAGGTTCAAATATCATGAACTAATACACTTTGAAGAAGATTATTTGGCAGGGGTATGACAGGAGTTATTGATAATTCTTCAAAATTTTGCAAATACACCATAATAATATTGACAAGAGTATAAGTGTATGCTGATAAAATACATAGGAGGAATTTTGTTTATTATGAGTTAACTTCTTTTTTAAATTGACTAAATCCTGCAAGACGTTAGTAACCCGACCGTCTTCAAGCAACAAAGCTTCGGACGAAACAACAGTTATCAAAAATCTATTATTCATGAGTTTATGATGTCGAACTATTCCTTCATTTGCTGACACACATGTACAAATATTTTTTAAGTGAATCGTGTACCAAATATTTGTCAGCATTCATATGTAGTACATTCGTATTTAGTAGTGGTAAATTACTCTACTCACTTGTTGTCTGTGTTTAGTTCTCTTAGCAGTAACTACCCTGACACTCATAAACAGTATACTACTACGTAAGTGACCCAGAGGCCTTTGGCGAGTTAATTCATTCATCCACATAATTAATTATGCTGCGCTAGTGATTCACTATTTGATGTTACATCAAAGTACTGCAATGGTATTGTCACTTGCCTCTCGCTGGTATATTCTACACGGTTATCCGAGACTCACTTCACATCACCGCAAAGTTGTTGCCCAGTCTCTTCTGATCTCTTTTGTTTGGTGCATGTTCGACTTTAATAACAAGAGGTGTATTTCTGCTCTTATATACGTTTGTTTTCTTATCAATCTAAGGTAAAAAAAACATGAAATAAAGCAAACAAATGTCAACCAGGAAAACGTTATCACGTTTTCCAATTAAGCGTACCGTTTTAATAGGGTAGTTTCACCAGCACGACTATTAGCTTAGTCGTACCCCATTAGTCGTAGTCGTTAAGGGGCCGCGCATAAAACAACCAAATCGACATTTGCAATGCACGGTTACACTGCCAGGGAATTGTCTCGGACCAATTTTCGTGTATCTGTTGCTCAGAGCATATGATGTGTATAGATACTTCGAGTACGTTCACACTCCATCCAGTAAGTTAATGGATGCTTGTATTGTTTTACAGAGGTCTTTATTTTTGCCGAATGAACCTCGATGAAGGTTATCATTTGCAATAATGACCTAATAGCAGGCATTCATTAAGCTTCGCCTCGAAAGTCCTTCGTTTCTAATAATGACCTGCGTCTCGCCCATTATCTAATACTTATTGAAATTTCGGCCCATGTAGCGCAGCTTACTATTTCTTCTAAATTCAATGAAGATTAAAAATGTGCCAGACGAATTAAATATGGTATACATTCAGTAGGTGAGTAGTACAGACTAAGGTGCGCTACTTGGGCCGAAATTTCTATGCTATATCATATTGATACAACATTATATAGAGTGATACCATGCAGGAGTAGTACTCGTTTTGTTTTCACGATAGTACTATTGCTCATTGTGACTAAGACGATTATATCGCAGAGTTGGGGAGTACCGATGAAGTTTTTCCCTATGAACATTACAGATTTTTCGGCCCAAGTAGCGCACCTCACTCTTCTAATACTACTTCACCCACTGAATTTAATATATTAATATTAATATAAACCCACATATTTAATCCGTTTGGCACATTTTTAATCTTCATTGAATTTAGAAGAAATAGTATGCTGCGCTACATGGGCCGATTTTTCTCGAGCTCAAACTACCCTACATCCCTCCCTACCCTGCCGTCATCGACATTTGGTCTGCTGAATTCGACCGCCGGAGATTTCACGATAAAATAAAATACTAGAATACTACATTACATGAACTGTATGATATCTTTGCACGGCTTGCACAAACATGTTTCGTTGTGGAATATAATTTCCGACAGATTTTTCGACATCGTAAGTAAGAAAGAATTGGGGGAGGGGGTAGAAGTTTAAACCCATGGGGTTCAAGCAAGCCTGCCCTAATGCCCTATACGTAACCATCGAACTGCGTAATGTGTGTTTGCCTCTTTCTAATATAGACAGAGATGGGCTTTTGTAGTTATCCCTCATTGACATTACCACAATTTCTGGAGAATACAACACGAGCCTTAAAACTGGTGGGTTACCAAATCACACAGATCAAATGTGATGAACAACTGTTGTTCCAAGGTTCAAAAATCCTTTCGGTATACAGTATAAGCGGGCAGAGCGGGTAAGTCCACATGAGCGATTCCACTATTGTATTTTTATCTGTTTGTGGTATTCAGATTAAAATATATGACAACTTTGGCAGATATTTATGAAGCATTATTGCAGCAAAAAGCTTCGATTTATGAGATATGTGTGTTATATGTATGCATACGCTGAATAATTAAGTGTAGGCTTGATTGATACTCATATGATATAGAAAAATATACATACATAACTTGAATGCGATAAACGAATCCAGAATCATTGAGACATTTCAATCTAAAAATATTCTGGCGTCATCAGGGAAAGCAATGTATAGGCCTACAATCGTTCACACTGTACAAATGACGGAATTCGACTGGTATATAACTATCGAAAAACATATGGAAACTATTCATTAATCCGAAACAAACCCCATCAGACAAGTGTATGATAAGTACAAAAGTGTCATGTCACGAGCTAAAAGGCCACAGAGTTGATGCTATTGCACTGTTCCAGGATGTGTGTTGGCGTCTACCTGCTTTTATAGGCTTCAATACAGATAAATTAAATTTGCCGATTATTATCATCCGTATACGCGCACTTAGATTTCCGTGCCTATCCAAACTCAGTTGCAGTGAACAGTGTCAATGCAGTGAGTCATGAGTTTTTGACAAGGTCCCGTTCCAGTGACTGACTCGGAATCGTACATACGACTATAACAAGTCGTGCTGATGAAACTACCCTAATACCACAATTTATGTCAATGTAAGTCGAAACAAATTACATATTCATTATAGAAAAATTGAAGGGCCAATATCTTCACACCAAGAAAACGAACTTCAGGAATGAATGGAATGCACCACGAATATATATATACTAAGTATATAGCTCAAATGTTTAAAAATAACCATCCATTGTTTTTTTTCCTGTGGTCTTGTGTATAGTCCGATGAGGTTGCCAGAGTTCAAAATTTGTCTCTGAATACGGAAGTGATGTGGGTATTCACAAGTATCTTAGTTTGAATTTTTCTGAAATGTTTTGATAGGTTGTTGGCCAGTTGTAAGCTAATTTTTAGGAGTGTACAGGATTGATTGGAATACTGCTCAAAAAATATTTGAAATAATTGTGATTATACCTTCTTTTCCTGTTCAATTTGTGATTAGCTCTATCAGCCGAAGTGTGCATATGCCTATCAATGGATATGCGTCTATATACAAATATAAAGGCGCATGCGCCTAGATGTAAACTATTTTATAATTTTCCTTCTGAAGCCGCCACATAGGCGCACACCACATATTCCAACATCTTTTGCTATTTTGTAAAGACGAGTTTGGGTTATGCATGCCTGTTGTTGTACCCCCGATGTTGTACCCCTGATGGTGGAGTAGGGGCAGGGGTGGTGTTTCTCTGTAGGGTGTCCCTATAGTAATAATAACATTGTACAGTTCGTGCTTGCACCTGCTTGTCATATGATGAAATATCGGTGCCAAAATTGTAAAATTTATCAGTGAATTTCTAGTACACGGTGTTAAAATAGTATTATAAGTAAATACTAGTATAGTCTTGGTGGCGCGTATTAGTGAATATTGGTGGGTGAACCTGAGTGCATGAATATTGGAGTGCGTCTGTGAATGAATAATCATCTGTTCATAATCAGGACACCAGAAATAAATGTATTCCCCACGTCGAAAATCGCAAAATCATTTCTGCATCTAAAAATATTCGGCACATTGGTCCTCTAACAAAGGAAATGAAAACAATTAATTCTTTCAGTAATAAATTTAAGAAAATGTTCATACAAAGCTACAAATAGCCATACATTTATGAATGCTGATTTCACTTGGTACACAACTATCAGTGTGGATTGTACCTCTATATAACTATTTTATTATAACCAAATTACACTGAACAATTGTATTCCATGATACTCTATTGCATCAGTACCTGTTTATGTGTTTTATCTGTTTATTTGATGTATTTTCATTGTATTCACTCCACATAATTTTCAACTTTATCATAGCTGTGTTTTTTTCTGAACTTAATTTTGGCATGGATCACTTTCTATTATTAACTCTTCAATTACTATTTTATTACTATTCCGCTACTTGACACTGCGGTTTTACACCTTTTTGGCTTTGGTCCTGACCAAGAATACCGATGACCACTATTCATCTTTGTGCCATTACTTTTTCTTCTTGGTCAATGTATTTCATGTCAGTTCTATCCAGATTATAGTTAAGATATTTGTGATGACTGAAAAAAACTTTGATTGATTTGATTGATTGATTGATTGATTGATTGGGTTGTGCCAATATACGAATACAGGCGCATGCGTGATCCAATGACGACAAAACAATTTTGTGCCTACTCACCACTGGCGGCAAAGCAACAGACAACACTTCGAATTCCATCGCATGTGCTTTTTCTTCCACGGAAGTGAACAAAACAGAGAGAGCTCAGAGAGAGAGAGAGAGAGAGAGAGAGAGAGCTCAGAATCAACCACAGAACATGAAAAAAGCTCTGTCTTCTGGGGCCCGCCCAAGGGCCCCAGACCCCACGCCGTGTAAGCTACCACCTATTGGTTGACTCCTCTAACCAGCTTACCACCCACCACCCTCTCCATCCAATAATAAATCTAGTCCGAAACACTTTACTTCATACTGAAACTGTCATTGAATATACACAGGGGATATTTTTATTTATTTGTTTGTTTCAGACAGAGTTCTGTGTAACTCTGGATATAACTCTGGATGTCGGCATAACTTTGAAGATAATTATATCTCAGCCTTAGAACAGCCTTAGAATGGTAGGACTATTATACCTTCCTTTCTCTGAAAATCTATCCTTCATTCAACTGAACTAAGCAGACTTTTAAGTAAAACTCTACTTATTGATTTCACAAGGTACAGTTGTAGAATACACCTTAGAAACCATCTCAGAGACACTAAATTCCAAAAGTTTCTCGGGGGTTGCTTACAGCCCCCCGAACCTCCAGACCGCATAAGGCTTCGCTCGCTACGCTCGCTCACACTATTTCAAGATTACGTACATTTAAGAACACCCCTCACCCCCTATTAAAAAATCCTGGATCCGCCCCTGATCAGTCTGTGGTTGTTATGCATGGTGTTTACGTAATTGCGTCAACAGGCACACAAAACCTCGTGTAGCTAGGACTACGGAAGCTGGCTGCCATGGCTATTATATTGATTGTGTTTTTTTCCCAGCCAACTTCTGGAGAAACGGCTTTTGAAATAATTCACATGATTCAACAGCGTAGATAAACAGAAGTATTTATTAGCAATAATAAAAATACATGTTGCGAAACTACAAACCATACAGTGGGATAATGAAACCATGTATTTGAACTCTGTTTGAACTATGAATGCTTTCCTAAATTATCTTTCTGGGAATTTGTAATACAATAATAACGTCATACATTCCAATCACGTTTTGTCATGGCAACTCATCTACTTACATGTTTACTTGTGTGCTTACCACAGTAACCCCTGGGGCTTGGGGCAAATAAATGCCTATTATATAAGTTTGTTGATATTGCATGGATCAGAAGCGACCTTCTAGACTGGATCATACTACACGATTACGCTCTTATGATTGGACCATGGCCGCCGACAGGCACTCGTCAATGTTAGGTGAGAATCGCTAGGCGGTTTGGAGATAGTTCATTTGGTTTGGAATTAGTTCATTTAGCTTACGTTTAAGGGCTAGATCTACACCATGCGTGATGTCTGCCACATGTTTTCCATAGATATCACGTGCGCGTGTCCGGTATATGCCTGCACGGTGGACAAACTGTACGCGCTCTAGAATGATTTACAAGCCCTATCATGAATGCACGCGCGCCCTATCGCATAATGACGGAGCACAAAGGCAGCAAATGTTACTGAAAATACTGAAGTATGCACAAATATATATAATTATTTTATGATTTTTTTCAGTAGATCTAGATCTATATCATGGCCGCATTCTTGTATTTTTTTTAGGACGGAATGTTTAGCGTTTGCAGATTGCGCGCCTATAAAGTTGGCCTAGATGTCTGAATGAACAAAATGATGTGTGCTTTGAACCCATTGCAACTGAATGAAACACATGCTTTTCTGAGATGGTGGCGCCGGTTTATCGACTATTTCGAAGTCTAAAAAGAATAAAAAACATTTTATATGTTTAGTGTCAAGTATTGACGACTAGAGTCTGGAGAGCCTCTCTGTTTCTACAAACCCAAATATGTTGATTGATATGATCATAGGAGTCACTCAAACATAATGAATCATTGAAAATAAAAATGCGGAGAATCTATAAAACCTACTTTTTGTTTTACAGAACGTCAACCTACTTTTTAAAATGACTCAATACCTAGAATATTCCACTCGAAAAACTATTTTGGTGCCATGGCAACCAGTGTCGGAATATGGTTCATGGCAACCACTGATAAAGTCCACATTACCGTAAAACTTCTAATAGACGCCAGGTCTAATAGACGCCGGGTTCTAATAGACGCTGGGGGTTCAGGTATACTGATATTAATAGACGCCCGGTTCTAATCGACGCCGGGTCTATGTACATTGTGTAACATAGCAACGTATAGATACTAATATAGGCCTGGTTGGGAAGATATATTTTTCCATAGTTATTGGGGCCATAGAAACGAAAATAGAATAATCGCTGCACGTACTTAGGCTAGCATGTTTCCATTTTCTATTACGTGTTTTAACAGATTAATGGCAAAGCATATCAAGTTTTTATGATAATCACGATGCATATTCTTGTGTGTTGCGGTGTTTGACTCAATAAATATAATTAAGATTGCAATTAAATCATTCTATTGCGTCTATCAGTCATTCTATTGCATTCTATCAGTTAATTTGTTCAAATGTATTTGCCAATTGTCTGAATGCGGTACAACAATCATACCAAAATGATATATTAAGTTAGTCGGGCATGTACGGGGGGTCCCTTTGCACCCCCCCCCCCCCCATGATCCTCCAAAACCAACTTTTTTCTCAAGGTTTTTTAATACTAATAAACATTACATATGTCTCCGGTTGCGCATCCATTGCAAAAATTGGTTTTCGGGCCATTTTTCAAAATGGCCGCCCTGCGAAATCTCGAATTTTGAGAATGGTTCACTTTAAGCTGCATAGGTCTACAAAATAAAATGTTTGTTACCTTTTGCTGCTCATTGTAGGGGCCTTATACATTGTACATGAGAAAACAGTGGTTAAATAAACATTTATAATATGAATATGTCCATAAATCCAAGATGGCCACCAAATTTAGATAATTTTTCACTAAAATGTCCCTAACTTCGGACTGAGTCAACCTAGAATGTTCATTTTGGGGTCTATACCTAGGTTTTCATATACAGGGAATCCATTTAGACCAAAATAAATACAATCAAGCTATTTCTTTTGATGCATGCATCCAAGATGGCCGCCAAATTTAGATAATTTTTCACTAAAATGTCCATAACTTCGGACTGGGTCAACCTAGGATGTTCATTTTGGGGTCTATATCTAGGTTTTCATATACAGGGAATCCATTCAGACCAAAATAAATACAATCAAGCTATTTCTTTTGATGCATGTACACCTGCACACATGGTACACATTCATTTAGATATCTCTCAAATATAGCCCCCTTTACACTCCAATGGACTCAATTGTGGATCTTGCTTGGATATTTCTGATAGAGACTTTTACTGATTGCAATCCCAATAAATCCTTGAACAAATAGAGCTTGATTTGATTAGTTTTGTTAATTAACAGAAATCCAAGATGCCTGCTAAACACACCCCGAAAATTCAAGTTCGTAAATAATTGTGCTATAAAGATGTGTGATACTTACTTTCAAGGGTATTTTGGTATGTAGATTCCATTTTTGGTGTTATTCTAGCTATATAATATCAATTTAAAATGATAACAGCATCTCATTGAGATGGAAAGCAAATAAAAACATATTGTTATTTGAGTTTATTCATACACTTATGCATTACGCATTACTCACCAACATGCTTGGGATACTTTTTATATCACAAACAGAGAACAATAATGTAGAATATCTTCATTGGCTATCTTAACACATGAACATGATGGAACATGGTACTATGATATTGGTACTGCTATATTGGATGAATTGACATATTAGTTGATGATGTCTTCAACATTGCCCTGCATTCTCTTGCAGTACAACAACGTTGTCTTGAGCTGTCCGACATCACTTGCATTACAACTGTTCAGCCCCAGGAGAGTGGCAACCCGTACACGAAGGTGTGTCTAGATCAATGAATGAGACTAGATCAATGAATGGGACTATTGTGGCAAAAGTGATGTAGAATTTTCCAGAACTGAGATAGAGGATGTTGAGTGGTATGATGTCGGACAGCTCAAGACAACGTTGTTGTACTACAAGAGAATGCAGGGCAATGGTGAAGACATCATCAGTTAATATGTCAATTCAGCCAATATAGCAGTACCAATATCATAGTTCCATGTTCCATCATGTTCATGTGTTAAGATAGCCAATGAAGATATTCTACATTATTGTTCTCTGTTTGTGATATAAAAAGTATCCCAAGCATGTTGGTGAGTAATGCGTAATGCATAAGTGTATGAATAAACTCAAATAACAATATGTTTTTATTTGCTTTCCATCTCAATGAGATGCTGTTATCATTTTAAATTGATATTATATATAGCTAGAATAACGCCAAAAATGGAATCTACATACCAAAATACCCTTGAAAGTAAGTATCACACATCTTTATAGCACAATTATTTACGAACTTGAATTTTCGGGGTGTGTTTAGCAGGCATCTTGGATTTCTGTTAATTAACAAAACTAATCAAATCAAGCTCTATTTGTTCAAGGATTTATTGGGATTGCAAATCAGTAAAAGTCTCTATCAGAAATATCCAAGCAAGATCCACAATTAAGTCCATAGGGGTGTAAAGGGGGCTATATTCGAGAGATATCTAAATGAATGTGTAGCGTGTACCATGTGTGCAGGTGTACATGCATCAAAAGAAATAGCTTGATTGTATTTATTTTGGTCTGAATGGATTCCCTGTATATGAAAACCTAGAAATAGACCCCAAAATGAACATCCTAGGTTGACTCAGTCCGAAGTTATGGACATTTTAGTGAAAACTTATCTAAATTTGGCGGCCATCTTGGATGCATGCATCAAAAGAAATAGCTTGATTGTATTTATTTTGGTCTAAATGGATTCCCTGTATATGAAAACCTAGGTATAGACCCCAAAATGAACATCCTAGGTTGAATCAGTCCGAAGTTAGGGACATTTTAGTGAAAAATTATCTAAATTTGGCGGCCATCTTGGATTTATGGACATATTCATATTATAAATGTTTATTTAACCACTGTTTTCTCATGTACAATGTATAAGGCCCCTACAATGAGCAGCAAAAGGTAACAAACATTTTATTTTGTAGACCTATGCAGCTTAAAGTGAAGCAATCTCAAAATTCGAGATTTCGCGGGGCGGCCATTTTGAAAAATGGCCCGAAAACCAATTTTTGCAATGGATGCGCAACCGGAGACATATGTAATGTTTATTAGTATTAAAAAACCTTGAGAAAAAAGTTGGTTTTGGAGGATCATGGGGGGGTGCAAAGGGACCCCCCGTACATGCCCGACTAAGTAGTTTGATATCATAATTTGTAGAACGATTCTGATAAAAAGAGGGCTTCGCAACACTGATGCATGCTAACACCATTTTGTAGCTTTCTATCAAAACGCCCTGAATCGACAACGTCAATGCGCCCCAGTCGGAAATACTCAGCTTTTAAAATCTAAACTGTCGTCCGATTTGTCATATCATAACACAGGCCTCGCCAATTCCAATAAACACCGGGTCCAGCCAACGACTAAAATCAATAAACGCCGGGTTCTAATAAACGCCGGGTTCTAATAGACGCCGGGTCTATAGTTGAACTGAAATCAATAGACGCCCGGGCGTCTATTAGAAGTTTTACAGTATTTCAGCGTCAATTTTTGTTAGATAATGATCATTCCGATGAATGTGAACAGGCAGTATCTAAGAACCACTCATTGCCCATAGCAACCACATATTAACTGGTTGCTATGAGGTGCTAGGCCTGACTGTGTACCCTTGACAACGAGTTGGCATTACATACCTGATACCTGGACTGACTAGACATTACCACGAAACATATCAAGATCTATAGGAACAATTATCTATGTTGCAGGAAATGCATAATAGGGCACAGTGGCGAGAGTTGAAACGTCACTGTACTTTGGGTTATTTTGTCATTTCGGGATAACTGCGTTCAAATTTTCTGGCAAATTTTAAAAATTATAATTGTTCGGTTGCAAATAAAAAAAAAGTGTGAACTATCGAAAATTCATTGAATCTTCACTCTACAATTATTGACGCATACACGCGTCAATAATTCGTATATATTTCGATGAAATTTTGGCAGGAGTGTTATTTTATACTCGCCTATAGGGTATACATTTTCGGAGAGATTGGTGTGTAAACAATGAAGTTAGCCCATTTGGCCTATATGTAACGAAATAGGAAAACGTCAAAACGTTATCTATAGGAATGCTACGCCGATCGGGGGCGGTCCACGGCCGATTTCACCAGATTTTTATTGGATCTATGTACCGGGGATCCCCGTATTTAAGCCCTGGGCTTATAATTGGGGAAAAGGGGGTGTGTCGAATGAAATTTCACTCCATATATAGGCCCATGGGCTTATATTCGGGGAATGATTATTTCACGATTTTTATTTTGCACGCTTGAATTTACAGTGGATTAGACAAGAAAGCACTTCGTATATGCGTAATAACTATATTTATACAAACATTTTATTCTGTAGTTCCACAAAGATAGAATATCACAGATATTCACTGTCATATTAAACGTACGCATGACGAATAAAAATGTACACATATACATGCCTATGCATGCATGTACCGGATAAAATCCAGCTGGCTACGTGTATACGTACTATAGTAGACCTAGGCAAGGCATATAGGGCCTACGTACCTCTTTTATTAATTTCCTTTCAGTAGCTTATTCTAGGTACCAACACTTACCAACGTCTTCTACAAAAAACAAAACGTCAACAACGTTTTCCCCAAATATAGGCCCAGTCCTGATGCGAGACAATTTTTTATTCCGTTTATAAGCCCATGGGCTTATACAAGAGTAGTACTCCCCTTGTATTAGCCCATGGGCTTATCCAAAGAGGGGCTTAAATACGGGGATCCCCGGTACGTGTGTGTACGCTCACAGACCAATGACGCCGACTATAGCCGGCTAAATTTATTACTTCGGGGCTTCTTTCTGTTGACTGATGTGTTTGAATTACCTATGTTTCTGGGCATAGATATTACGAAATTGACGGTAGAAAAATCGTAATTATTTCAAGTAAAATAAACAGTATTCTCCCTGTGCTTTGAGGAACTACATATGATGAGACGCGTTTTTGTTCCTATTTCACATGAAACAATTCACCAGAATATTTTTGTTATTATCGGATTTACCGGTATGCCTCGAAAACGGACGTGTGATCACGATTTGAATTGGGAGAAATTTCATATTGAAACATAGGGCCAAGGACCCTGCAGCTCATCGGAATTATAAGGCAACCAGAATATTTCATCAAATGGATTTTGATAGTTACTAGTATAATGTGGTCCTATATCATCATGACTTTGTAAGACAACACTAAGCTCTAACTCTAACAGAGTTTTGTCGCTATGGAACAATTCCCACATTTGTTGTTGACTCAAACTTGACTTTCATCCAATGCCATCATCAAGTTCAGGGTCACCAAAAATAGTATAATATAATATAACATACAATGAATCCCCTTGTATATCCAAACTACATTTCCAGCTTTCATGAGTTGCCTGCAGAGAAGTGCAGACCTATACATTAAATACATTTTGTGAAGGTTACCAAAGAGGCACCATACCACCATGCAACATTCACAGTCTACATAATATGTTCTTTCCCCATCATAAACAAATGGTGATTCTTCAAAGAAAAACAAATTCACACAAAAAGAACATAAAAATTCTGGAATGAGTAGTTTACAAGGATTACAATACAGTATCACTATCATTAAAATACAAAGTTTCAAAGAAGAATGAAGAATGTGCTAATGCATGCTTACTACCATTCTACCTTCCTGCACCCCCACTTTTCTTACCACCAACGTCTCACGAGGGATTTTCACCAGAATCTATTAGAACTATTAGTACAATGATGATCAGTGTGTTGTGTACTTCATGTACTTTGCCAATGTATCCATCGAAGCCAGTGAAAAGTTCATATATGAAAATTTACCCCCCCCCCCCCCCTTCCGTGTTTTAAAGTTAAATCAGCCAAATCTAGCATTCTTGTTCATCATGCAAACTTGAAGTACATCTTGAGATCGTCAGTAATAAATAGGGAATAGGCACAATTCGATGACAGATAATCAGAAAATCGCCATTAACTGTGCCTGAAAGTTTACATCGGATAGAGAATGATCGGCCTACATTCATTGCCGGTTGCTAATACCAATGATATCACAAGACTGTGTGTAGAACTCGCCCGCAACGCTGGCCGCTCTGAAGAAAAATGATTAGCCCGAGTTTGAATCTTGATTTTGTCAACCCAATTTAGGCACACAATACGTATTTTCAGACCAAAATTTGCATGAATTTTCATTCTATATACAAAATAAAGCTATTGCAGACTGAATAAATTTTGTCATTTCTAAAAGTGGGTATATATTGTCAATCCATACAACTGTGTTACTGGTAATGTATTTACCACATTTAGATTGATGTGTTGATTGTTTACCAATAATAATATGGGTTAATGTCTATTACCCCGGTAGGCCGGTACTATATATCATTTCACGGCAAAATCTATAAATGCAAATCACAAATTGTTTTTGTTTTTTCTTTTTCATTTAGAAAGTAAACCTTTATCCGTACATGTAAGTGACGATCGTTGATCCGCTACTGTATTGTCATAACGTACTCTTGATCAATGCTCCCCTTGGGCCGTCGTGAATCATGTGAATACAAATGAACTAATCGTATTCAAGCAGATATGACATATTTTCAGATCTAAACAATCCGTGACATAATGCTATCTGTAATAAGACTTTTCGATAATTTCGTCGATTCAAACATCGAGCCCCTGCTCCGCCAATCAAATCACGATGCACTATGATCGCAATCGGACAGACTTCAGAGGAGTGACTGTTTGCAATTTTTATCGAACATGATCTGTTACCGTCAAGCACTTGCTTGGCGCGGGAATCGAGCAAGTCAAGCACCGTGAAGCACGCATGTATAAATTTAGGCAGACTGGCAGGGCAGCATTCGAAACATGTCCGTTTAGTGATTGGGCATGCGTGCATTGCAGTAGCTGTCATTGTGTGTTTGCTTGAATTCTTTGCTAAATATGTCTTTTTCGCCGCTGATTCATTTTCACGTTTTATCGCCCAGTAATGCTCAATGGCTGATGTCCCATATTAGGAAATACTCGGAAACACTCGGGGAACTCTCGGGTGTTCCGCCACTTCCAACCAATCAATGAACAGTGTTATTTATAGATCTTTGCCCTGTTGCCGGTGCCTTCGCTGTATATCCTGCAATTACCGCGATATTCATCACTTGATAAACATACTACAGTGGATTTAAAGAAACATCAACAACGATTACACCAAAATTCAGGTATTTTATGCTATCAAAAAATGTACGATTGGATAAAATCGCGTTTCTTGGTCGATATGCGAAGATCACCATTTGCGATCGCATTGTCCCGTCTGCGCATGCGTTAAAGTGATATTGATTCCCGACCGCAAGCCCGCAACGCGTATGTATAAACACAAGCACATGTAGGATGAATTTGGTGTTTAATCGCTAAATTTTATTAGAAAGCCT
Organism: Terebella lapidaria; assembly: GCA_949152475.1. Classification (NCBI taxonomy): domain Eukaryota; kingdom Metazoa; phylum Annelida; class Polychaeta; order Terebellida; family Terebellidae; genus Terebella; species Terebella lapidaria. The sequence continues at coordinate 35,909,658 of OX424559.1, read as the reverse complement.
CCGAATTTGCTGCAAATCTTACGTATCATTTGAAGAACACACCGTATTCCGAGCAGTATTCCGAGTTTGGGGACCATAGGAATAGTACTTTAGACGGAGAAGATTCTGAAAGATTTGAGTCAGGAAAACATGGGGCAACAGACACGGCAGACACGTGTCAATCCATCCCAATCCCTTTCAGCCGGTGAGCTAAAAATACATAGTACTCATACATTCGTGGAAACATCAACATACATTAGTTTGCAGGAACCGAAAATTCAGTGCCGCCTTGGGAATAAATGTGAAACTATCAATTCGCTTTGATATCATCAATGTGCAAGATATCAAAACGTTATGATATCACAAGACTCTACTGAAAACATGCAGTGCCAGACGTACCGTTAGTACCGTTATATAGTTCAAATTCAAATCAGTTTATTCAATGTTCAACATTCATAACGGTGCAGTACAATACAATGATAATACATAAGCTTAAAGCTTATCAAGTACCAATTCCCTGAATCCCACCCAAAATATTACATCCCAGCCTACCATAGAGATTACTATACTAGTATAGTAAAAGTTACTTCGTTAGCTGTGAATTGGCTGGAGTTTGTTTGTTCAAAAGAAGTAGTGTCTGTATCAATGTTGCCATATGAATTAAATTTGTTTGAGGTTTGTTCGAAAAATATATGGATATGTCCAAGGTTAAAAATGTGAGTGCTATGCCAATTTCGTGTTAACGTGTATCAAATTCTATGTAAATGTATTCAATATTAATATCACCACACACGCAGATATACATCACCACGCGCCTACGTTAATGATAATTCACAACAAAAGAACAGCCCGATTCGCTTTTGTGGTTACACTATTCATATGTGTATATCATTCATGTACACATTTTCTTGAAAATTCCAGCTTTTGTCTAGCCGTAGTTCTTTTTTATTATTGTGTCAACTTCACACTTTTTATGTCCTAATTGGGCGTCAAGCCTCAATTTTTAGTTTTTAACAAAACATCTTTAGTTTTGAAGACAGAAGTCTGAAACTTGCGGCTTGACGCCCATTTAGAAATACCAAATATCAAGTCGATTCGATAATACCTGAGTTCGGAAATGTTTCTAGGTCAGGTCAAGTGGTATAAACAAAGCCACCTCGTGTTGTCACGCTACCACTGTCGAGTCACTGTCACTGACACTCTACTCGATTCCGCTTGTACGATACTAAGTAGATTTACTCACTTCGAGGTTATGGCGTGAGTCGTAACTCTTGTTGTGCGTACAAACGATCTGTTTATACCACTTGACCTGACCTGGAAACATTTCCGAACTGGCTTATTCAAAGCGGAAAAACGACCAAAAAGCTTTCTATTTTTAAATGCAGTTGAGTTCAGCAATGTTCCCGAACTTGAATTTCTCCTTGATAACATATGCCCATTCATATGGTCCATTTTCAGCCAACGTGATAATTTCCACATCTTGATTGGTTTAAACAATGCCTCACTGCTGGATTATATATCTGTAGAATATATATGACCGTTATCGACCCAAACCCTCCCTTACACGTTCTCTCACCACATACACGTCATGAAATCAATACAGATCCATACTTACATCCTACGTGACACGAACACGTGCACCCGCACAGCTGTCACAGGCCATTGCACACGTGCTCGGGGCATGACACCGTCATACTCAGCCAATCAGCATATTTCCAGACATCAACATCACATGAATCCAGACATGGCATCACATTCAACCAATCATATACAACTTCCGGTACTCGAGGCAGGAAACTTTACAGACACACAGCACATGTCCCGGCGTCCCGCGCTTTTCTAGGAGTTGGTGAAAATATTTTGCAGAGACAAGACGTGTTGAAGCCTTATAGGAGAAATACGAGAAGATATCTAATTGTGTTAACCATTGTAAGCTAAGAAGAATTGTGTCGGACTACTATGATACGGACTAGTAGAATTATTGGACGTATTTGGGGTACTAGCGAATGTGGACGTGATCGTTCATCGGATATATCATCCCAATAAAAGTGGTTTGATTGAAACGCCGGACTAGCTTTGTGTCGTACAGCACAACACTCTCGTACAGTACATCAGACAAAGGCCTGATAACGGCCTGAAGAACGTTATTCTTCACACATCGTTCGAGTAACATCATACCTTGCATATCAGCAGCATTAACTGTAAAACATCAAGTTCACTTTTCAAACTACAACGCACTGAATACACTGTAACACCGCAACGATACAGACTGAAAATAGGCTGGAGTCTCTTGAACTATTCAGAATCTTGTGCCATGTCCGCACCAAACTGAAAATGTATCCATTGATTTCCATGAAAATATAATTGTTGGTACTTCACTGCTCATTTGTTCGCATTCACTAACATTATAGGAGCTCAAAATTTATATCCATCTCCAAAAACGACCGTCGTCATCGCTAAGCCTTTGATCGAAATACTTAGGTGGATTCAATGGACTTTTGCTGGTGCTTTGGAACAATTTCTTCAGAAAAAAAGTGTATGATGCTCCAGTCGATCCCGAGCACCTGGGTGTATCTCGTAAGGCCATTGACTCTCTCCCTCTCCCTCCCCCCCCCCCCCCCTCTCTCTCTCTCTCTCTTACAAAATACTAATGCAGCTAAAAGCCCTACTGTCGAAGGGCTGATTTCATCGCAAGATATCGCGGGTTACTATAGCATACAAGCACAGCAAAAAAACCCCACACAATTCCGATGAGAAATGTATACTGCAGATGACTCGCAAGATAATAGCTGCAGATGTGACGATTGTTAATCCAAAATATCCACTGACCTTTGTTTTGGGGGGAAGTACAAATATACGAATCTCATTGAATCATTGAATGATCTCCATTTTGACTGATACTGGACATTCTGCAACTGACTCGAGTATGTTTTATACTTGGTGAATGTATCTGTTCTATTTTCTCTTACAGATGTGTTCTCACGGTCGGTTGTGGTGGTCTGCCTCTTGTGTGCCTGGAAGGTTACGGCTACAGAATACACAGCTAAGTATCAGGCACTGACAGATGTACCAACTGACATTCCTGCCTCAACTACGAGCGTGGATCTACGAGGAAACCATATCAAGAGAATCGAGGCGCATGCGTTCAGTCACTTGTTTAACTGTACGACATTCCGATTGCAATTCAACAGGATAAGTTTCATCGACCCTGCCGCGTTCTGTGGATCACCAGTGGCGTCACTGTTCCTGTCGTTCAACCGTTTAACTACCATGCCAAATATGTCGTGTGTTGCACCAGGACTAGGGAGCTTGTCGCTAAACAAAAACCCATTCAATGATGAGACTTTAGGCAGTGACATGCTGGAAGGGTTCACTGGTCTCGAGTACCTTGCTTTAACTGGTTTGTCGCTAGCGGACGTGGATCTATCTGTAATGCTGGAATCTATCTTGGGATCGCTGATTAATATCCGTTTTGATGATATCGATAAAACAGGAGCCTCACTTGGAATAGCACTTCAGAATATGACGTCTCTGCAAATAGCAGTCTTGAGCACGAATTCATTTGGATCATTCGACATCAACGCTTTCAAAAGGTGGCAAAACATAGAACATTTTGAATGTGAAACATGTGATCTTCACGAATTTCCCCTGTTTCCTGATGGAGCTCCCGTGAAGGACATGATATTTAGAAACAATCGACTGACCAACATTGATGAATATCGCCTCCAAAAGCTAACAAGCGTCGAAACGTTGGATTTTGCACTTAACGATCTGATAATTATGCCCAATGTGACAGGTTTGTCACAACTAGAGAACCTCAATCTTTCTACCAACTCAATTACGGAAATACATCCCTACACTTTCAAGGATGTAGTGAATCTGGTCACTTTGGACCTGAGTCAGAACAACATCCTGAAGTGGTCCGACTTGACGGGATTGTATGAAATCAGTTCGACTTTGGAGACTCTAGTTCTGGATAATAACGACGTATCTGGCATAGCGGATGGCATATGGGACTTTACTGGACTGAAGACACTGAGTCTGAGGGGAAGCAATATAGGTTGCTTAGATGAGGTGAGTTTTTTCGTTTGTATGGGCTTCATGGCCATACCTAATTTTGAAGTTCACAATTTCTAAAAAAAAAAAAGCACTCTTACGATTCTTTACATATTTTTGTTATTATCAAGTGTATTTTTGTTACTAATTCAAGTAGTCGTTATCATTGTGCAAAATTGTATACTAGTATATACCGGTACATTATGTGTGTATGTTCGCCATACGAATACTTACTGTTTATTGCATGACCTATATGCTGTCCCAAAAAACAGGGATCAACATCAACAGTAGCCACATGCCATAATTTGATTCTGTGGGGGCCACCAGATTCTCCAACTCACTGGCCCCACTGAGCCAGTATAAAACCGTGCATTCTTTGAGTTTGTACTTCACAGAAGGAACAGTCCTCCGAAAGCATTTCCTTGTTGCTTCTCTGTAAGCATACACCATTCAGTGGCTGATATTCAAGCATGCAATGATTGAAAGTGAGGCCAGTAGATTTTTGATGGGCCACTGGTGTCATGTGTCTAATGTCGAACTCTACAAAAAGTGATCACCAATCATTGGGTTCATCCACAAACACATTCATTGTATTATCATATCCACCACCATAAGCCCTAAAAGTGTGTATGGATTTTGAGTAAATCCTGAAAGTCCTTTGCGAAACTAAGAGTAAAATATTTGAAGACCAACTTACCTCTTTCATTGACTGATAGACCTGCTGTCAGTTGTATGAATATGGAATGCCTTGGATCGCGCGAAAGGCCCCCACATTTAGATTTAAAAGCAAAAAAAATGGGCCAAAGTTGGCATTCTGATCAGGGTTTGTTATTGTTGGCATCCTTGATGCCTGAAATCATGTTGATGCGTAAAATAATTCGAAAAGCCCACAAATTGGGCTCAAATGGCATGAAATGCAGACATTGGCCCCTAAACACAGAACGCTTGCAGATATATAGAGTGCAGGTCTGTATTATGAGCGGCTGATCTACTAATGACTTTGTAGTTTTGATCATATGAAATTTAGTGCCAAGTTTCTTGTAACATCGAACTTGATGTGAGATGACGATGAGTGGTGACTGGTGAGGTTACGAAATACTAGTATGTGACCTAGCCACTGCAAACAAAACGTTTGCCTACGTAAGGTTTGTATTGTGGGCATATAAACAATCACATACTGATTGGTGGATCCTTCGGTGACCTTGAATTCGACCTTGATGAACATGATGAATCAAGGTGGCATTTCAATGAACAAAGAGGGCTGTGGAAGTCAGGAGTACTTTCACATGCTCTTGGATATACATCGAAGGACTCCCACGATCATATAACATGTATAAGGACACTTTTCAAAAGTATCCGAATGTTGCGAAAATGAAAACTCGATATTCATGTCAGTGGGATGCTACGGTGGCTCATATTCGCCAGATGGAGGAATGCACTTTTTTCTTTACAGCGTTATAACGCTGTAATACAGCGTATTAACGCTGTAAATTAAAGCGTAATTACGCTGTAAATTAAAGCGTTATTACGCTCTATTACAGCGTTATAACGCTCTATTACAGCGTTATAACGCTCTAATTTATAGCGTACTTACGCTTTAATTTACAGCGTAATTACGCTCTAATTACAGCGTTATTACGCTCTAATCACAGCGTAATAACGCTGTAATTACAGCGTTATTACGCTGTAATTTACAGCGTAATTACGCTCTAATTACAGCGTAATAACGCTCTATTACCATGATTACAGCGTTATAACGCTCTAATACAGCGTTATAACGCTCTAATTTATAGCGTAATTACGCTTTAATTTACAGCATAAATACGCTCTAATTACAGCGTTATTACGCTCTAATTACAGCGTAATAACGCTGTAATTACAGCGTTATTACGCTGTGATTTACAGCGTAATTACGCTCTAATTACAGCGTTATAACGCTCTAATACAGCGTTATAACGCTCTAATTTATAGCGTAATTACGCTTTAATTTACAGCATAATTACGCTCTAATTACAGCGTTATTACGCTCTAATTACAGCGTAATAACGCTGTAATTACAGCGTTATAACGCTCTAATACAGCGTAATAACGCTCTAATTACAGCGTAATTACGCTCTAATTACAGCGTTATAACGCTGTAATTTACAGCGTAATTACGCTCTAATTACAGCGTTATAACGCTCTAATACAGCGTAATAACGCTCTAATTAGAGCGTTATTACGCTGTAAATTACAGCGTTATAACGCTCTAATTTACACTGCCAGAGACATCATCGGACCTAGGGATGATGTAGGGAATCATATGTAGGGAAATCTCAAAATTACTCTGATCTAGATATGTTTATTATAAATCAAGACATTGGAAATATGATGGGAAGGTGAACGGTTTAATTTAGAGCGTAATAACGCTCTAAATTAGAGCGTTATAACGCTGTAAATTAGAGCGTTATAACGCTGTATTACAGCGTTATTACACTGTAATTAGAGCGTTATAACGCTCTAAAAAAAATTTGTGCTCCTCTATGTGGCGAATATGAGCTTCCGTAGTATGCAAGTAAAATGCTGGTTTGGTATTTTCCCGTGTTTTTTTAGGTTACCGTACTCCAAGTTATACGAGTATTTTCAGGGATTTTGTTTCAGACATCTGTGATGAAAGCAACTATTAATAGTGGTAAAGAAAAAGCAACTGCAGAATTTAGAATTCGTGAGTTTCTTTGAATCTTAGTTTAAAGATGAATGTTCTTCGTCTTTACAATCAGGGGTTTAAATAAACCATTGTGTGTACATGTGAGTATATAAAACGAATAACTCTTAGTTCTCGGTACTGAAGGGAACACGGTTATTAAACATATTTACGATCATTTATATTTTCCTGAAAATAAAGCATATTACTTGGATAGGCGTTTCAATGTGGCTGTCACATAGATGATTAAATCGTCCTCCTGGCAATCAAATCGTTCTGGGGGAAAGCTCAAATATAGGGTCTATCATAGGACTGTCTCAGTTTGCTTGATAGAGACAATGGGCTTGAAACAGCTGGCGTTTTCAGGGAATCATTTATATCCATTCAGTGTCCTATAAGAAGTTGAACTATTCCTAACCAGGTGGTTCTCGTTTGGAGATAGTTCGGTACATGCACAAACTGATACCACTGGACAAACTCATGAATTCGTATTATGTATACGCACCCTGTAGTATTTCATCATTTATCAATTTCTCACCCGGAATGCGTGCGTTGAGTGACCGCTTGCAACATTCACTTTACATTGGTGTGCGTGGCAGCCATACGCATTCAATTCATGAGATAAATGGATGGAGTGATCCGGACGAACCGGATATGGGCGGAACAATTCCCGTAATCAAACTTTCAACCACATTTTTACAATCAATTATGGATATACAGGAAATCATATATGCCGAATATTCTCATCACCTTGAATTTGACCTTTGATTTCAAATGGCTAATATCTCTCTTATTATTGAATTAACAACATGGCAATCAATTGTGAATATATATAAGAATTGTTATATAATCAATATATCGTGACCTTGAGTTTGATCAGTGGCCTTATTTTCGAGGTCATGGGACAAGATGGCTAATATCTAAAATATAAAACATCTCTTGTCCGGTAACGTTTCTTAGACCTTGGACTAATTAATCATCACACAAAACGTGATTTCATTTTGATTTAGTTAGTTTTTAAATTATTTTCGTGAGATTGTAGGAATGAACAAAACCATTCACCGACCGGCAGGACTTGAGAATAAAGTCAACGAATGTCAGTAGAATGTTTCTGTGCTCCTTCCGTTAGTTTAATTCAGTCATGTGTGACACTAACAACTGCTTGAATTTTTAATGAACATTGACCTATGAATGTCTCTTTTCTTCTCCAAAGCCTCCACCTGGAGTCGGTCTGGTGTTATTAGATCTGACGGATGCTGTGAATCTCGACTGTTCGTGCCTCTGTTGGGTGAAAGACCACAGCTTTGTGACACTCTCCGGTCAACCATGCACGCATCCGGCCCCTGCTGTCGGTGTAGGGTGGGGAAATCTGTCCGATGCACTGCTTGGGTGCCCCATGACAGGCACTGTGCAAGAATCTACCACCACTGCAGAAACTACCACCACTACATCAACACAACACTTGGATGACATAATGTCGATGTCAACACATTCAACACAAATGAATGACGAAGCAATAACAACGTTTTTCAATTCAACACAAAACCCTGATGGAACAACATCTAGTATGGACATGACCATGATTATCGCTGCGGCAGTGGGCGCCGGTCTGGGTATTCCGCTTGTCATTGGCTCTATTATATTGGTTATGCGCTGCCTTAAGAAGAAAAGAAAGGAAAGACGTGTCGAAAACACTCGAGAATCTCTGTACGCGAGATCGTCGGGCGCTTTGGAAACAACCGAGGAAGACAAAGCTCAATCACACCATGAAATGGGACTCTCAGTTGATTTTGGGACGTGATTCGCCTCATGCAAACTATGTTATATGCACTCTGTCTATGTATATGTGTGTGGATGTCTTGATGTATATTTGTCGTTTCCTTAGAACACATAAAACATTCGTTTTGTATTCCAGGGAAATTTTTTTGATACATTCGATGTGATTCGATACATGTATATCACATGTTTAATTGATTTTTTTGTACATTCCTAAGTTCACAAAAGACTGAATGACACGAAAGAATGTCTGATGTCCATGGACGTGTGTTTATGTAAATAGTTGATAGTTGAATATGCAATTGATATGATATGAGTTGATGTGATTAATGGTATGGTGTAATGCTAATGGTATGCATATGTTAATGGATATCTGCGTTTTTGTCAGATTCCAAATAAACATCTACTCACATCTCTGATAAAATTTGATTTCATTACAGTTTGGAACACCCACACCCTCACATACATGTATAGGGTTATTAGCCCTGAAGTTGTGCTTCTTTCCAACCCTAATTTGCGAACCAACGCTGTTGGGAAATATGATTTTGATAATTTCATCAGTCCAATGTGGACAATATATTCTGCCTCACAACAACATGTTTCATTCCTGTATCAATAGGTGTTTTTTTTTTCACTCATACCAATCACAAATCTGATCCCAGATCACAAAGCCAATCCTGCACAAAATAGTACGGATCAGCATCATGATCTCAGAAAAGTCAGCATGAAAGACAAATTTGTGAACTATGCATACCACTTCTGAAAGATATGATCTAATTTATAAAATATTTAAAATTCTTGCTTCAATATTATTTTAACCTAGCAATAAAAAACGATTGAACAGAAGATGGGATCAGAGTTAATTTTCGGTGTACGGATCAGAAATCTTATGCTGTTTGGGATCATATTTGTGATTCGTATGAATGAAACGCACCCAAAACCGACCACATTTTGTTTATTTTACCCAATGCTGATTAATGGATCAGACATACTAGTAATCACTAGTAATGGAAACGACATCGTACTCACAAACGACCCGGTACGGACGAGTTTCCGTATATATGTGTTTTAATTACCTCGTATCAACAATTCATTTGTAATTTGAACATACCATTCACTCGAGTCAACCAGTGGTGGCGTCTGCATAAGAACGACATAATTGATAATTCCTACACTTCAATTTTAATATATATCGATATATTATTTTCAGTATATATCATATTACATACCAATGAGAAAACGTAACTAAGATAACAACTGGCGGTATCAATTGAAGAGGAAGGTCTTACGCACTGCTGGTATTGTTAACTTATATAAGTGCGACAGTGTGATGTATAATAATGTTGTTAATAATAATGTATACATGTTATTTACACAAGACATGATAAGAACAACACAAATTAGTGTGTACACTATATAGATAATACGTATGGAATAATTGAAATAAGTGAACATGTTCAAAATATTTTGGGAATCTTCATTCGGATCCCAACATCATAACATACGGATTATCATTATTTTTTACAAATATGGATTTTTTTTAGTAAATATGCAAAAATAACGCATGTTGCTGCTATCAAAGTACAGACGCATTAACATTATATGCAAACCGTATATAATCCAGAAGGCATACCCTATACACTGTCGAGTTAACAAAAATAAACGAAAAATTCCATAATTCGCTTGGGCAAAGCTGAAGTATTCAGTCTCGATACTCACAAACTAAGTCCACGATGTCTAGTGTGGCTTATCTTGTTCCATCCTCTCCCTCAAACTATAGGAGTGACTGTGCTGAATTTAGTTATCATAGCTTAAATTGTGTTTATTGTACAATTTTGTGACTTTTCCGCCGAAAAAACTACTAGCAAATTCAACAAAAACAAAATAATTTCAGTGTTTAAAGTGATAACATATTACCATATTGTGGGATCGAGGTTTCACAGTGTAAACTTTTCACAGTGTAAACACGTTCTAGTTCATGGCATGAGTAAAAACAAGGAATTATTGCAAATGAAAAATAACCGTTTTCTTTCCTCATTCCAATCCGTTTTCAATCGTGTGCCTGAAAAGATAAAAAATAAATTCACTGTCAGAATGTTAGGTATGGTCTTTAAATCGTAATGGATGAATTTCTGAATTCCAGCTTTATTCCATATAATTCTGACACCTCTCTCGAAAATCACATTTTAACTTGGATACTTTTCTTTTATTGTTTTAAGATCGTCAAAGTATCCAATATATTTTAAAATTTATAATGTCCTAAATGTGGGAATAAAGGTGATATTTTCGCTAAAATTTTTACCGATTTTTACAGAATTTAGTCTATGGTGAATACAGATTTTTCAAAATTACAATCATTTACATTATGTTCGCCCTGTTCATTATGCTCTCACCATGGCATGCAAATAATAAGGACAACTTGGTTTCTGATTTGCTTCTATACATTAATTTGAAGACCATCCATATTGAATACCAACATTTGACACTGATGAGATGTTTCATTACATTATATTTCTTTACCCATAATCGCATTATTGACCGAAAATTGTGATAATGCTCTGATTATCATAGAAAACGATCAAAGTACTAGAAACGGAAAACAACAAAACAATATTTCAGTATATATTACCCGAAACTGTTATACTGTTGGATTCATTTATATTGTGAAGAATATGCATATTTGAAAAACAACTTCTTAGAACAAAGGCAACCCTAGTTTTAACAATTCATCACTGCTGAATTTGTATTGAATTATTCTCATGATATGAAATTTAACTAAGTTACCTGTGAGTGTTCTCCGGCATTTACATTCTCGTAAGCCACCTCTGTGGCAGGTCTCGTTATCATATCGTACACATTTGGAACCTAAATGATTATTTATAGAAGATTTATACATCTAAGATTATTAAATGGGTATATATATTTGAACAATCAACATATCATTCATTTTTGATGTCAAATCATATTTGCTCATCTCTATCATAAGTTACCTTTTGCACATCGTCAGTATTCAAAGCATCATATGGGCCTTCTCTTGTGGTTTCTTTGATTATCCGAAGTTCAGTGCTACCAACATTTTCATACTGCACTCTCGGGTTGTCAATACGTATCTCGGTAGCTGTCTGGTGAAAGATGATATATAGCAGGTAAAATGATCATTGGTCATCCACCACTACCACACGATGATAATGTCCAAACCTGATATCGAGTTCTTTAGGAATGAGTATTGAATCTGATTGGACATTATCAAAAGCAAAACTGATACCACTAGGATCAGCCAGTGTGTGGAATGGCTCATTTGAAGGCGACAATATACACTCATGGTCAAAATGGTTGTCACATGTGTTTTAAATTTGCAAGACAGGTAAAATATCAAAAATTTTTCCCCAGGAATATCGTGTCATGTGTTTGTTGATTGTATATATGGAAACTTCGATATTTCGGTTATGTAACTCCGCAAAATGATGTTTCCACAATGAATGGAATATAGTTTACTTCGTGCTCATGTGCGTGTACCCTCAAAATATATAATTTTGTCACCTAATGCATAATGAAACAAAATCGTTCTTAATGCAATGAGATCTTTTCATATCAAATCCAAACTTTCAGAGCACGTACAATATGCGACTACACACCAATGCCAATTGTTCAATATCGGGTATGCCCACCACGTGCTGCTATAATGTCCGCTAGGCAGCGTGGCATGCTCTCTACTAGGGAAGTTAGTCTCTGGACAGGAATTCTGTCCCATTCCTCTATCAAAGCCTGGCCCAAATCTCACAAGTTTACAGGTTAGACATTCCTGCGCCTTGGGTTTGTATCCAGGCTTACGGAGAATTGGGGCATGACCAGAACGTTGCGTTGTTGGAGGAATTAATGTAACAATGCAAGCTTTATGAGCTGGTGCATTATTTTGTTGGATTCTGAAATTGTTCTGGAACAATCCCTCAGCAAATGGAAGCAGGTCGTTCTGCAGGATGACCCTGTACATGGCGCCAGTCACGTTCTAATCCAGAACGACAAAAAGGCTGACACCACTTGCTCGGAAGACCCCTGAGATGTGCCCAAACCTCCACCTGCTGCCACATACAACTGAATATTTTCATGGAGTGGTTCCTCCCCAACACGCCTGCAGACTCGAAGTCGACCATCAATGGGTAGAGCAGGAACCTGGAATCGTCGGTGAGGACAACATGATTCCAGTGAACCACCATCAAATTATGGTACCTATGTGCCCACTGAAATCTGTTGTCCGATGTCTCGCAGTCAGTCCTGGCTTCCTCACCATCCTCCTGGCCTGACAACTACTTTTCAGCAACCGACGATTCACGGTCTGGCGAGAAATCCGTATCTGACGTCTTCTGTGGAGTTCGGCTGTGATTGACCTGGATGACATTGTGCGGTTCTGGCGGGCAATTGCAACTATTTGTCGTTTCTTTCTGATGTGATACAAGGCCGATCAGTAGATTTATCAGGACTCACACTTCCGGTTGCTGCACGTCTCCAGAGCACTCTGTTGAGAGTTTGTCTGGATACCCAGAGGCGTCTGCAGCCCAGCATCACGATATGCAAGCATTTGATTTCTCAAGGCAATACTAGTAGGTGCTCGGCATCACGTGTATGACAATTTGAAGTGTCCAAAGGTCAGAACCGCGAGACCTCCTAACACTCCTTCACTAAACGCATTAAATGTTTCGATATTTTTCACAAATTTTGCTCAGGGACAGAATATACCAGAAGAGTATAACTCCCAAACTTGAGGATGTTAGAATCATTTCAAGGATGAACAAAAACGGGTGCGAGTTATGATAAATGCACTGGATCAAGCATGTGACACCCTTTTTGACCACGAATGTAGTTCTATAACGGATCACAGGGGAATCTACACGGTTTGCTCATACATTTATATACAGACACTGCGAGAAATAATACACGCATATTTCTGTGATAGATCCCTAGAATATTATTGGATAGTATCTGGTTACCTTATCTTTACCGTCAAGCATAATTCCAGTAAATTTATCAGATAAACATACAACTATATATGCTTTGATTTTATACAAATATCTTCTCTGGTTTAAGATTGCAAAAAAAAATACATTGCTCGTGCTTATGAACGTAATAAAATCCCTGACTTCAGTCAGATTTCATTTTGGGGCTGAAATCTCCAAGAACATTTCTTTACTGAAACTAAATATATGGGATGCTTACTATCATTATCAATTTTGTGACAGAAATTTGCTGAAGAATTGCCGTTTTAATCTTGTATGAGGTTTGCCAAGTACATGATACTATCTTGCAATATTGCTCGGCTACCAAGTTGAACAGAACTTGTATTGATGTTGGAAACAAATAATTAACCGGACATATTTGCGTTTGAATAAATAGCTTCCATGTATATTGCTAATTCTCTTTCAGCCAATAATTGTAAAATACAGTACCCTGCCTAATACTAGTAATGATAAAATAAATAGCAGATTACCTGAACGTCAATAGGTTCAGATGCAGTCGCATTTTCATAGACGTGGCTGTCTCGTTTCCCACTTTCCTTCTATAAATAGCAACAAGATACATGCCTATATACTATGGATATAGTTAATGTATCTGGCAGATCCCATGTTAAATTACGTCCAAGACGTCCACCAACCAGTGTGTTTTGTCAATTGATACGTTTACATCACCATAGTAGATTACTTATTTAGACACAACAAGCCAAAAAATCTTGCACATACTTTTGGTAGCAGTCCCTTCCTCCATAGAATGACTACTGTGATGATCACAGCAGTAACAACGAGGATTGAAACAACGACGCCTATGATTACCGCAACACTTCCCTGAGCGTTGAACTCAGCTACAATAAAACAAATAGAAATAACACAACTGTCTTTGTCGAATATACTCCCACTTCGTCCAATTTAAAACAGTGCTTGAATGAGGATGAAAACTCGTTTGATCAAATCAGTATCATCATTAACACTGGAGATGAGAATGGAGGTGTGAGCATCTGGTACAGCCCACGATATATCTTTCATCATTACTCTTTGAATGGTGGTTAAGTCAGCTCATATAAATACATCTTTATAATGCATCGCACATTTGATGTGCTGCAGCTTACTGTACACAAGCTATTTCTGCTTCACAGCACACAATATGCTGCAGTACAAATATTCCTGCTGTAACTGAAACTAATTTTGCTGTGACCAATGTAATTGTGCTATATGGTGTCTCATAAATATATCACTGAATGTCCTTTAACAAAACTGACAAAAAATGAATACCAGGCAGCATAATGTTTTGCGTAATCAGTTTGTGCTGCAACAAAAAATAGTGCTACAACAAAACAGTTCATTTTAGTGCAGAAATAGTTGTGCTTTAACAGAAATAGTTTGTGCTGCAGGAGAATTCTACCAACTAGAAATATAGCGTTCACAAAACGTGCAGGATTTTTTTTATCTTATTAATATCTGTAAACCAGCGAGTGAAAGAAAAACAAAGTTGAATGTTTTGAATATTAAGTCCGATTACAACGTAAGTGAAATGCCTTTACTGGGAATACTGCCATTTTACTATAATTCTGTGATGATATATATAAATTGGAGACGTTACTGCAATGTTCACTTGTAAACTATTGCAACCACAAGATAAATCTAGCACATATTATATATACATATCTAATTCTAAATTCAAAAGTGTCTTAGAACCGTTCAAATTTCAACTTACCTTTAGCCTCTACCCGAAGTTCATAAACGAGTGGACTGCCTTCACTGTTGATCACTGTCAGAGTGTACACGCCATAGAGATTCGACGTCATTTCCGCGATACTGATTGTAACATTCTTCTTGTACATGTGATCTGTGTGCACCGTATATGTGCTTACAGCTTTTGGAAGAGCACCAGCCCCAGCACCGTCCAATGACTGGAAAGTCCAATTGCTTGATGTGATCTCGGGGGAGGGGTTGGCAAACAAGCAAACTTCGTCTTCCATGGAAGAACCGGTACGTATTTTCCTAATGTTGTCTTCAGTTTGTTCATTGCAAAGACCGAATCCCCCTGTATGTGACATGTATATGATATGATTCACATTACTGGTAAACGTGGGGTGTAACCAAACGTGATTATTGTTTTGAATAATACTGCAATATATGAATACTTGAACTGGATGCACTAATTGCTCTTCCGAACCTCCTGCTTACCTTTCACATCTAGTTTAACAACGTTGCTTGCTTCGACCCTGGACACGTCATTTTCTGCTGTGCAGTAGAACAAACTAGAGTCCAGAACAGTTAGTTGCTCGAATATAAACACTGCTGAATTGTGTGTCGGCCCCGCTACCACAGTCCAGTTATTCCTGATGGTGACGTTTGGCTCAGGTCGCCCGTGTACAGTACATTTCAGAGTGGCAGTATCACCAGATGAAGCGTTGTATATGGTTGAAGAGAACTCGTCAATACGCGCAGGGTCTAAATTATAAAATGAGACGAAGTTGAATAATGTGCAAATATATATTCATATTCATTTGGACAGAGGACAAAAACTCACAGTTGATGTTGACTTGTAGGATCCCATTCCTACTGCCGTGGACGTTGGAGGCATTACACATGTAGCTTCCGTGTCTAGTGCGATTGACACTCGGCAAATGCAGGTTAGGGCCATCAACGAGGAATACAGGTCCCATCCATGTGAAAGTACACTTGGGTCTGCAGACTGACATACAAGTCACGTTCACAGTTCCACCTTCCTCCACAATGATGGATCCACCTTCACTAAAAGTGACCTCCGAAGGACCATCTGAATTAAGCAGTTCTATCTTTTTCTCTAGTCTTCACATTTTCTACTGTCACTTAATTCGTTTTGATATACTAGTACACATAATCACGGTTGAAAAAAATAATGCATTAAACATATCACCAATTGAAGTAACCAAGTAAAAACGGTAACATTGTGGTGTGTGTGTTTTCCCCCAGGACTCACATTCCACATCCAGGGTGATGTTGTTGCTGTTACTGAGCCTGGATCCCTCCTCCTGGACCTGACAGCTATAGACCATGTCATGGTCCTCTCTGCTGACCGGGTCTATGACCAGTATCTCCCCGGACTGACCACTTGTGCTGTGTCTGTCTGTGGGTAGAGACTGTCCGTCCCTAGTCCATGTGTACGTCATCACTGGGAGTTGTCTGTTGGAGATGGTAGTGGACGTCGTGGAACAGGTCAAGTTGAACACACCACCTTCCACAATACTTGATGTGCTCTGGGAAATAGTTGGAGATGCTGGTGGACCTGAGAAAATATGAAGTAACGAAATCACATGTACAGAGAACTTATGAGGTGAATTAGTTACTCACGTTGCAAAATGGATATATTATGAAATGACTTGAACCAACCTAGAAGTTATATATTGTATAATGTAATTAAATGCATTACCATAGAAACATCAAATACATCAGAACAGATGGATCATTGAAAACTCGACGGGATCAGACTGAGAATTGCCATTCATATCGACAAAACTAACCACATTAGTTGTACACTTGTACAAAATCTTCATATTCTACAAACTCATATGTTCAATTCAATATCCAGAATCATATTACTTTGCCCAGCCCCCTACGGCAAATTCCTGGATACCCCTGTACATGTGTATACTGCCCCGTTCTGGGTACCCCCCCCCCCCCTCCCTCCTTTGAAAAAATCATAGATACGCCCCTGCGGGCGCTCATCGAACAGTTCTGATGTGAAGCCAAAAAAACAGACACACATAGGATAAGCATTGTATACATTTGTCACAAACAAATCTTTCCGCCGAATATAGTGAACCCAAGACAAGAAACCATTCCACTGAAAAGAGCAGGACTTGCATCTGAATAGAACATTATATGCCAACGGATTGCAAAGAAAAAATAGTCCATTGCATTTATCGGTTGAGACAGGACTATTCAATACTAATACAAACAAGAGTAGTTTCAAAGAATAAGGTGGAAGTCTCTAAACATATATGAACTTGGTCAATCATGTTCGGATACGTCATGATTGACAAGCGTGATTAGATGGTTTCCCGACCGGAAGATGAAAGGGAAAACATATAAGGAAACCCTAAAAAAAATGAAATGCAATTCTCACCAAAGATGCCGATCAGAGCATTGTCGTTGTCAACTCTTTTCCCATTTTGTGTCGTAATTGTACAGGAGAAGTTGTAATCAGCGTCTCCACTAACCACATTGTACAAAACAAAACCGATGTCAACACTGTCAGCCTCAATCATGCTCTCAGCTCTACCACGGTATTGTTCTATCCATTCCACACCAGGGAGTGTATAGATCGATGTCCTATCATACATGAAAATTATCATGATCCATTCGGTTTGATCCACGGGTGTATCCAGGGTCCAGACGAGAGAGACGGAGTCCCCCAGGTACGTCCAGACCAGCCCAGGGGCGGAGACAAAGTCAATACCTGCAATTCCATCCAATAGTCACAGTTTAAGGAAAGATACCTTGCCATTATTGTGCGCCAATAGTGACGCAATTCGAGACTATGAATAAATTTGTGAGAGAGGAGCAAGTTTGACTAAAATCCTCACAATAATCAATAATCAAACAATATTTATTATTATACTTTTTATGCAATATGCAAATCAAGACACATACCATGAACGCTTGTAATGGCTGCAAACCAAATAAGCGCATGTAGGATGTAACGATTCCGCATCAGCATGTTGCGGCAGTATCTGTTTGAAAAACATGTAGTACGAGAGAAAACTCCAAGCTCCATTCTGTATGTAATCTGTTTTATCACCAACAAATCACCAACACTGTTTCAATCGACCCTGATTTGTACATCAACATTTTATAATCTTGTACAATATTGAAGATATCCATTGTGGAGACGCTATGACGGTGTGATATTTTTATCGATACCTTTATATACACGAGAGTCAACTACACCCAACGGATATGTTTATTCAGCCAATGTTTTACATAGCTGCTCAATTAGATACTGAAAACGTTTCAGAATGGATCACATTACCTTTTCTGATCTCCTATAAATATGACACCCAGTGGTTCTCCACTGGGTCTGATCACCCATGGATTGTATCGTAACCAGGAAGTATATGTGTTATATTCTTCAAGCGAAACAATTTTTTTTTCAACTTGACCGCCTCTTGTCCAATACAGTCTCAGAATGTTCCTCGTTTACCGTAGGACTGGTCCCATACAACTTCGATATTTTGTAAGTTATGGCAGCATAAGCTTTACATATACGTGTAAGGTTATCAATTCGTCATTGTGTGTACGGCCGTCAAAATGTACAGAATTCTTTCACGCCGTCTTTTTTTTCCAGTTCGATATTTTCGAAGAACCAATCGATAAATTTATGTTGCCTGAATTTAGATCATACCCAGGGATCATAACGGACCAAAAGGAGTAAAATTATGACTGATGTCTGCTGTGTTTTCGAGTCCAAAATACAAATTTACAAGTAACCCACAGTGGAGAGAACTATTTTTGTGGCCAGCGGAAATATGTTGGGATGGGAAAGTTTGTGTGATTAATAATCTTAATTAAATATATTAAATTGTCCTTTATTCTCCATATAATAAACAAAGGAGAATATATCTATAGATGTTTATCCGAGTTCAGACCTTCAATGGCTTTAATGTTGAATACTGAATTCCTAAGACTCATATTTACTGTTGCAAATAATTACACAGGCGATATTTTGCAATTTTGTCTGTATCATTTTACTCTTATTTGAATGTTCTAATTCTAGTGTGTTCGCGATGCTTTAACCCACAGGTATATTGTAACGTAACTTAAGAGCAGGATTCTTTAGTGGAGAACGGAATGCGATTTTATCCAAATTGCCATAAGAGAATTTTAGCCCAAGGTCTACAGCGGTTACCAGAAATGTACAGAACCGGCTAGCCGGTGTGGTGCACACAGTCCAGACAAAATTTAAAATTAAGTTTCATTTGTTATAATATCATGTGTATACTCCATGTTATATTTTGTTTAACAGTTTCTGGTGTCCATGTTTTGCATGTCACATGTTCGTATCAAAAACTAATTGATTCTTCTTTTCTTTCAGTTCATTGCATGGCTTGCTCATTTATATAACATTGTTTCCACGTATATGTATGAATATTTGCAAACTGAATAATTTATATTCATGTATCTTTTCCACGTGGTTAGTTCCGGATTTCTAAATTGTTTTCATAGGTTGTTGGGCAGTTGTATACTAATTCCATCAGGTGTACAGTAGAAACAGCTACATTCAACACACTGTCTGCCCCTGATGACGCCAGTGTGTCTTTGGATAAATATTTGGTCGGGCTTTGTTTGTATTGCAAAATGTTGTATTTTACTTTTCCTATTGTCATCATCAAAATCTGATTGTATTGGTGGTAACAGATTGATACTTACAATTATATCATATCCTCTCCTATTTTTGCATGTGAACTCACGAACTAAACTTAAGTCTGCCAACGTAGATTTGAATTCTGTGAATATGCCTCTGGATGGGATGTTCTATACATACCTCTGAACATCGAATAAAACTAATAAAACTACATGTATATGAAAACCTGCCTCGAACACACGTTACAATCTGTACAATGTAGAATGTTTTAACTGGGGTATTTTCTGGCAAAATTTATTTTGTGAACATCTGAAGGTGATATGAGCTATTCGAAGTCCTAATATGTTGAAAATGAGTTACAATGCACACTGACAAATGAGTCACAATATATAATGAGACACTGAGAACAGGTGAATAGGCCTACATATTTTATTACAACGATACAAATACATTCATTTCTTTCTGTAATAATGATAGGTGTGTCAAGATACAATAAAGATTTTGTTGACTTAATTTATGTATATATACATTGATAAAGATCGATTTCACTTTTTGCCTCGCACTATGCTAACAGTCTTGTATTGACTTTGTGACCATCGTAGTTGGTTATTGAATTTGTTTGTAGTTGGTTCTTTTACAGAGTGCCCATCACCATAATCCAGGGACCAATTTCATGGTGAATATGAATCTTACTAATCCGACTGAATCCACGCCTCTGATGGTCACTATTAGGTGATAGTTATTTGGCTAAATAGAATGGATACTTTTTGAAAGTATTCCATATTAACAGCTTTCGTAATTACAAAACAATGCTAAAAATCAGATTATTGTACAGATTGTACATGAGTATGTATGTATTTTATTGTATGTGCATCACATAATTGAATCACAAGAACAATTTCAAATTATAGTGTATTATGTTCGCTCTAGGAACCATTTTAAACAATTTGTAAAATATATTTTCCTGAGTATATAAGCGTGAGCAAATATGTAGATAAGAGACTGGGCTAAATACAACAAGTAAACATAATACAAAAAATGATATCTCGACACAACTATGTATATACATGTATGTACAAATCGTTTATAATCCAGTTGTTATATACATTGACAAGTGACGCAAAATATCAAACAAATCGAAACTAATAATCTGTATATCCATAATTTCCCGATTATATCAACGAAACCAAAAGAAAAACATAGAAAGGTTGGGTTTACATATAGCACCTAAATGATGACCAAAGCTATGACAGAATAAACATAAGTGCAAATTGTGTATAATCCATGCCAAGTAGAACAAAAAAAAATCAAACAACTTAAAACCGGTCTTTGGGATATCCAGATCGAATTTCACCGTTTTTATTGGGTGTCGCCTGGGCAATGCTGGCGTATTCAGTCTTGTTATCGGCCCCATGGATGACATCTGGTATCGGTTTCGCTTTTTGCCTTGCATGTGCTCTAGCCACAGCTTCCAGATCCATTAAGTCCAATATGGTGTATCAGGTCCTGTCCCCGCCCACAAACAAATTCGAATCAAATTAAATATCAGAAAAAAAATATTTTCAGTCTTTCAACTGATAACACATTATCAGATTATCATATTGTGTGATCGAGGTTTCAAAGTGTAAAACTGTCACCGTGTAGAAACGTTTTAGGGCATGGTATCAGTAAGAACAAAGTTATTTCAATTGAGGACTACCCGATTTTTAAAAAAAAAATTCAGTCCGTTTCAGTCCTGTGCCTGGAAATTAAAAAAAAACATTTGCTGTCAGAGTGTTAGGTATTGTCTTCAATTAGTAGAGGACGAACCTCTGAATTCCGAATTTATAGATAAATTCCGACTTTATTTGCTATATATCTGACACTACTCTCGAAAATCACACTTTAACCTTGAATATCTATCTCTTATTGTTTTAAGGTCGTCAAACTATCAGCAACATGACAGTGCACATTCCAAAATATTTTTAAATGTATGACGTCCTAAATGTGGGAATAAAAAAAATGTTGTCGCCAAAATATCCACCGATTTTTACCGAATTTAGTCTAGGGTGAAAACAATCAAAAGTATTTTTTAAATTACGATCAGTTACATTTTGTTTGTGCTGCCAACATTTGTCATGTATGAGATAGTCTATTCCATTATATTCTATTACATATTATGAAACAACAAAATATTATTCTATTACATTACATTCTAGTTCATATTATAAAACAACAAGTCATCACTTCAGTATATATTATATTAAATTGTTATGTGGAAGGATACAATTTTATTGTGCAGAATAATCATAAAAAAACAACTGCTGAGGGCAAAGGCAACCCCAGTTTTAACTTCACAGCTGAAGTTTACCTGTGGTGGTTCTACGGCATTTACGTTCTCGTAAGCCACCTCTGTGGCAGATCTCTTTATCGTGTCGTACACATTTGGCACCTAAATGATTATTTATATGATATACATATACAAAATATACCGACTATTTAATGGGTATATATTTTGAACGGTCAGCATAGCATTCTCTTTTGTTGCTGAAATCATATTTGGTTTATCATCATCGTAATTTATCGCTTGCCTTTTGCACGTCATCAGTATTTAGAGCATCATATGGGCCTTCGTTTGTCGTTTCTTTGATTATTTGAAGTTCAGTGCTGCCAACATTCTCATACTGCACTCCCAGGTTGTCAATATGTGTCTCAGTAGGTGTCTGAGGGAAGATGGGATATAGCAGGAAAAATGATCATCGGTCCTCCACCACTACCACACGATGATAATGCCCGAACCCGATATCAAGTTTTTTTTAGAATGAAAACAAAATGTGATCGGACATTATCAAAAGCTACACTGTTATCCTCAGGCCCAGTCAGTGTGCAGGATGGCTCATTTGTAGGCAACAATATAGTTCAATAGCAGATCACAGGGTAAACTACATGGTTTGCTCATTTATACAGACACTGCGAGAAATAATAAAAGCCTTTTTCTGTGATAGTTCCTGAGAATATTATTGGATAGTATCTGGTAATCCATTGAATTTATCAGATCAGCACACAACTATATATGCTTTGATTCTGCACGACTATATCCCCTGGTTCAAGATAGCAAAACAAATGCATTGCTTGTGCTCATGAACATAATCAAAAGCCTGAATTTAGTCAGATTTCATTCTGGGGCTGAAATTTTGGAGAACATTTCTTTACTGGAACTGAACATTTGGGACGATTACTATCATTAGCAAATTTTGTGACAGAAATTTGGTGAAGAATAGCTGGTTGACTCTTAGATAAGGTTTGCCTATTACATGATACTATCCTGTACCACTGCCCGACTACCAACAGAATTTGGTATTATTGTTCAAAGCAAATAATGTAACCCGCCATATGGTGATGGGGATCATGTTAATACAATGCGTTTGAACAAATAGTTCCCATGTATATTGCTAATTCCTTTTCAGCCAATAATTGTAGAACACAGTATCCTGCCTAATACTAGTAGTAATAATATATATAGCATATTACCTGAAAGGCATTTGGTTTAGATGCAGTCACATTTTCATAGATGTCTCGTTTTCCACTTTCCTTCTATAAATAGAAACAAGATGCATACCCACATACTATGGATATATATTTAACGTATCTGACAACAAACCAGGAATTTTATACAGACTTTTGGTAGCAGTCCCTTCCTCCACAGAATTACTACTGTGACGATCGCAGCAGTAACAACGAGGATTGATACAACGACACCTGTGATTACCGCAAAACTCCCCTGTGTACTGTCCTCAGCTACAACAAAGCAAATATAAGTATTGCAACTGTCTTTGTCGGACATACTTCCACTTCGTTCAATCTAAAACAGTGCTTGAATACGTATGATATTTTTTCTGGATCACATCATTTTCACCTTTAACCCTGAAGATGAGAATGGAGATGTGATCATCTGGTACAGCCTACGTTATATCTTTCATAATTACTCTTTGAATGGTGGTTAAGTCAGCTCATATAAATACATCTTTATAATGCATCGCACATTTGATGTGCTGCAGTTCACTCTTCATCAGCTATTTCTGCTTCATAACAAACAATATGCAGCAGTACAAATATGAATGCTGTAGCTGAGACTAATTCTGCTGCAAACAATGTTTTTTTCTGATATAGAGTGTCTCATGGATATATCACTGAACATTGTCCTTCAACAAAACTAACGGAAAATGAAACCAGGCAGCATAATGTTTGGCAGAATTAGTTTGTGCTGTAGCAGGACTATGTGTGCTACAACAGAAAAAAGTTTGTGCTAGGGCAGAAATATTTGTGATGTAACAGAAATAGTTTGTGTTGCAGGTCAATTATTTTTCTACCAACTAAAAATATAGTGATTACAAAACGTACAGGACTTATTTGTATATGTAAACCAGCGGGTGAAAAACAAACCAAACTTGTTTTGGATATTAGGTTCGATTACATCGTAAGTGAAATGCTTTTACTGGGAATACTGCCATTTTACTATAATTCTGTGATGTTATGTATAATTTGGAGACGTTACTGCAATGCTCAACTGTAAACTATTGCAACCACAAAATGAATCTAGCACATATTATATATACATATCTAATTCTGAATCTAAAATTGTTTTAAAATATTTTAAATTTCAACTTGCCTGTAGTCTCTATCCGAAGTTCATAAACGAGTGAACTGCCTTCACCATTGGTCACTGTCAGAGTGTACACACCGTAGAGATTTGGCGTCATTTCCGCAATACTGAGTGTAACATTCTTTTTGTACATGTGATCTGTGGGCGTGGTAAATGTCATTACAGCTTTTGGTAGAACGCCAACCATAGCACCGTTCAACGAATGAAAAGTCCAGTTGCTTGATGTGATTTCAGATAAGGGGTTTGCAAACAAGCAAACTACGTCTTCCATGGAGGAACCAATATCTATTTTCCGAATGTTATCTTCAGTTTGTTCATTGCAGAGACCGAATCCCCCTGTATGCGACAAAGATAATATACTTTCATATTACTAATACATGTGGAGAGTAACAAAACGTGATTATTGTTTTAAATAATACTGCGTCACAGGAATACTTCAACTGGATACAAATGGATCAATTGTTCTTATGAAACTCTTGCTTACCTTTCACATCTAGTTTAACATGTTTAACAGCGTTGCTTGCTTCGAATCTGGACGCGTCATTTTCAGCTGTGCAGTAGATCAATCCAGAGTCCAGAACAGTTAGCCGCTCAAATGTAAAAACTGCCGAGTTATGTATCGGTCCCGCTACTGCAGTCCAATTATTCCTGATGGTGACAATTGGCTCTGGTCGTCCGTTCGCAGTACAGTTTAAAGTGGCAGTATCTCCCGATGAAGCGTTGTATATTGTTGACGAAAATTCGACAATACTTGGGGAGTCTAAGTGATACCAATTGAAGCGAAGTTAAATGTTATGCAGCTAGCTATGACAAACAGTATTGTTGGTTACCCATCCGTATTGTAGAACAAACACTACTAAGCAAACCTGCATATCACTACAATTGAAATACATATTTAAACTCATTTGGACTGTTTCAAAACTCACAGTTAATGTTGACTTGTAGAGTGCCAGTCTTACTGCCATGAACATTGGATGCAACACAGGCGTAGCTTCCGTGTTGAGTATGATTGACGTTTGGCAGAAAAAGGCTAGGTCCATCATGGAATAATCCAGATCCCACCAATAGGAAGGTACACACGGGTCTGCAGTCTGACATACAAGTCACGTTCACAGTTCCGCCTTCCTCCACAGTGATGGATCTGCCTCCACCTCCACCGATGGTGACTTCAAAAGGACCATCTGCAATGAATACAATGTTCTGTCATTTCATTGAAGTCTACAAACTTCCCACAGCATTCCCTTAACAATTAATATCAATCCTGTCATACTCACACTCAACATCCAGGGTGATGCTATTGCTGTTTCTGAGCCTGGAGCCCTCCTCCTGGACCTGACAACTGTAGACCTTGTCATGGTCCTCTCTGCTGACCGGGTCTATGACCAGTATCTCCCCGGACTGACCACTCGTACTGTGTATGTCTGTGGGTAGAGACTGTCCGTCCCTGGTCCACGTGTACGTCATCACTGGGAGTTGTCTGATAGGGATGGTAGTGGACGTCGTGGAACAAGTCAAGTTGATCACACCACCTTCCACACTGCTGGGTGTGCTCTGAGAAATCGTTGGGGATGCTGGTGGACCTGCGAAAATATGAAGTAATGGAATCAGAGAACTTATGAGGTGAATTATTTACTCAGGTTCACGTTTCAAGATGGATTTATGTGACAGATATGCAAGCATTTCCTGGGCATGCCACACATCCCCACCATTGACGAATACAACGTCAACGACAACGACATTAGAGTTGGGAATTGACCACAAACAAATATGCACTGAACACCTTTAAGCGTGAAACTCGGCTTAATACCAGATCTGTAGCAGCATGTATATGTCGAGGAATTTATACCATTGAACGGCTACTGAACGAGCAATGGGCTTTGGCAGAATAAAACACACAAAACGCCAGGTGACACACTAGCAGGAATCAAAGTCGTTTACGGTCAAATGGAACAAGACTGGCTCCAAAGATACGTGTCAATACCAGACTGCAAAATCAGACTGAAAATTGATCGCAAAGTTTTGTTTAATCAGAATCAGTTGAAGGATATTGCTAGTACCAGCATGCAGGTGAAATTGACATTGGTCTTGATCTTAGAATTTCGGCCTCGAATTTTTGTTATGAAAATACCTACAACATATTATGAAATGACTTGAACCAAGCTGTGCACATATTATATTGATACATGAAAAAAAGAATGCTTCTTTAAACAATACATATATTGTATAATGAATTTAAATGCATTGCCATAGAAACATCAATTACATCAAAACAGATGGATCATTGAAAACTAGGCGGGATCAGACTGAGAATTGACATTCATATTGAAAAAATAACTACATTAGATATACACTGTCTTTTACAGAATATTCATATTCTAGAAACTTATGTTCAATTCAATACTAGTATCCAAAACTACTTTCCACAGGTGACACCCAAGAAGCACATAAACCTGTCTTCTTTAGTTCCTGAGATACAGTCGTCTATTTCGTGTTCACTTAAGGATTGTACTGTCAATATATGTGACTTTGAACAACGTGACCAAGGAAATTACACAGCTTATATTACACAGACGCATTATCAACGGTATAGTAATGGTGAATTGCACTAGAGGATTCTTGAAACTGCCATTTCTCTCACATTGATACCGATAATAAAAATAAAAACCAATTCACGCAACAAACAATTTTTTGATAGAGCTGTAAAATTTATACTGAACTTGGTCCTGCATGATGTCAAATAGAAAACCTGGCCACGTGACCTTTAAAATTTAAATATCCGACCTGGAGGAACTTTTCAATCTCAAAGCTCAAGGTAAACATTAGTTTTTAAATCAACATTTTACGTACATATATTATGTGTGTTCGACCAATAGCTACACCTTGACTCTTGACGTAGATTCAACAAAAAACGAATTTAACGAATTCATGAAGGTTGTCCTATGGATTAAGCATACTCACTTCGGATATAATCAAGCACGAAATGTGGATGCTAACAAACTGACAAACCAACTGATCAACGTCGAAGACTCTACCAAGTAATGGACATTTGGTGGCAATCAGAGAACTATGTGCTTGAAGAGGGCCCCACAGAATGGATATATAATATATACCAGCATATTCAATCTCTCTTTATTTTTCTCTAATCAAGTTTTCAGCCCCTGTAAGCAGCCTCTACCCGGTCATTTTCTTCTACTGAATCTGTGGACATCACTTGGAAATCAATTTTTGCTGACGTGACCCTGTGTCAATCCTATGTTTATCCTCCTGGATCAGTTACTTCATTTCACCTCTTTTAATCATCACATGTTTGTGTCGCGCATATCACCACCGTACGTAAAGGAACCAAACGGGCGTTCAACGAACAGTTCCGATGTGAAGCAAATAACCAGACACTACAGGATATGCAATGTATACATTTAACACACACAATACTTTCCACCGAACACAATGAACACAAGACGAGAAATTAACCCACTGAAAAGAGTAGGACTTGCATCTGAAAGGAACCTGAATATATGCCATTGCATTTATCAGATGATACAGGCCTATTAAAAACTTATATCAAAACAAAATGCCATTCTCACCAAAGATGCCGATGAGAGCATAGTCGTTGTGAACCCTTTTGCCATCTCGTGTCGTTATTGTACATGAGTAGTTGTAATCAGCATCTCCGCTGAGCACATTGTACAAAACAAAACCAATATCAACAGCGAAAGCCTCAATCATGCTAACAGCTCTATCACGGTATTGTTCTGTCCAAAAACCATCATCAAGATGCGTATAGATCACTGTCCTATTATACATGAAATTTATTATGACCCATTCTGTCTGGTCCAGGGTTGTATCCAGGGTCCATACGAGAGAGGCGGACTCACCCGGGTACGTCCAGACCAGTCCAGGGCAGGAGACAATGTGGACACCTGCAATTACATCCAAAAGTCGCAGTTTAAGGAAACATACCTTGCCATTAATGTGTGCCAAATTTGTGAGACGAGCAAGTTTGACTATAAACCTCAAAAAAGGTCGATACAGGCAATACCTATATCCAATATCATACATTTTATTCATTGTGCATATCAAGACACATACCAAGCGTAACATTCGTAACTCCTGCAAACCAAATAAGTGCACATAGTCTGTCACGACTCCACATTAGCATGTTGTGGCATATCTGTTTGAAACATGTAGGAGAGAAAACTTCGAGCAAATTCCAAGCTCCATTCAGCAAGGTATCATATGCATACAAATAGTGAACACGGACACCACTGTTTCAATCGACCCTGGTTTGTACAATCACAATATCTCACAATCTTGTACAATATTGAGGATCTCCATTTTGAAGACGCTATGACGGTGTGATATTTTGAATGATACCTATATATACATGAGTCAACGACACCTGACGAATATGTTTATTTATGCAACGTTTTACATAGCTGCTCAATTAGGTACTAAACACGTTTTAGAATGAATCACATTACCTTTTCTGGTCTCCTACAAAGTTGGCACCCAGTGGTTCTTCACTGATTCTGAGCATGTATGGATAGTATTGTAACCAGGAAGTACATGCGTCATATTATTCAGGCGACACGGATTTATTCCACCGATTGCCTCATGTCCAATACAGTGTCAGAGTGTTTCCTATTCATAGTGGCCTGGTCCCATACAACTGTTTGTAAGTTATGACAACATAATGGTTATATGTATGTGTACGACACTCCATCCGTTATTGTGTGTAGCCATAAAAAAATACCAAGATTCTAGCCGACTTCTTCAGTTTGATATTTTCGAAAAACCAAATCATTAAATTGATGTGGCTTGAATTTCGATCATAACCAGGGATCACAATGGACCAAAACGGTTTAAATTTTGAATAATGCCTGCTGTGCTTTCGAGTCAAAAATACAAAATTACCAGTAACCTACAATGGAGAGAATTATTTTTGTGGCCAGCGGAATTATGTTGGGATGGGAAAGTTTATGTGATTAATAACCTTAATTTATTGAATTATATTGCTCATTGTTCTCCATATAATAAACAGAGTAGAACATATCTATCGATGTATATCCAAGCACAGATATTCAATGGTTTTAATGTTGCCCAATGTTTTGAATCAAATTGATAGTTTATGCGTCTATTTTGGTGTAAAAAAAAAATTTGTCATCACATTTTATCCCTTCATTATCTTAAACTATGAAAGTTGGCAACCTTTCGTATTTGTTCTGTCAACATCAGAAATTTAGCTCAATACTTTTGTTGCGCTGCTGTATGCGTATGTATTACGGTAAATCAACAAATATCGCAAAGTTCTCACAGTATTTGCGTTTATTCACAAGATTAAACTGTAAAATCTCATGGAAACAATCAGAAATATTATATTTGAAAGTGCTGTGATCCTTTTGTTGAGATCACTGTATTTAACAAAGGATAGCAGCATGAGCAGGACCGGGCCCACTCATATCTACCCTCCGTGGGTCTCATTTTAGGCATACTTAGAAGACCGATGCGCTGGCCAATAATAGCAACCCATTCCATGTCCCATACATTTGAATTGACGTTTTCTAAGGAGAATAGACATGTAGAACTTAAATTCCGTTTTTAGCAAGACATACTCGTTCACACTCATCCAGAAAAGGGATATATGAACCCACACTGAGTTTTAACCCCGAACTGTTTGCATGGGTGAAAATATGAATAATGAATTCCTTAGATTCATTTTTACTATTGCAAATAAATACACAAATGATCTATCACAAATTTTATCATTTCACTCTCATTTGGATTGTTCTAATTCTAGTGTGTTCCCGATGCTTTAACCCACAGGTAGACTGTAACGTAACTTACGAGCAGGATTCTTTAGCGGAGATCGGAACGCGATTTATCCAAATTGCCATAAGAGAAGTTTAGCCCAAGGTCTAGAGCGGTTACCAGAAATGTACAAGACCAGTGAGCCGGCGTGGTGCACACAGTCCAAACAAAATTTAAAATTAAGTTTCGTTTGTTATAATACCATGTGTATACTCCATATTATATTTTGATTACCAGTTTCTGGTGTCGATGTTTTGCATGTCACATGTTCTTATTTGAAACTAATTGATTCAGATCTTACTGGTGAGGTCATGGGAGACAGCTTCTATAGCTCATTCTGGTCCATCGATCTTCTTTACCTTCATTGCATGCCTTGCTTATACATTGTTTCCACCTATATGTATGAATATTTGCCAACTGAATAATTTCTATCTTATTCCACCTATTCATGACTGCGAATTCGCATGCAAAACTTAGTCAGCTAAGATTCAAATCCTTTGAATTATGTTCCTGACCTCTGCATATCTAATAAACTCTATATCGCCTTGGACACTATAGAAAAAACATTGTGGCGATTTGTGGCAAAACATCTCCAACATCGGAAGGTGAGATGAACTATTTAAATGTGTTAATATGTCGGAAACGAGTCACAATGTACAACGAGACACTCAAAACAACAGGTGGACAAGCCTACATATTTTTTATTACTACAATAAAAATACATTTGTATTATATACATATATGCATTTATTTTAGACATTAAATATATTTTTAAAATATTGTTTGCTTGCAAAATATATTTTGTTTGTAGCAATAACAGGATGGCCAGTAGATGTTTTGTTCACACATTTATTTTCGATATACATACATTGATGAAGATTGACTAAACTGGCAGTTTACAAAGTACACATTACCATAAATCTGGGGTCAGTTCCATGGTGAATAAGAATCTTACTAATCATATTAACTTCACGACTCTCGTATTCTTTATTAGCTGATAATTGTCATCCGATTATGTCAGATTGTACACGAGCATGAACAACACAAAACAGTATGTATATTTCAATATAAACATCACATAATTGTATCACGAGAACAAGTTCAAAATATATTGTATTATGTTGGCTCTAGAAAACATTTTAAATATTTTGTAAAATATATCTTTTCCTGAGTATATAAGCATAAGCAAACATGTAATTAATAGACTAATTACAGCAAGTAAACATTATTTTTAAAATGATATCACGACGCAAATATATATACAGTATGTGCAAATCGTTTGAAAATCCAGTGGTTCTATATATTTAAACAAAAAAACCAAACAAATCGAAACCAATGATCTGTATATTTTCATGTCTTAAAGTTTTCGCTGAGTACATATGCAAACAAAATAACAGTGTTAAAAGGCTAGGCTTACATACGGCAAGTAAAAATGATACCACAACGCTATAACAGAACAAACATCTATATTATTATATGTGCAAATCGTGTATTATCCATGCCAGGTAAAACAGACAAAATCAAACAATTCCAACCAGTCTCTGGGATATCCCGAATGGATTTCAGCGTTTCTTGGGTATCGCCTGGGCAATGCTGGCGTATTCCGTCTTGTTGTCGGCTCCGTGGATGACAACATCCGGCTTCGGTTTCGCTTTCTGTTTGGCGTGTGCCCTAGCCACAGCCTCTGGGTCCATCATGTCCAGTAGGGCGTATGTTGTCCCGTCCTCGCCCACAAACTATTGGCGAGAATTATGTGTTTGTGTCAGAATATTAATTGCCACTTAAAACTTGTTATTTGTAGAAAAGACAGAAGTTGGGGATATTTTTCATTGATGAGTTAAATGTAAGTATCAATCTATTACCACCAATACAATCAGATTTTGATCAGTCTTTGTTTTTGATACACATCTCATTTTGTAAAGATAGCATGAAATTTTTCATTTCATTCCAAACATTATTTTTATATTCTAACATACAGGTCAGAGCAAGTTACTCGACATAAACTAACCGGCTTCAATTCTGGAGTTTTCTTTGTGTCTCCTGTACTCGGCGGTCCTGTACATGCATGTGCAGAAAGTATTTGTGTAATAGAGATAGAAGAAGTTTTATGTCATTTTTAATCCCTAGTTTGGACTTTGAGATATAATAAACTGAGATTTTATTATCCGTTATTTTCATTTCAACCAGGAGATCCAACTTGATGTCGGAAATTCCTAGTCAAAGTTACTTTTGAGAGGAAAACTAAGCTTCCATACAATGGGTCTGTGCGAAGTAGGTATGGCTACTTTTGCAACGGATTCTTTGTCCTAGACTCCCAGTTATTAAAAACTATTCGACTTTAGTTTGAAAGTTCAAAACGTTATGATATTGAGTACCGTTGTACTGTCTGTTTGGCAGGGCCGGTCTGTCGACATCTTCCTCATCACTCTCGACGTCACCAGGGACAGACCGTTTGGGTGCTTCTGTTAATATGAAAACAAGAAAACCAAAGACCGCATACTGAGAATCACGCATTACTGTTTGAAGAGTCGCCTAAAAGTTATAAAATGGAGGGTTCAAATGAGACTTTGGTAAACTGTATCATCATTGTCCCTTGCTGGTGTTACCTTTGAAGTTCATTAACGTCACGCAGAAACGATTGATAACCCACCAGTTTCCTCGAGTTTCGGCAGCTTTGTCAGTTCATCTCCAGATCGCTGCCCTGTCCATGTGTCCTCATAGTCCCTGTTACCCGCACTGTCGCCATGGGTACCAGCCCCTGGGTGTGAGGCAGACGGTGTCGGACGATGCCCCCGGATGATGTCGCCATCCGCGTAAGTTACATTGTCGAATGAGAACCCGGTATTCATCTTGGACCTGATATTTTTGCCCCAAGAACAAGCTTCAACCTTTATTTGTCATCTTTCAATTGACGATTGTTACAACACTGATATTAGCTTCGTGTTGAAAATAATTCTTTCTAAACTGGATGTTTTCCAGTTAAACTTCATCTTTAAAAATCAAATTCACCAGAAAAGATCGAATCCACCATTCCATTTTTAGATCTCGACATAATAATTTTCTTTTGTTTCATATTTGTGAAACTCAGTCGACATTACGTACCCGCTGACAATCCGCTGTGGGGGGTCTTCTTTATGGTGTCACACAAATATGATAACGTAAAATAACTAAAGTAGCAGAATACCATCAAAAACAAAGGTATACAGTGTAGCAACATAACAGCAAATTGTGTGTGGTTGAAAGAATAAAACAAAGTTGAAAGCATAAAATTAGCCCAAGGGCTAAGAAAGGTTACCGGACAATACATATTTTAGATATTAGTAGTTTGTCCCGTGACCTGGAAAATAAGGTCATTGGTCAATTCAAGGACACGATAATGTTCAGAATATATCATTTTCTATATGTCCACAACTGATTTCTAAGCTGTAATGTCGATAATAAGCGAGATATTAGCCATTTTGCCCGGTGATCCTGAAAATGAGGTCAGAGGTCAAATTCAAGGTCATGATAATATTCAGCATATATCATTTCCTATATAACCACAATTGATCCCTTAGTTGTAAAATCGATAATAAGTGAGATATTAGCCATTTTGTCATGTGACTTTGAAAATGAGGTCAAAGGTCAAAATCAACGTCATCAGAATATTTGGCATTTATCATTTCCTATATGTCCACAATTGATTCCTAAGCTGTAAAGTCGATAATAAGCGCGATATTAGACATTTTGTACTCTGACCTTGAAACCGAGGTCAGAGGTCAACTTCAAGGTCACAAGAATATTCGGCATATATCATTTCCTAAAAGCCCAAAATTGATCCCTAAGCTGTAAAATCGATAATAAGTGAGATATTAGCCATTTTGTCCTGTGTCCTTGAAAATGAGGTCAAAGGTCAAATTCAAGGTTATCAGAATATTCGGCATATATCATTTCCTATATGTCCACAATTGATTCCTAAGCTGTAAAGTCGATAATAAGCGAGATATTAGCCATTTTGTGCTCTGACCTTGAAACTGAAGTCAGAGGTCAAATTGGAGGTCACGAGAATATTCAGCATATATCATTTCCTATATGTCCACAATTAAACCCTAAGCTGTAAAATCGATAATAAGTGAGATATTAGCCATTTTGTCCTGTGACCTTGAAAATGAGGTCAAAGGTCAAATCCAAGGTTATCAGAATATTCAGCATATATCATTTCCTATATGTCCACAATTGATTCCTAAGCTGTAAAGTCGATAATGAACGAGATATTAGCCATTTTGTGCTCTGACCTTGAAACCGAGGTCAGAGGTCAACTTCAAGGTCACAAGAATATTCGGCATATATCATTTCCTATATGCCCAAAATTGATCCCTAACCTGTAAAATCGATAATAAGTGAGATATTAGCCATTGTCCTGTGTCCTTGAAAATGAGGTCAAAGGTCAAATTCAAGGTTATCAGAATATTCGGCATATATCATTTCCTATATGTCCACAATTGATTCCTAAGCTGTAAAGTCGATAATAAGCGAGATATTAGCCATTTTGTGCTCTGACCTTGAAACTGAGGTCAGAGGTCAAATTCGAGGTCACGAGAATATTCAGCATATATCATTTCCTATATGTCCACAATTAATCCCTAACCTGTAAAATCGATAATAAGTGAGATATTAGCCATTTTGTCCTGTGACCTTGAAAATGAGGTCAAAGGTCAAATTCAAGGTTATCAGAATATTCAGCATATATTATTTCCTATATGTCCACAATTGATTCCTAAGCTGTAAAGTCGATAATGAATGAGATGTTAGCCAATTTGTGCTCTGACCTAGAAACCGAGGTCAGAGGTCAACTTCAAGGTCACAAGAATATTCGTCATATATCATTTCCTATATGTCCACAATTGATTCCTAGTCTCTAACCTCAATATTAAGTGAGATATTAGGCTTAATGTGTCCCATTATAAAGCATAGGAGAATTTAACATGGCAAAGTCCCATTTGGGCCGTGTTTGGGCCCAAAATGGCCCTTTCCAAGTGATTCAGAAGCAACGAAATTTATACATGTCAGAGGGGTACATATGAGGAGTGTCATGCATCAATAAGAAACAAAAGTTACTGAACAGCTTTTGAGAAAAGGACCGTCAAAGTCCAAAATTGGCCAATTTTTCACGAAAATGGCCGCTCTGACCTTGAAACCGAGGTCAGAGGTCAAATTCAAGGTCACGAGATTATCCAACATATATCATTTCCTATATGTCCACAATTGATTCCTAGTCTCTAATCTCAATATTAAGTGAGATATTAGGCTGAGTGTTTAACATGGGAAAGTCCCATTTGGGCCGAGTTTGGGCCCAAAATGGCCAACTTCGAGCGATTCAAGTGCAACGAAATTTATGCATGTCACAGGGGTACATATGAGGAGTGTTATGCATCAATAAGAAAAAAAGTTACTGAACAGATTTTGAGAAAACGACTGTCAAAGTCCAAAATTGGCCATTTTTAGACGAACACGGCCGCTCTGACCTTGAAACCGAGGTCAGAGGTCAAATTCAAGGTCACGAGATTATCCAACATATATCATTTGCTATATGTCCACAATTGATTCCTAGTCTCTAATCTCAATATTAAGTGAGATATTAGGCTGAGTGTTTAACATGGGAAAGTCCCATTTGGGCCGAGTTTGGGCCCAAAATGGCCAACTTCGAGCGATTCAAGGGCAACGAAATTTATACATGTCACAGGGGTACATAGGAGGAGTGTCATGCATCAATAAGAAAAAAAGTTACTGAACAGATTTTGAGAAAACAACCGTCAAAGTCCAAAATTGGCCATTTTTCGACGAAAACAGCCGCCATTTTGAAAAAAATGCGAAAATCAAAAAACTAAAAAAAACCTTTCCTGGAAATATTTTTAGGTATTTTTGTGCAAAATTTCAGAAATATTCGACTGTAAACTTTAATGATAAAAATGTGGACGGACGGACGGACGACGGACGACGGACGACGGACGACGGACGCAACGCCACGGCAATAGGTTATCGGACCAAAGGTCCGGTAACCTAAAAATCAACCAAATATAATTGCGAAATTACATATACGAATGACCCCGAATAACATGAAACTAAGAGTAAAGGGAAACACACAAATTATCAAAAGACATGGAAGTAAGTTATCAACATTTACATTTACTTATAGAGTTACCTTTCTTTGGAAGAATTCCTTTTCTCCAGAGCACGACGAATATGATAACGATGATTAAAGCGACTCCCACACCGGCGATAATTCCAATCACATATAATTGAATATCTCCACCGCCTAACAACAACAACAACAACAACAATAATAATAATACCAGAACAAACACATGTATAGTGGACTGTGCTTTGTTCAGTTCAAATTAATGAAAAAAATAATACAACGATCAGAAAATAAATTAAAATTCTTGCAACACTTCAAACTTGAACTTGCCTTTAGCCTCTATCCGAAGTTCATAAACGAGTGGACTGCCTTCACCATTGGTAACTGTCAGAGTGTACACGCCATACAGGTGTGACGTCATTTCCGAAATACCGAGTGTAACATTCTTCTTGTACACGTGATCTGTGGGTGTCGTATTTGTAGCTACAGCTTTTGGCAGAGCACCAGCCCCAGCACCGTTCAATGACTGGAAAGTCCAGTTGCTTGATGTGATCTCGGGGAAGGGGTTCGCGAACAAGCAAGCTTTGTCTTCCATGGAAGAACCGGTACTTATTTTCCGAATGTTGTCCTCAGTTTGTTCATTACAAAAACCGAATCCGCCTGTACATGACAAGAACGATATATTTTCACAATAATTTATGGTGAATGCAGAGTGTTATAAAATATGATAAATATTGTTTTGAACAAAAATGCAATATAGGATTGCGTTACAGTACCAATGCCCTAAAAATACTTTCGAACTAACTGCTTACCTTTCACATCTAGTTTAACAACGTTGCTTGCATGAAATTTGGACACGACATTTCTAGCTGTGCAGGAAAACAGACCAGAGTCCAGAACAGCCAGACTCTCAAATATAAACTCTGCTGAGTTTTCAGTCGGCCCCACCACTACAGTCCAGTTGTTCCTGATGGTGACAATTGGCTCTGGTCGCCCGTTCGCAATACATTTCAGAGTGGCAGTATCGCCCGATGAGGCGTTGGATACAGTCGACGAAAACTCGACAATACTTGGGAAGTCTGGATTATACCATTAGACGAAACTGAATAATATGTTGTGTACCTAGCTATGGGCAAAACCGTGTTGGTTACTGATCGGTATTATAAAAAAATCTAGCAAACATGCATACATATGCAATTAAAATACATTATCAAATTCATTTGTACAGAGAGAACAGTTTGGATCGACAGACGCTTACAGTTGATGTTGACTTGTAAGGTTCCATCCCTACTGCCATGGACGTTGGTCGCATTACACATGTAGCTTCCATGTTGAGTGCGATTTACACTGGGCAAAAACAGGTTAGATCCATTGTTATAGTCGAGGAATCCAGGTCCATCCCATGTGAAGGTACACTTGGGTCTGCAGTCTGACACACATGCCACATCTACAATCCCACCTTCCTCCACAGTGATGGATCCATCTCCACTAAAAGTGACCTCAGAAGGACCATCTGCAATAAACAAACAAATTCGGCCATTTTGTCAAAGCCTACACGGTGTGAACAATATTGAAAACTCTACTGACGGATTCTGGAAGTCATCGACCTGTAATTAGCAATGAGCAAATACAATAATCAATCATAAACGGTCAACCATACAATATGGTTGTTTTTTCCGCCATACTCACATTCTACATCCAGGGTGATGCTATTGTTGTTACTGAGTTTGGATCCCACCTCCTGAACCTGACAGCTGTAGACCTTGTCATGGTCCTCTCTGCTGACCGGGTCTATGACCAGTATCTCCCCGGACTGACCACTCGTGCTGTGTCTGTCTGTGGATAGAGACTGTCCGTTCCTGGTCCACGTGTACGTCATCACTGGGAGTTGTGTGTTAAGGATGGTATTGGACGTCGTGAAACAGGTCAAGTTGATCAAAGCGCCTTCCACACTGCTTGGTGTGCTCGAAGAAATATTTGGGAGTGATGGTGGACCTGAAAATATATGAGGTCATAAAGAAATTATTCAGGTCAACAGTGTTCAATGGTTTCAATTAGTATGCATGTCATAGGCCTTCACACCTGACCGCATAGGCCTTAGGTACGAGTACTACGAGTACTTGGAGAACTGAATGTTCGGTAGAATCATACGAACCCTCGTATGTGGGTCATTTCACGTAAAGGGGATACCTTGAGTCCCACAAGGGGTAAATATTTCATGTCTGGATAACATCATAATACTTGGGGGAAACAAGATGTGGGATATGGTGAGCAAATTGTGAAAATTTCAGGGCACTGTACCCGATTGTTTTTTCTGTAATCGTCGTTCAAAGTTGTAGTTTTATTTCGCAGTCCTGGAGAGGACATTTTTTCAACAAATACATAATAGTTATAAAGGCCCAAATTTCTACAGGAAACCTAAGTTTGTTGCAAATGAGAAGTTTTTAACTGACTTAGTTGATTTTTAACTATGACAAGCAACTGTAATTTTGAACATATACATTGAAATAATGAATGAAAATACTTGGACTCTCATGAATGAGGTAACATCGTACTCTATTTTATTGAAATTACGTGTACAATTGTTATGAAGAATATGTCCAAATACATTTATATGTTAGTAATTTAATCTATATCTCAACCGAGTCAAATGAAAAGGAAAAAAAATATTATACTGCTAGCCAAATCATGCTCACCAAGGTCAGTAGCGTGGAAATCATATTTATGTCCTGCAGAGGACATTTATTCAACTTATTACATATGCTTACATATTGTCATTGCAGGCAAAAATACTGTTTTAGTGTTTTTATATCGAAAATTTCATCTTATTATATGATGCAGTGACATTAGAGAATGAATATATCTTAGCTATACAGTCTCAAATGTACGGAAGCGTAGAAGGGCCACCCAGGAAAATTATTTTTTTTAAATTCCCGACTTAGTAACTCGATAATATCGACTTAGTATCTCGATAATATCGACTTAAGAGTGGGTCAGGCACAGGAAGATTTATTTTTTTCAAATTTCCGAGTTTAGTAAGTCGATAATATCGAGTTAGTAAGTCGATAATATCGAGTTGGTATCTCGATAATATCGAGTTAGTAACTCGATAATATCGACTTAGTAAATCGATAATATCGACTTAGTAACTCGATAATATCGAGTGAATAACTCGATAATATCGACTTAGTAACTCGATAATATCGACTTGGTATCTCGATAATATCGACTTAGTATGTCGACTTAAATCACAGCACATGATGTATAGTCTGCCTGTGCATATATATAATGTGAAAACATATAAACATTACTGATTTTATATGAGAGTCAAATAATGTTAGAACTCTAATATGTAATTAATGTAATTGATATTTACATCAGAGGGGAAAGTTTTCATTTTATATATCATTTATTTCAATGTTCACACGGGGACATATACGCCAATTGACACAGTCGTTATTGGTTACCCTCGTACATTTTACATACATGTACACATATTATCGAGTTATAAGTCGATATTATCGAGATACTAAATCGATATTATCGAGTTACTAACTCGGGAATTTAAAAAAATAATTTTCCTGGGTGGCCCTTCTACGCTTCCGTAGCCTGCGCATATGCATAATGAGAAAACAAATAAACATTACTGATTTTATATGAGAGTCAAATACTGTCAGAACTCTAATATGTAATTTATGTAATTGATATTTACATCAGAGGGGAAAGTTTTCTTTTTAGATATCATTTATTTCAATGTTCATACGGGGACATATCCAGCAAGTAACACAGTCGTTATTGGTTACCCACGTACCTTATACATACATGTGCACATGGGCCGGACAACCCTGATATATTAAGTCGATATTATCGAGTTACTAACTCGATATTATCGAGATACTAACTCGATATTATCGAGTTACTAAGTCGACATTATCGAGTTACTAATTCGGGAATTTAAAAAAATAAATCTCCTTCCTATACCTGTTCCACGTTTAAGTCGATATTATCGAGATACTAACTCGATATTATCGAGTTATAAGTCGATATTATCGAGATACTAAGTCGACATTATCCAGTTACTAAGTCGGGAATTTAAAAAAAATAATTTTCCTGGGTGGCCCTTCTACGCTTCCGTACAAATGACCCTATATACATGATATAGTATAGAATACTGGTGTGATCTGCTCTCAGAGATATTAAAGCATACAAGATTCACTAAAATAAAGCCAAGAATTGTCACTATTGGTGAATACGACTTCACGCATTGAAATAAATCATATACGCATCAGTTTGCACACCAT
The DNA here is from genome assembly GCA_949152475.1 of Terebella lapidaria. Taxonomy (NCBI): domain Eukaryota; kingdom Metazoa; phylum Annelida; class Polychaeta; order Terebellida; family Terebellidae; genus Terebella; species Terebella lapidaria. Next base: position 35,868,940 of record OX424559.1, on the reverse strand, counting down.
CAATAACTACTCGAGTGACTTATCCTGTGTATGTTGGAAAGTCCTGAATAGGACATGTTTTAACTTATCACATGAATAATCATTAGTCATGAACACATGGCAGAGTATTCATAACTCTAATAGTTATTTCACAAATAATAGATACAAGAAAATCCCACCAAACAGAACAAGGGAACACACCAAAACTGAATGTTAGAATTAACTTCTAAACAGAACACACACATGCGAATATTTTCAACATTTTCGCTATGACTATCTCCATTATATTAAGATATATGATCAGGAATGTATATTCAACTTTTCGGAGTTAATCAGTGTTTGATAACTCTCTTCATGGGTTTCTAAGTTGGTAAAAGCACATTGACAATAATACTGCTGCAAATCCTGGAGATGACACATTTTTTAACAAGAACATTTCATTAAACATTCTTTAGAAAACATCAATATGTGACACAATGTATGACAAGACTGAAAATTTACACCACATTGACCACTTCAGAGCAGTGAAACATATCATCTTTCGTTCAAGTAATTGTTAGTTCCACCGGAAGTGTTCGAGCAGAAGCAAGCGATTAATTTATTGCACTGATTAGTATATCATGCAGGATACGGAACCAATCACCACATAACAGTATATGTTGGCCAGAAGTGCAGTTATAATGATTATGCAAAGATTACTATACACCAAGAACATTTTTGCAGCTTGTACTTGCTGTAAAATGTCCTCTCCAGGACTTTGAGTCATCTTTGTAGTCAATCAAAAGTTCAAGTTATATGGAGAACTTTTGTTGACATAAGCATTTTGATGAAACATTATGTGTGAAGCAATATCTAAAGGAACAGCAGCGATTAATTCATATTAATAGCATACTAAAATGACCAAGTGATCAGTTTTGAAATATATTGCTCATTTTACTTCAGTAACATTGCCCATGCAAAATAAAACCTTTGAAACATATTGCTCATTTTACTTCAGTAACATTGCTCATGCAAAATAAAACCTCTGGGGTATGTATTTAACATGACTGATGCTTTGTTATGTGCAATCTACCGACATAATCATCACATTGATGTAATTAATGTATTATTACAGGATGTTAATCACACAGTCTCGGAGAGGACATTTTGTTTAATTCCGGTTATCGTGAAAGGAAACACATACTTCCTCATAATAACTTAAAATTATTTTATTATTACACTAATAAGACCGCATACAATATATACTTGCAGAAATGCAACCGATACACTGTTTTTGTTTCAAAAGAAATTGCAGTCCTGGATGGGACACTTTTTAACGGAAAATATGATATATGATTTGATATGCATCATTCGTTAGAAATATAGATAGGGAAACCACTCAGGTTTTATACAATCAACTCGTATGTATACATACAACACAAAACACATAAAATGATTGCATGAACATGGTATCAGTGATGAACAAGATGCACATCCCGGAGACACTGTGGCGGAGCTTGCCCATACGTGAGGAGATTTTTACCGGAAAATGCCCTTGATTTTACCCGGGAAGCCCACGATTCTCACCGGGAAGCCCGTGATCCTTTCCGGGAGGTTAATTTAACCTATCGCCAAACCAGTTTGTCCGAGTCTTTTTACGTCATTCTCGACGAATTCTGCAAAACGTTATTATTGGCCAAAGAGAAGTTTGCTGACGTAATTTGTGAAACTCGGACAACTTTTGGGGGCTTTGGCGATAGGTCAAATTTAATAAGCAGGTATGTTTTGAATGTGGAGAAAAAACAGTGATTACCGATGTTTCAATGATAAATGTGACCAAAATAGTTAGATAAATAGCTGTTGGTGGTATTGCGAAGAGAACTTGAGTTGATCAGTAATTCACTATGATACAACTGTTATTTGAACGGCAAATTCGGGGCAGGCTGGAAATATTGCAAATTGTTGAATGATTACTGCATATTTTCGCTCACCAATGTGCACAACTCTTCATCAGTATGTATATAATAATCGCATATCAAGAAAACAAGCTGGAGGGTATTTATTGCGACGTTCAAGCTAGTGAAATAAAACCAGAAGCCCCTGATTTTTTCCGGCTCGATTAGGCATGCACAGGATTTTCACCGAAGCGCCCAGGATTTTCACCGGTGAATATCAAACATTTTCCCATCACTGTTTATAAGATGCTGCCGTTTCAAACATGTTAACCTGTAAAATCAAACGTAAACGCTACTGTAATATGGCAGAGAATGGTTTCGTACGAGTAGCATATTTATTTTACATAATATATGGAGGATTTCACGCTCGGGAAATTTTGTTGCGAATTTTGAAGATGGTGTGTATTTTTTTTAAAATATTGGTCACAGTTTCTATATCTTGTTGCCCCGTGATCGATCGAATATACGAGAAACAGTGTGTTTGTAACCGGTAAAAAATTATTCATTATTTTGGACAAAATTCCCGATATGTTTATATGAATGAAATAGCGAACACAACGACAAAGTGGCTCAGTCGGAATGTTGTGGGGATTGTGTAGGTGGAGAAATGGATATGATCTGCATTAAATAAACTGAAGTACATGTTTCGTAGACAAGAGTAACTTCTGTACTATCAATTTAGATTGTCCATCCAAGAGAGACAACATGCTCCCCCAAAAAGTAATATAATATTATATTATAAAAAATAGGTTCTGCTTCAATATCGTAGGGACAACACGAAAAATATTGTCACCATTGTGAAGTACTCGATGCGAACACCAGTTTTTTTATGGTTTTTTTTAATGATATTTTGACGGCCTAGTTTTGTAACGATTGCAGCGTATGTTTTATCTTTGATTACGTTACTAATTTTGGCAAACACGCGTTTTTTTCGGCTACCAGATGGCCACCGCTCATGCTGGTGATGACGACAACCAGAGGAGGAATATGGACGAAAATACCAAAATGGTAATTCAGCAAAAAGTTTTAGGTTGAGGGCAAAATTCACCAGAGTAAGACATGTTTGAGTAAGACATGTTTGCCTGGGGCCGCGGTCCTCAAATAACGTCTGTTATCCTCTACTATGCACATTTCTCGAGATATACAGGGAGCCTCGATGATCATTCAGCAGAAATGCTGCTTATGTGATGCATCAATCCCAAAATCAATAGGATTCTTCCCCAGTATGAACCTTAATGCAAACTTCCATATCCATTGCCTGAAGATTTCTCGAATCATGAAACAAAGTCCAGAGATCAAAGTCCTTTTGAAACAAAGTCCAGAGATCAACGTTGAATCCGTCCTCATGAACCCCAGTAGGTACAAACAAGAATGGGTCATGTGCTTTATATACTGGAAAATGGAGAAAATTTATCCAACTCCATTCGGGCTTTCAGGACTTAATAATCGCAAACCCAAAACGATTAAAAAAAAACTAACACAGACTAAATTAGGAGGAATAAAAGGAACAAAGCCAGAACCATAAAGGTTTATCTCGGGTTGAAATGTTCCACTAACGATGAATTTTGTTTAATAGGCTCAACAAATCTCACTGCGAACAGATCTTAAAACTTTTTAAAGAGACTTTTCGTTAGCTCCTCCAACTTCCATTGTCTCCATTGCTGGGCTGTGAAGGAGCATATCGCTGAGCACAGCAATCGCGCCAGATCCAACATTATAATGTCACTTTGGAAGGATTGCACGTCACATCATCATCACCGTCAATGTCAAAATGTAAATACCTGTACTTGGTACATCCTTGTGTCTTTCGATACAGTGTTGAATTGTCTTTTCGGCATCTTCATATTTTGCTTTGTAGTGGTAACAGCGATAATGATCGTGGACATATACAATACATAATATTATTCAATTACACACATGTGAGGGCATCCATGAAGTTATAACATTTTTACACGTGTTTTTATACACATAGACTACCGGAAAGAATCATGGGCCCTGTTTAAAACGCCGGGAAAAATCCTGGACACCCAAGTAAAAATCATGGGCTTTTGATAAAAATTGAAAACGGGCACTGCACAGGGTGTCTACATCAGGATAATTTTTTCAATGTTCACCGGTAAATGGTTGCTTCAATGCATCTACCGAATTGAAATAATGAATGAGAAATACATATTTACCATGCTGTATAAACCAGCGTGGAAAGAATCGCGGACATCCCGGGGAAAATCAAGGGCAATTTCCGGTAAAAAATCTCCGCACGCATGGGCAAGCTCCGCCACAGTGGGAGAGGACATTGCATTTTATTTTTTAACGGAATTCTAACCCCCGAATAAATTTCAGTATCAATTCTCAACCGCTTTGCATCACTTTTCTTTTATTTTTCCGCAGAGATGGTGTTCATCATTACAATGTTGGCATATATTTCTTGAATTAATGATCGTGGACATATACAATACATAATATTATTCCATTACACACAAGTGAGGTCATCCATGAAGTTATAACATTTTACACGTGTTTTTATACACATAGACTACCGGAAAGAATCATGGGCCCTGTTTAAAACGCCGGGAAAAATCCTGGACACCCAAGTAAAAATCATGGGCTTTTGATAAAAATTGAAAACGGGCACTGCACAGGGTGTCTACATCAGGATAATTTTTTCAATGTTCACTGGTAAATGGTTGCTTCAATGCATCTACCAAATTGAAATAATGAATGAGAAATACATATTTACCATGCTGTATAAACCAGCGTGGAAAGAATCGCGGACATCCCGGGGAAAATCAAGGGCAATTTCCGGTAAAAAATCTTCGCACGCATGGGCAAGCTCCGCCACAGTGGGAGAGGACATTGCATTTTATTTTTTAACGGAATTCTAACCCCCGAATAAATTTCAGTATCAATTCTCAACCGCTTTGCATCACTTTTCTTTTATTTTTCCGCAGAGATGGTGTTCATCATTACAATGTTGGCATATATTTCTTGAATTAAGGCAGTTAACAATGATGGTCAATTAATAAACACAGATTGAAGGGTGGGACTGCAAAATATGGTAAAATTCAATGTTAAACCTAATGTTGCTGTAATTATTTTCTACCGATTTCCATGAAAATTTGTATGCAGGTAACTGTGACATATCTACATAAAATAATTGAAATCGTGTTATGATATAGTGCATATATTCCATTTCTTCAGGCACAAACCCAAATTATGTGAAAATGTACCTTTTACGTGAAATGACCCATGTGTGAAGCAACCAAATGGATATGTTTATATCTAAATTATATATTATGTAAATTATACACAAAAACCATGTTATCGCTTCCCATCCGTTTGCTTTATCCGATAGACTGTGACAGGTGCATGAAATAAATTTGTTGCTCACCAAAGATCCCGATCGAAGCATTGTGGTTGTGGATCCTTTTGCCATCTCGTGTCGTTATGTTACATGAGTAGTTGTAATCAGCATCTCCACTAACCACATTGTACAAAACAAAACCAATGTCAGTAGTGGTAGTGTCAATCATGCTATCAGCTCTACTACGGTATTGTTCCGTCCAATTTACACCAGGGTGTGTATAGATCGATGTGCTATTATACATGAAAATTGTTAGGATCCACTCAGTCTGATCGAGGGGTGTATCTAGGGTCCAGACGAGAGAGGCGGATTCCCCCAGGTACGTCCAGACCAGTCCAGGGGCGGAGACAAAGTGGACACCTGCAATTGATTTCGATACATTGAATTTCTTTGTGAAAACAAATTCTGGAAATACATCTCATTAGGGTTGTTCAGAAAATAATGTTTCTCACAAAACAATACCGAATGAAGCTTTTCCCATTATACCATTCTTGATATGCTTAGAAACATTTTTTGCAGATTTTTAACAACTCACCCTGATGTCCCTCAAGCCTCTAAACATAACTACCGTTTTCACGTTTTTCGTGCATTTTGTCGAAATTGAGGGATTTCATTCTTAGTCTCATAAGTTCGAAAAGACAATTACTGTGCATTACTTGACATCTTATTTCCATTAAAGTAATGTATCTTATACCTACATTATGTCGAAATGCACAGAAGATGCAAAAACGGTAGTTATGTTCAAAGTCTTTGGGGGATCCACCCCAGGATAACTTCTCAAATTTTGTAAAAAAAAAAAAATTATATGTATATCATGAATAGGATAATGGGAAAACCTTCAATAGGCATGGTTTTGTGAGAAATGTTATTTTCTGAACAACCCTAACATCTCATTAATCCTCGAGATTTGGGTGAAAATAATGACACTACATGCAATCACGAAAATACTATCCCATCCATGCTGAGACATAATTGACAAAAAAGTAAATTTAAGTTGACTTACAATTCACACAATCAATATAATGAATATATATCCTAAAGAACTAGTGAAATACAAATATGATGTGAACGTATATGAAATACCTCATTGATCTGAGCAAAATGGCCTTTACTCTATGTGAATATCACAATCCGTTTAAAAGTTACAGCACTTCAAAGACTGAAATCGGTAATATTATGATTAGTCAATGAAATCTTATTTCATATCGTTTTCAATAGGAATATTTCGTGTTTTCACTTCCCTTGCTGTTGCCAAGGTAACCAGTGACCTGGTATGGTCCATAGCAACCATGATTGCTAGGACCAGAAATCCACTTATAGAACAGAGTATACGGTGCAGACTCGAGTACTACATTATTTAATTCATAAATGATCGACCGTGCAGATAGCTCGACTTGGCACTTAACGGCCATGGCAACCATGGGTAACTACGGCTCTAGGGAAGGACTGGTAACCAAGGACTGGGAAGGCCTGCAACAGTACAGTTTGTCCTCAAATCCTTCAATAAAAATCATAATAAGTTGTTGAAACTGTTCAAGGCTCTTCTGTATATTATGTGATGTCGGAATGGCAGTTTCAGATGACTGTAACTTGTGCACGGAAAGTGACATTGACATGCCGTAAAGACCATTTTGCTCAGATCAATGATATCTTCCATAAAAATGCATATCATATTTGCACTTTACTGGTATTTTAAATGCCTTAGCTATGCAAATCAAAACACATACCTGTAATGCCATCAGTAACGATTGCAATCGTAAACCACACAGTCAGATATAGTGTGTCACGACGCAGCGTGAGCATATTGTTTCTCTCACAACAGTATCACTGATCCTTATATCACCAGCTCATCCCAGGCTCTATTGCAAATAAAATTGAAATAAACAATATTATTTATTTCCAATGTGAAAAACGATCTTCAAATTAAACAATGTGCATCACAGCTTCTCTCACGTTTAAATAACCAACACATCAATTCATCCAATTGCCAGGGCTAGTTATTTCTTGCTGTTAACTGGTCTGTGTTCAATAGATGTTCAATACCGAGTGGACGTGTACTAGTAGTATTCAAGCCATTCGATGACAATGACATATTTTTCGAGAATATCATATATATCCGTACCAACATGCAGTAGAATCACACGCTAATTGTTTTATACTATTTCTTTTTAATTTGACAGTCCCTCATATCCTATATTTATAGCATTTATGAGTCGCCTTGTTCGCCGTGTGCTAGTGTGGTCTGACTAACTGAATCCAAAAATCATAATGTTGCGCATATGAGCACGCAGTACGAATGGGACATATAATGTTTGATGCGCATGCTACAAAAATGACACTTTTTATGGAATGACACGACACCAATTGTGCAAACCGTATACATTGTGAATGGAACATTCTTATTGAATGTCATGGGCGTATTCGTTGTCTCAGGGGCAATGCTGATGGTGCGTTTATCAGAAACACAAGATGCTAAATATTCGGTGAAACAGTAAATTGTGCGTCTTAGTGAACTCGGAATCTAAACTCGGAACCATATGAAACGGTCGTCAGATCGCCCACACAGTTCGACACGTAACCTTTAGAGATTACCGAATATTGACACTAGGAAATACTACCAGTTATTGGCAACTTACCGCTCAAGCATATCTGCCACAATAATGATACCGTTTAGTTGAAGTAAATGTAATCTGGCAATGCCATAATACATGCCTGTCATACGTCGATGTTCACCGCATCTAACCAATTCGGCTCCAAATTATTTTATCGAGACACGCCACACGCGGGCATACAGAACAATGGAATACACTATCGGCTACAAATTATGTTACATACCGGCGATGTTATTCGTCCGCATAACACTGTTTGTGCGCTGTACGATAACAACGCTCAGCGGGCAAATACGAGGACAAATATCAGGGCAGATACTGGCCGGTATTCTGCCCGCTGTCCACGATCGCTCATGCGCATCAAATTCTTTTGCCATACAACACATGTACGTGTCCTATCGGCCTTTTCGGTTTTTTTTCACGTTGTATAATAAATACAACATCACATGGTTTTTCCAGCATGTGCCCCGATATTTGCCCTTGATCCCGGCATCTGCGCTAGCTCTTCAGCCTCGGGTTAATACTCGGGATCTAAGGCAAACATCAGGCCACATACTGGGAAAAAAACAGGTAATATTATCTACGTATCTTTATGTATGTAGACCCGACTTGCCATATACGGATATTCAAACGTCCATTCAATCAGATATAGCTGAAATGACACGACCTGTAAGTTTCTGGAGTAATACTGATGTGGATGAAATGCTACAGAAGCTGACCACATGAATATTACCACCAATAATTATAGGTAATTTACTCGATACAGTTTTTGAGGCTCGAGGTCGTGTCTGGACACGACCGAGGGCCTCAAATACTGTATCCAGTCGATTAACTTATTAATATATGCCTCATCATGATATGCATACCCCTCGGGAGAGATATGATTACAAATGCTGACATTTTCTAGCCATTTTAGACCCTGAAAGCAAATAATTTTATAGACATTTTCATGTACTACAAAACCAAAAAGACGTCATTTCATCAGCGCATGAATACGTAAACTTCAACAGACCGTCGGTTGCTATGCGCGACACAGGTCGATATGAAGGCGGTCAATGCCGCAATATATCGACCGATTGCACTCTGTGTAATCCATTGTAGCATTTTCGTAGGCATATAATAATCCTGGGTGATTGACTGGATACCGTGTTTGAGGCCCTCGGTCATGTGTTTGGATCGTAGCACAGACACGACCGAGCGCAATTTGGAACGTCAATTTCAATGGGCTCCGCGATTTTGGACGTTTTCAGAGAATTTGAGCATTTAAATAAATGTCAACATACAGCTCCCAGTTGAAGAAAACGTCATTTTTGAAGGGTACACAATAGCACGTGGTCACTTTGCTGGCATGACGGGGCTGTAAAGTCTCGTTTGACAGATGTCGTAAATAACGTTTTTAGGTATGTAATCTAGTCGTGCTGGGCATAAACATTGCCACGAGGTAAATTTTACTCAAATCCTGCCATTTCTGAAGAATGGTACAAAACTAATTCCCGACATATTTTTAAAATTCGTTTTTTTATGCAATAAAGTTAGTCTAAATTATTTGCCAACAATATTGGCAAGGAAAAACGTGCAAATTTTCATATTCATATTTGCCCCGATCTTAATAGTGTTTCTGGTTGCATTGTTAAGCCATAATTTTGCTTATAACAATGATATTTTTGCGGTCTTAACACTAAAATGCCACAAAATACGTGGCACGCCATACGTACCACCTAGCATTGCAAGAAAAAAGTATACTCCCGGTGTAGATCCAGTGTAACACCCGTTTTTCTCACGCAAATGTTATCATCGTAATGCCCAAAAGACATGCGCTTTGCAGGCGATCAAATGAGCAAGAAGTACTGATGTACGATACATATTCATTCACTCGATAGCAAGAGAAGCGGATGATATTAATGTGGACTTGGGATAGTTCTCCTCTAATTTATATTTACGTAAGGTCAAACCGAGCACATAAATCTAGTATTTCAGAATTTGGCATGAAAATTTGGCGGTAAAGTTTGTTGATCCCCAAAAAAATGAAGTCACATAAAATAACGTCACAAAACGTGACTGACTTTACGGCCCTTTTCCCGCTACGTATGACGTTTTTGCCACAAATTTACATTTTCACGCTGATGCACTTGGAACTCTGAAATGGCGTGTGAATCAGATAAATATGTAAACAAAGCTGTATATATTGCTTATTGCTTTTGATGTCTCTACCAAACTGGATTGCACTCTGTCAAAGATTTTCTATACCAAGATATTTTACCGCTGTAGGCTTGAACCAAGCAATAAAATTCTATACATTTGAACTCCTGCACCTTACCAAGCTTGGTCACTTTGCCAAAAAATGCCACACACTCAAGGAAAGGTTCCAGCCACAAGCACACGTAGTACAAGACGTGCCACAAGAATCACACAAGCAAACAGAAGATGTTGAATATCTACTCAAGGTTTCTCACAACCAAGCTGACGCCATGGAAATCATGGCAGAAATGCTCATACATGGAAAACGTGTGAAATTTCAAATTGACTGTGAAGCCAGCATCAATGTCATTGCAAGGATTATATAGTGCCAAATGTCGACCTCCAGCCATACTACACAAAACTGAGGACCTGGAGCAAACAGGAGATAACGCCACGGGGGATGTGCGGACTGGTGGTACAGAACTGCAAAACAAACAAGAAATATTATGCTCAGTTTGTGGTGGTGAGTGAGCCACTCATACCACTGCTGGGTAAATGCACCATTGAGCAAATGCATCTAATCACAATCAACTACCGAAATCATCACAGCAGTATACAGCCCTCGAGAACAAGTGTTAAAGGACAAATTCAGAAAACTTCCAGGCCAAGTGCATTTTACTGTTGATGAAAACGCCAAACCACATGCAGTAGCCTCTTGTAGAATACCTTCAGTCAGCAGGCTCGAGTAACAGCCAAACTTGACGTGATGGAGAGACAAGGCATCATCCAGAAAGTAGATGAGCCGACAGAATGGGTCGCGCGAATGGTGCTCATACAGAAGAAATCGGGAGACATTCACATTTGTATAGATCCACAGAGTCTCCACAAGGCTCTCGTCAGAGAAGTACACACTCTCCCAACACTAGATGATATATTCCCAAGACTGGTCAATGCAAAAGTATTAGTATTGCAAGCTGGACAAGGAGTCAAGTGATCTCACCACAAAGATCACTAACATCAGAAGATGCAAGTGGTGTGTTCTTCCTTTCGGACTAGCAGTGAGCAGTGAAATTTTCCAGAAGAGACTCCGACAGTCCAGTTAGGTCTTCCAGCGACCATATGTATAGCCGATGACATCATATTGTTTGGTTGCGGTGACACACTCAATGAAGCTGACCAAGATTTGAAAAAGAACACAAGTCTTCTACTACACAAGGGCTACCAACAAACAATCACACTCAACTCTGGCAAGACAGAGACACACAAAACTGAGATAGATTTCCAAGGTCACCTGATAACCAACCAAGGCGTTGTGCCAAATCCGAACAAAGTAAAAGCGATAACTACCATGGTCCGCCATCCAATGTGACAGAAGTACAGCTGCTCAATGGCATGATCAACTACCTAGCACAGTATCTACCTCGGCTGTCTGAAGTCATGCAGCCCATCAGGGAACTGACGAACAAAGGTGTTGACTGGCAGTGGGATGAAGAACAAGAAACAGCCTTCTCCCAAGTCAAGAAACTAGTTGTAAGTGCACCAGTACTCTATTACTGCCAGAATGAAGAACTGACGATACAGTGTGATGCTAGCCAACATGGACTGGGCGCAGCACTCCTACAACAAGGACAACCAATAGCATTCACGAGTCGAGCTCTGACTCCCACAGAAACTAAATATGCTCAGCTGGAAAAGGAGATGCTAGCAGTAGTGTTCGCTCTGAATAAAGACGGTCTCGTATTCAAGGGCGAGAGAGTGGTGATACCTCAAGTCATGAGGCCAGGAATTAGGAAAGTATTACACTCGTCACACGTAGCTGTGGAGTCATGCCTTCGGGGGGCTATTATACTTTTACACAAAGGGAAAAATAAACCACGTGATGATCTTACCAATTGGAGACCGTTGAGTTTGACCAATACCGATTATAAAATATTGGCCAAAGCTCTTGATAATAGACTGAAGGGAATTATTGGAAATGTTATATCCGAAGATCAGAATGGTTTCATCAAAGGTCGACATTCGGGAATTGTTATTCGAGCTATAGATGACACCATTGAGTATAGCGATAAACAAAATATTCCGGGTGCTATTCTCTCCCTAGACTACAAGAAAGCTTTCGATTCAATCTGTAAGGATTTCATGATCAAATCTTTCGAATTGTTCGGCTTTGGTCCATCTTTTATACGCTGGATTACGGTTTTGAATACTGATATTGAAAACTGTATAAGCTTCAATGGTTGGCTTTCCAACTGGTTTCCGTTAGAATGCGGCATCCGACAGGGCTGCCCCATCTCTCCGCATTGTTTTCTCATTGCCTGCGAAATATTGGCTTGTAAAATAAGAAATGATGATAATATCAGGGGAATAAACACATCGGGAAGGCATGATGAAAAAAATAGTATCAAAATATTGCAATATGCAGATGATACTACCTTATTCTTGAGGGATGAAGAGTCGATAATCTACAGTCTACATTTAATAGACCTTTTTTCTCACTTCTCATTCTTGAATCTCCACTTGAATAAGACCGAGGCAATGTGGGTTGGGTGCTGGAAATTTAGAAAAAAGGTATGCGGGGATATTGCTTGGAAAATATTTCCAGACGCGCACTTGAATATACTAGGTGTGAAATTCAGAAATGATTGTTCAGCGGGAGATATTGCTGAAAATTGGGAGTCTAGAATCACTGAATGTGAAAATATTATAAAATCATGGATGGTCCGAAATATATCAGGATATGGAAAAATAACTCTTGTCAAAAGCCTTTTGCTTTCACAGTTTTTATATCTGATGCAAGGTATTAGATTACCGGACCAAATACTATCGAGATTGAACACTTTGTTCTACAAATATATTTGGAATAATAAAAGAGTTTATCGGGGGAAAGATCTCAAATTGACTCCGGAAAGAATCACTCGAGATATCATGGTACAATCAATAGACAATGGGGGATTAAATATGATAAATATGTTTGATATCCAGAAATCTTTACAATTTAAATGGGTCTCTTTGTTGTCATCTCCAGGTAATGGCGCTTGGTGCTTACTACCAACACGTTATTTCGACAAACTGGGAAGTAATTTCGTTGCATTCAGTATGAATACATCATTCAAGTATTTTAGAGGGATAGAAGGGTACTTTCCATCTTTCTATAAACAACTTTTAAAAGATTGGATAGATAGCTCTGAAAAAACTACTGTTCAAAATTTGGGGGATTGTGCGCAAATTATATGGAACAATGATCTTATCACATATAAAGGGAGCCCACTATACTTGAAAATGTGGCTTAATAAAGGGTTCATGTATTTGAATGACATATTGGACAATCAATCCTTAGTTAGTTATTCGGAAATTGCTGACGTGCTGGGCGATTCACCCATGACACTTTTTGAATACAATATAGTGATAAATGCCATGAATGCGGAATTACTACAGGCTAGCCCTTTTCCCCAAGATGAACAAATATATTTTAACGGAATACCCGTAGACAAAATTAAGGCAAAACAAATAAGACAATTTTTTGTAAAAAAAAAGACTGAATAGTGTCTCTCATCGTTATACTAAATATTGGAATGAGAAGTTTGCTGTTGATCCTTTGTCGTCTTCGATGTGGGGGTTAGCGAAGAGGGTAACTAAAGAAATTCGTTTGATTACTTTGCAATGGAAAATACTACATTGTATATACCCAACAAGATCACTATTGTTTAAAATGAAAATAACCGATTCTGATAAATGTTTGTTGTGTAATGTAGTGGACACTCTGGAGCATTATTTTGTCTGTTGCAAATTAGTTTCACCTCTGTGGCTGATTGTACAGAATGATATCAGAAAAATTATTGGAAATGATTTTGAACTCACTAATAAAATGAAAATTTTAGGTATAAAGGACAATGAGGGTCTTCCTAGAGAGCAAATTAATAAAGTTAACCTGTTAATCTTAGTGGCCAAGAACTGCATATGCTATGTTAAAAAAACACCACGTTTCAATATAAAAATGAAATACGAGCAGGAAATTTTATTCAGGGGTATAACAATAACATAGAGATTGTTGAATAAGGTTAGTTGATGTCAATGCAAACCATAACTGTTTTGAATATTGCAAACTTCCGAACTGTTATTAATGTATCAAACTGCAGTATTAATATTACTTTTGTGTATCATTTTGTACGGGGCAGAATATACCCCAAAAGCGAGAGGGTAGTCACCCCGATGACCGCTTTAATTCATATATCGAATATATTAGGCATGTTAGTGGTGTGCTCTGATTTGTATGCAAGTGTATTAAAAGAGTTAAATATATGTTTAAATGCCAAATTTAGGAATGGGTGAAGCGGATCCGGTTGTAGGCGGCCCACATGCTGCTGTCGACACAAGATCCGCTTCACTCAAACCGATTATACATAAATAAGCATACGTTATCTCTAATATTCAATCTTAATTTCTCCCAAAGTAGCATGCTAGAGTTGTTTTTGGTTTATATACAAGCACCATGTATGTACTTGAGTAAAAATGAATATATGTTAAATTTCTGGATTGGTGAATGATGATGTAATTTATATGTAAACATATATGGATGGACTACTAATTGTTGGTACATGTGCTGTGGTTATTATTGTTATTGTTGAATAAATTGCAAAAAAAAAAAAAAAAAAAAAAAATGCCTTCGTCGAGATAGGGAATGCATTTACTGGCCTGGCATGAATGTGGGCATCAATAAGTACATCCAGCAGTGTGAAATCTGCAACTCCAGACCAAAAGCTGAACAAGATGAGCCGCTGATGCATCACGAACTACCTGACAGACCGTGGGAAAAAGTTGGTGTTGATTTCTTCGAGATGAAAGGGATACACTACCTCATCTTGGTGGACTACTACAGTAACTTCTGGGAAGTAGACAGGTTACTTGCTACTACAGCTATGGCAGTCATCAAATGCCTGAAAATACATTTTACAGGATTTGGCTCAACATCAGTACTGATAAAGACAACGAACCACAGTTTATCAGTGAAGACTTCTAGACATTTGCACAGCAATGGGACTTTGAGCACCGGACAAGTAGTCCTGGACATCCACAAGCCAACGGAATGGCAAGAGTCCGCAGTCAAGAATGCAAAAAATAAAGTGCATGAAAGTCAAACATGATATGTTCATGGCAATTCTGGACTACAGGAACAGTCCCAGCCAAGACACAGGAACTAAACGATGCTTGGTCGCATGATACGAACACTGTTACCAGCATCAGCGAAACTGCTGGAACCCAACACTGCCAACGATGATGTTGGAAGATTGAAACAGCAGAAGAAATCACGAAGTGAGCTTTATCACGAAAAACATGCAAAGGCTCTAACACCACTCGAAGAAGGTGATCAGGTTCGAATACAGCCCACAGTGATTGGTCAGAAGGATTGGACTCGTGGTACAGTAGCAGAGACTTGACGAAAGAAGTTTTGAGGTGGAGACAGATAGTGGTACCTTTCGCAGAAACAGAGTACATCTCAGAAAGACAGCATGTTGATGACCAGTTTCGACTTGCTTACTTTGTTTGACGAACAGCATATGCTGTACAGTATGTACAAATCAGTAAACTAATTTGTGTCTGTTTCTCTTGGTAAATTTTGTGATTACATGCAAGATAATAGTGTAATGAATGATGTTGCTTCATGTGTAATGAATGAATGATGTGTTCCATGTCATGTGTAAGAACTCTTGTGATACAAATACTAATTTTTCACGAAAGGGAGGATGTCACAAGAATCACATTTAATATGCTAGACTCGAGCGTCGACTATTTAGTTAAGAAAATATCCATTAATGTTTATCCGTTCCCATGGTATCATGCGCAGTTGTGCACGTCTGTTGTTGTCATCAACGGTCTAATGAAGAACATGGTTCCAAGTCGTGTCTCGAAACTGACAATCCATATATTGTCGTATATTTGTACATTATTGACCAAGAACAAATCTACGAATATATTAAATTTTGGAGTATATTATAAATTGAAAACGGTGCTGAATTTTACGAACACTTTTTTGATGGGCGTACTCTATCAAGGACTACTATTCATACGAACTACCAATTGCTCTCACATCGGTATTCGTCCTGCGTGGACATCGCATATGTGCATGAAATCAAATTGAAAACAGTGCCAGAAGTAAGCGTGCTATTGGTGAGATTCTGATCTACCAAACTTATATTGGATCCCAAAGTTGCACAAAATTCCACACAAACAAAGATATATTTCAGGTTCAGCATCATGTTCTACCAAAGCCCTTTCTAAAATATTAACTGTTATATTGTCTAAAATTAAACAGGGTCTCCAAAAGTACTCTGAAACCATCTATTCTAGAAGTGGTATAAATCAAATGTGGATATTAAAAAATTCCAAATCTTTATTGGAATATCTACATGCTCACACACTTTCAAAAGTAACGTCTATCAAAACAATTGATTTCTCCACTTTGTACACAACTATACCTCATTCTGAACTGAAGTCTCAGCTTAGAAAACTAATCAATAATTCATTTTTCTCTTAAAAGGGACAACGTCGGTACCACTATATTGTAGTTAAATATAATACCGCTTATTTTGTTAAAGGCGACTCTGATGCCCCATACAAATATACTGAAATAGATGTGGTAAATATGGTTAATTTTCTGATTGATAATATTTTTGTGGAATTTGGTGGTCGAATATTTCAACAAACTATTGGTATTCCCATGGGTACAAACTGTGCACCATTATTGGCAGACCTGTTTTTATACTCATATGAATCAGATTTTATCCAACAATTACAAAGAGGAGGTTCTTAGAAACTAATATGTAATTTTAATTTCACTTTCCGATACATAGATGATGTATTGTCGCTGAATAATCCCAAGTTTGGTGAATATTTGAATGTCATATATCCTAAGGAACTTGAAATTAAGGATACTACAGAATCCGCTAATTTTTCCAACTATCTAGACCTGAGGTTGGAGATTGATAATGATTTTAACCTGTAAACTAGATTATATGACAAACGTGATGATTTGAATTTTTCCATAGTCAATTTCCCTTTTCTAAGCAGCAACATTCCTATGTCACTGGCATATGGTGTGTTTGTTTCTCAACTTATACGCTATTCCAGAGCTAGTTGCAAATATGAGGACTTTGTCTATCGAAGTGCCCAGCTAGTCTCTAAACTGCTGCGACAAGGATATGTTTTACCAAGACTTATAGCTGCGTTTAAGAAATTCTATGGACGTCATCATGATCTGGTTGATAAATACAGCAAATCCATGTCTGCCATGCAACTAGGTCTATTTTCATGTTAATTTTGGGGAATTCATGACGGGTGCCACTAGTGGGGCAGGAAATGCTCACGCTTTCCGGAACACCTGATTTCACCTCCTAATGGCCATTTTGGGGGGTTCATGAGTTTCTCTGTCATTTTTATTTCTCTCACTTCGTATGCCTGATATGACTTTCTGTCCCCGGACTATGAGATTGGATAACGGACCCTGTTTTGTTTGCTCGGAATACTTAATACTGGGTATTGATTCCACGTCTATTGACTACCTTTATATGGGGAGATCTGATGCTTTGCACCAGGTTTGATTCTTGTATGATATTGAATCTCTGTAAAATAAGTCTCTACACTGCTGCCACTAGGATGTGTTGTACTGAGTGTAAAACCTGCATTAAAGAGAATCGATGGATATCCATTATGATCTGTACAACACATGCCTTCACCACCAGAGTGATGGTCCTTGGTCGCTCGAAAAACATTTTACTTCACATCATCAATTTGAGCAACAATCATTGTTTTTACCATTGGCAGCATACTGACACAGTGCCCTATGTATTTGTACTTAATGTAAGGGCGTGGACGTATGGAGATCAGCGAAAATAAAGTTGTAGATCCATGCTTATTTCACAGCATCACTCAAATGAAATGCGTTGAAATTCTGCACGATGCCAATCGGTGACCAACACTGGGCGGTTCCCCTGACGGCCATCGCTTTATCGACAACCTTACCACACCGTGGTATGTGTATAATGTTATGTCATGTTTGTTACAGTATGTGTATTCCCACAAGGGTGAGTTTTTATTATTTGGATACTTTGGTGTTTATTATAGTCAGCCATACAGTCGAACTAAAAAAGAATACAGGATATTCAGATGAAATCGTACTTAAATGAAACTATAAGTTTCCCAGTACAAAGATACAATGGTGATTCTAATGCATGTCTGTTACAAGCTATTTAATTTTACCTGAATCCAGATTTAAACTACGTGCAAGTGAATATATCGGCCTAATGCGAAAACATGCATTGGTGCGTGTGTTTGTCAGCAATTTTGGTACAAGCCACAAGCGTGTTCAGTCAAGGTAAACTTGACACGAGGAATAAACAATTTGAATAAATTGCATTATATGATAATATTATAACCTATAACCATGCAATTTTCCGCGACAGAAACACGACAATCCCCTTTCTCTGATATTTCCAGGAGTCGGAATATCTACTGGCTGTAACGCGACACTGGTGTTCGACTACACACCGGCATTGCCATCTTTGGCCTTTTTATTCTGGTATGAAAAGGGAGCCACCACACCAGATGATTCAACGATACTGTCGTACACTACTTCCGGTGGTCTAACATACTTCGGCACGTACAACAGTACAAAATTTGGGCATCAATTTGACGACACCAACAGCAAGACTACCTTGATAATTTATGACACTGCAGCCTCAGATCTGGCGCGGTATGAGGCTCAAGTGACACAAGGTGAAACGTACAACAAAATATTCGACGTCAACTATATTGTTACGGGTGAGTAGTATGATACGAATGCTACTACTACTACTAATAATATTATGGCCTTGTCGGAAATATTTAAAATTTATTTCATTTCCGCTTAAAGTTCGCAAGCGTTTACATGTACACGTATTGAGTCTCCAAACAAAGAATAGGATAATAATCTTTATACAAATTACTAGTATATTATTATACTTAACGTGATATATTTTTGCAGACACTGAGATTGCTGCCATACATTCCATGGTGTGTGGTGCTGAATACGACGCTGACTCAGTCCATGAAGTGAACACATCATGTACGAGGTACCAGGTGGTGATGCCGTCTGGATTCAACCATCCCTTCACAACAACCGCACAACTGACTGGAGCCGAGTCCAGGACTGAAACTCAGACGGACTCAAACTGCACACCGGGCGATGATCCTTGCGTCTTGACGTTTGACTTCGGTACATCAAAAGTCGTAAACGGGAGCACGGTTGAGATCTCTGTGGACTTACAGCTCGTCTGTGAGCCGCCGGCAGTGTCCACCTTCAGCTTCTTCTACATAGACCCAGAGCCAGGTATGTATGCTTTGTATTTACGTACACCTCCCTTAATGAATCGGGCAGCTCCTAATTAAAAAGTGCGTTGATTGTGGTGTATAGTGTACGTATGGACGAACTCCATGTGTGTATATGTGTGATGAATGTGTGATGGTTGCGGTGGTGGTGGTGAATTGGAAATCCCCAAAATGGGTTGCATCTATCAACCATTAAAAAAAGAAAAGAATGGCATTCTTGTTTTTGGACAAATATACTGTCGTGAAGCATATTTTGTAGCCATTCTATTGTATATATATATATATATCTTCGTACTGCTTTAATTGGAATTCTACAATAATGAAGGAATTCACTATTTTGTAGAAGAAACTACCACCACCCCCGCAACCACCACTGCCATCGCCACTAACACTGAGCCTGCCGAGAACACAACACCAACACAAACATACAGCTTTGACAGTAATGGAACCACCACGGAAATCGTATCCACCCCTGGGCCAGAATCACCTCCAACCACTGAGGAACCAGAAACCAAGGGTGTGGCCATATGGCTGATCATCGTAATAATAATAGCTGTTCTTCTGGGCATCTGCATAGTGGTGTGCATAGTCGTGTGCGTGACGCAGAGAAAGGCGAAGGTTCCCAGCACTGGGCATCTTTCCCAGCAGAGAATCCCAAGAGGTGATCCGCAAGGAGCTGAGAATGACTATGTCGAAGGCCCGCGGTGCGTCAATGACCCGGCCAAAGCGAAAGCTCTCGGCTTACCCGTCTGTGTGGATGTCAGAAATCCAGAGTTCTCCTCATATACACTACCGGGGACTGATAACCCTGGATACCAGCCCACTTTCGGCAACGGGGTTTATGTACAGTAATGCAACAGTGATTAACGCGAGTGACAGAAAATTGAATGATTTCAAATGAATTCATTCGTGATATTAAAAAAACAGGATCAGTGTGGAATTTTAACTACTAATATAACATGACTGGAACACGACTGTATATATGCAATATATAAACAGTATTATATTTATCCACGTGAACAAAATTTTCACGTATACTATTTCTGTAGTGATAACACATGCAAATCAAGTATATATATTTTAGTAGTTTACAATAGTTATTTCTTAATTATATAGAGTTTACCAATTGTTGTATGTGGTGCAAATGTGATCACTGAGTGAATATAACCAATAATCTTATTTCGTGTTTGTCTTTAACCCGCAGTGAGATGGTTGTCTGATGTCATGTTGATAGTATGCCCGTTCTCTCTAAAATCTAAAACAAATTTTCAGCATTACTTCCTAGGTTCTTCGTGGCA
This sequence comes from Terebella lapidaria, assembly GCA_949152475.1. NCBI lineage: Eukaryota > Metazoa > Annelida > Polychaeta > Terebellida > Terebellidae > Terebella > Terebella lapidaria. The sequence continues at coordinate 35,848,221 of OX424559.1, read as the reverse complement.
AATTGTAACAGAAATTCGTCTAGTAGTCTATGTCCTCTAAATATAGATTGATGCAAACGAATTCTTAACATGTTGTTTATCTTTTTACTTGATCTCACTGTCGTGTAGAATTATGTAAGAAGTTTTTACCATTTGAGGGAAGCTACAAGTGCCTTGATACTTGAAAAACATTGAAACATAAGAGTGAAGTTGATGACCTGTTCAGGGGGACTTGAGCTTTCTAGCATCTTTGTGACAGTCACTCTATCGCGTCGACTCTAGAATACACACGAAACATGATACCAAGCATGTCGTTTTATGCCCCTATCCATCTGATCTTTCACATGTTCACGAGGGGTTGAACCTTTCCCACTAATGGCTGTGTGAATAACTTCAGAATTAGTTTGATGGTATTTTTGTTTCAAATTCGTTCACATTTGACGCACAAAATAACTGCAATGAGTTGGGTCATATGTTTCTACTCTATTTCATATTCAATGTATATGAAGTCAAGCAGGAAGGTTGAATATTATATTTAAAAACTATTGATGTATAGCTAGTCTGTAATTTTTTATTGTGTGGTCTTGTCGTTATAAACGAATGATTTTTTTTTTTTAAATACCCTCCTGGCGAAGTAGTAATATGAAAGTAGCTTCAGATTCTCTCCAGTCATTCTATTTTTAACCCAGAGGGGACCCTGAGGGATCTGAAAAATACAACAACAAAAAACAAGAGGAAAAGTGTTAGAAACTTGTGGGGTTGATTTTGTGGATTACTAGTATATACATTCACCTGACGGTAAAATACATTTATGAGGCAATTTCGGTTTTCGGTCCATGACGAAACAATTGCAATTGGTTAAACACCATGTTTCTTTCAAATTATATATATTCGGATGAATATATATTCAATGAACACTTGAACAGGCTGGTCAATGTGTATTATACCAATGATAATGTTTATATATTACTATTGTCGATAATTGCTAATGTATAATTCCGCCCGAAGCTGTCGCCATGTTTACCAAGGTGGACACACCCAATGTAGACAGCCAAAATACCTGTCATCCCAGGCGCGCGATACATCGATTTATACCTTACCTCACCTCGACGACCTAGATATGACTCACAAACAACATTATGCAACTGGAAGCTAAGGGGTTAAAGTAACCCGCATCGACCTGAAACATCTGTCCAATAGCAGGGCCCCTTAACGTCTGCCGCCACGTCGATGCTTTTACCATTATTAGCAACAACGTCAACAATATTCAGCTTGAAATGGGGGAAGTGTGTCACAGAAAAGGAAGTAACCACTAGACGGAATCGACATTCGTGCTAGCCAATCAGATTCCACTATTCTGCTCGAAACTCCAGTTGGGAAATCCCCGTCGCCACAAAATTATCATATTATGCAATGCCATTATGCAGGTAAAATTCCCAGGTATGCATAAATATAAACACCGTCTACGTCTGAAGTATATTTCTGTCTCGGTTTGACGATTATGTGCAAACATGTTTTGTATATTTCTATTGACTTGGAGTTGACAGAAGAGATTGGTGCATGAAAGATTAGGAAAAATGTGGCTGCTCAGAACCTTTGCCAAAATTTTATCATTGTAGAAAACACTCAACTGTCAATAATTTATTTTACCCGTATACACACGTGTGGGAAGTCCGTATTATTCTAACAATAAAATATGTATTCATGGAAATCAGTAATACATAAGCGTATTTTAATTTGGATGACAACTGATTGTTTTCATAACTTCTCAAAAAAGTCTGAAATCTCAAGCGAAATGTCATCTGACATTTTTATTGTTGCTGTTTTTTCTTCACTCGTATATCAACTGCATCTATGCTCTGTTTCGTTAAAAATTAAGATTAAGTTTTCGCTTATATTTTTGCGATGTTAAAGGGTATCATGTTATAACTTGGTAATTTTCTACAAAATTTCAAACCTCTACATAAAAAATTGAGAGAGCTGGCAATCTATAACCACAGGAACCTGGGCATATCGCGGCTTTTTGTCTTATTTACATCCTCCAGGAAAACAATTAATGTTGTTATTTTGGACCAGAATTCACATTTGGGCGCATTCTATACAAAAAAATAATACTCTCAATAGCTTACACCGCTACAAAAACAAGCACATGCACAAAATCGCGCGCGGACACAGAAATTCCATGACAGGGCTGATATCAATCAACATTGAGGTATATCGCCAACTTCTGTTTTTATTTTCCCGTTAGAAGACGGGTAGATGGTTTGGTAGATGATTGGTAGATGATTGCATTTCAATATCATAAACCAGTTTGGTCAGACAAATAAAGCAACACATGTTTTCAAACGTTGGACGGATGCTAATTGTCCCAGTCTGAGACACATATGCAAAAACACCAATACAATTGCATTGTTCAACACGTTCACAGCCACGGTGCGATGGCCTTTAACTACATTAAAAATGTATCTCTCTTCATGGTATTTGTGTCGAAATCAACCTCGGAATCGACATTTCTTCTGTGTAGACTCCACGTGTTGCCCGGAAGGTTTCTGTATGAACGGAGGGACTTGTTTCTGTGAGGGTCTAACTCCGCAGTGCGCATGCCCGGAGGATTTAGAAATCATCAACACTTGTGGAAGTGAGTTATTGACAATTTATGTGAAAATCTGAAATTGATTTAATGACATTTCAAGGAAAGAATTTGGTGTTATATTTATATTGGTTTTTCTTTTCATTCTCAGACGATTGTTGTCTAGCCGGTTTCTGTGAGAACGGAGATACTTGCTTCTGCGATGGCGATAGTCCGAAATGCAGCAGTGGACATGCGCAGTGTGAACGTGAGAACTTTTCCCGTCACGCATGAATTTCCATCTCGCAATAGTTTGATCTTGAGAATAACCAAGCTGTCAACATTAGATGTATCCCCGTTTAATATAATCTGATGGTCGGTCTTGGGTTACTCATTGTCTGGTATTATATTTCAGGGAACGATGAAGTTGCGAGAGGTTGCACACCCAAGAAATCGACCATAAACATTCCTCTAATAGTCGGTCTAACAGTGGGTCTCGGGCTTGGGGTACCTCTTGTCATCGTCGCTATTGTATTACTCGTCCGTTGCCACGGGAAACCCCGGAAAGCTCCGCGCATCGGGAACACTCGGGAATCCGCGGACACGAAAGTTTCGGGCGATACATCGGTGGAGAACGAAGCTTACTCAGCCAGACCGTGAAATGGGACTTTCTAGAGATGTGATTTACCCCATTCAACTGATGTTTTAATAATTCTGCCGATGTGCTTGACGTTCTGTTGATGTCCATGATAGTTTCTTGTGAACCCATGAATATCCGTACTGTACCCAATATAATGTTTTGCTCGTTGGACATGATATTTTGGGTCCGCTTTTGTTGTATATTGTTATTGTATATTGTTGTTGCATGTTATTATACGATAATCTGTTGACCAACGAATCAATATCCTTTTGTCTTATGATTGGATATTTCACAAGGATATTTTGTCTCTTATAATTGCTCTGATGTTTATTAAAGTTCCGATGTAATTGTGACTTATTGTTTCGCGACTTATTGTTTAGTTGTTGACTTCAGGTATCCTATTGGCCACACGCAATTTCCATTGAGGGTCACATATTCATGTTTCACGATTTCGATTTACATAAAGACTGAATGAAGACATGTGACAATCAAAAGATACTGTATGCTTACTTGTATAACTAAATATTATGATTTATGATATTTATTATCGTAGGGTATGAGTATCTGTTTTTCAGAGAGTTTGGTATGGAGCAAATGAAGAATTCGTTATTCAGATTTACGTGATGGTTTGTGCCACTATTTAATTATTGAATAGTGGCAAAATAATTAATAATTTAATTACTGGTTTGAATGTCCTTTGATATATTTACATGTCTACCTGTTCTTTTTTTTAAATACTATGTGATAAGTCTATAAATACTTTTACCGTGTTTGAAATAAATATGTGTCTGAATCCCTGGAAACTTCTCAATTTTGTCACAAGTAACTTATACTATAAACAATTAGCTTGTGGTCGGTTTTTTTTAATTCTGCCGATGTGCTTGAAGTGACATCGATTTCCATGACATGGTTTTGCATGCAGGGTTAAATTCAAAAATTTGTCCCAACAGTGGGTTTCGGGCTTGGTATACCTTCTGTCATCGGCATAATTGTATTTATCGTCCATTGCCACGGGAAACCTGGAGCACCACCGCGCATCGGGAACACTCGGGAATCCCTAAACACAAAAGCTTTGGAAAGTTTGTATAGATCGGCGGAGAACGAAGACTTTCAGAAATGTGATTTGTCCAAAACAAATGGTGTTTTATGAATTTTGCCAATGTGCTTGACGTTCTGTTGATGTCTATTAATCGTTTCTTGTGAACCCATGAACGTCCGTACTGTACTCCATATAATTTTTTGCTCGTTGGACCTAATATTTTTGGTCCGCTTGTTGTGTATTGTTATTGTATACTGTTATGTGATGATTATCATGGGATATCATTATATTATGCTAGAATCTATTGATCAATAGATCAATATCTTTTTGTGTCATGGTTGGTATTTCACAAATATATGTTTGTCTCTCGTAATTGCTCTAATGTTGTAATTGTGACTTGTGGTTTTGCTCTCGACGCAATAGGGCTCTACAGCGGAAGTGATGATCGATAGAAAATTCCAATGAATTTATTCACCCGGGGATAAGCACCAGAGACTTGCCTATCTTTTACCTGGGTTGCGATTACCATAGAGATTTTAAGTATATAAGCAATTCTTTAGTGTGTCCTGGCATACACGATGAAGATATACAGACACAGTAAATTGTGAAAGATAAAATTGTCCAATTCCACAGCAATGCATATGCAAGATTCGAAAGGGCACTGAAAAAATAGGACTTCGACTAAAGCGTTGCTCCAGTGAAATTTCCGGCAGGTGGCTTGTTATTCTAAATTTTGGCACATATTTACCTGTTTTGTGCTTTGGCTAGTTACATAAGACATATTATTTCAGCAGTTATTGCCGTTGAAGAAAATGGGCGAAAGCTGGGAATATTTTCCCAGTGACACATAATTCTCTAGGGACTTGACAGCCCTATAGTTGTCGCTTCATGTAACTTGGCCGTGCACAGTCTTCATTGGTGGTCAGAGCAAGAATGTACACGGTCCTTGATCACAGATTCATATTTCATGATTTTGATTCACTGGATGAAGATATGTGACTTTCAAATGATACTGTATGAATATGCAGAAGTGTGATAGCTCGTCATTCAAAACATGTTATGACTTATGATATTTATTCGGGTAGTGGATGTGCAAATTATGAATACATGCTTTTCAATTTGATATGGTGCGAAAATGAATAAATCGTTATTCAGATTTGTGTGCTAATTTTTTATTGGTTTTTGCCACTAAATCCAATAATTAGTTTCAATATCATTCAAAATGATACATGTGTGGTTGTTTTTTTTTTGTATTTAACTTTTTGATATTTTCACATACAATTTTACCGTGTTTCAAATAAATATATATCTGTATCCGTGAAAACTTCTCAATTTTGTCAGAGTTGACTTTAATTTTTATAATAGTACAACAACATAATCACTAATAATATATTTAGAGTTTTGACCAATGATGCTATCTTTAATGAGAAACTTTTCATGCAGATATTCATGCAAATTCTAATATCTATACCGAAGTTATATTAATTGTCGGTGCATACATGTATGTTATATAGTATATATCCGCAAACAGAAATTATAACAATTGGTGGTATTGAGTAACGACGGTGCTCAAAATTGTGGATATCGTTAACTTGTATTTGTGTATGGTGCACGCATGCTAATTAAAATATGATTTTATATCCTCAAATCAAAATGCATGCTGCTTCTGATGTGGGATTACATGGTACAGTTTTCACAACAGAAACCACAACAACAATCTCCACAACAATTACATCAACCACATCCACGCCCACAACAAATCAAGATATACCCACAACACCACCAACAACAACAACACCACCAACAACAACAACAACACAAGCAACAACAATAACTAGCAATGAACTCAGTAAGTGACATCAGATTGGGTGATGGTATTTCATTTTTGTATTTCGAAATGCATTTCTTTATTTTTCTCTCTACATATATTTTTACCTAATTTTTTGGTGATTGAATGGATTATTACGTTCGATCGAAACATTTTAATAGATAGCTTAAATGCTTCTGAGTTCAATATAAGTGGGTATTTTTTATGCACACACTGGATATAAGAGGTGTCACGCCCCTGCATTTTGAGAAAAAAAATACAGTGCTTTCCAAGCTCTCCGATTTGGGTTCAAACATGACCTGGAATGAGTAGTATTTCTCTTGGTGCTGATATAACAATATGTGATATTCTTACTGAGAAAACATGAATCTCATTGAACACGTTCCTCGTTGTTTAGTAACTATCATTCCTTGTCTGCAGAAATGACTAGGCTTGACGCTTCTTATATCCAGTATGTACAGTGGATCCTGCGCTAGCGACCACCTGTCGTTAGAGACCACCCTGGTTTGAGATACCGATCTTCTCAGTCTCAAATTACCTTCTTCAAAGCAACTGCCTTCGAAAACAAGAATTTTTAAAAAAATAGTTTTCATATTAAACATGTGGAATTATTTGAATGAGGCGTATTTACATCAAATTTTATGACTACAACCAGTCATTTGGGAAATTTTGCTCATTTGAACAGTCGATTAAAACGTAAATACATGAACTGTATCCATCACACACAGATGTAAACAAAGCATCGAAATGCGAGATAGACTAACAATTCCATGCACACCATGGTGTATCACTGATTATTTTCTCATAACAACACTACATATGCATATACAAACTTGTCAATGTACTCGATGTGGACATTTAATGGAAACTTGGGCATATGTTCACATTTGAAATTGATGGATACAGTTCGTTATTTTATATACAAAACTGGGATAAAATGTGTGTTAAAACACGTCAGATGAAAAGACAATTTGGACGGATCGTTATCATCAAAATGAATGTGCACACGCTTTGGTAACTTGCATCATATGTAAAAAAAAAGTGCATACATTCGAAGGCAGTTGCTTTAATGTGATGAACCTGCCTTGAGAGACCACCTGTCATTTAAGACTACCTTTCTGAGGTTACCACTTGGGTGGTCTTGAAACACAGGATCCACTGTGCATGTATGTGGGTCTATTTATTTTTACGTATAGGCCTATTCATTTTAAATGACTAAATAATATGATGTATGCATTAGTTCAACAAGATCAACAACGAAAGCTAGCCTTTCTCTTCAACATGTGCATGTAGTGTGTTTTATGTCTACATGTAGTATGTTTGTTTAGACATGCGCATGTTCTAATATTTTTTTTTAAAATTATTTTGACAGTTTGCTATATTTATTGAATTATAGTTTCGCTTCCTGTAGTTGCATACATGTATTTTATTTCTTTCAAAATAAAACACAAATTAGGAGAAAAAGTAAAACTTAAAATTAAAATAAATGCAAATTTTGAAAAAAAAACTTTTTATATATTTATATTCAAACTCATCAGCCTCTGTTGAAACATGTCTGTTGTTATATTATGAAACACAAAGACTGCTGCCCAGACGGTTTCTGCAAAAACGGGGGAATATGTTCCTGTGACGGGGGCAGTCTGAGATGCAACTGTCCTGTGGATTCAAACTTCACCAGAACTTGTGAAAGTGAGATTCGCAAGCACTATTGATGCATTTCGTCTTGATATTATTTTCGCACTTTAACATGATCGCAAAAGTAACCACGTTCATTGCTATATTTCTATCAACTCCGCTTAAATATGCGTATTTTGCAACTTACTGTTTGATATGGCTATCAAGTAAAGCATAGTACTATAATTGTTATTGAAAATTTTTGGAAATTTTAGTCCTACTCCAGTTTGCCTACATGAAATCTACCTATATGATGACGATATTGCTGCAGGCGGATGTGACGTAGGGAAGTCACGTGGAGGATGCACGTGTTACCAAGGAGCCACATGTGTTGATAGCAGTGACGGGTGTACTTGCATTTGTCCTGCCTACCGCACCGGGGACTCATGTGACACATGTAAATCTGTCATATTAGGACACCACATGCATTTATTTGCTCTATATTGACATTTAGTAAATAAGAAATTGAGAAAACAACTGAACACTTTCGATCACTCGTTTCTCGTTCCCCTGGAGTGATGTCTTTAAAAGTCCCCATAACTACTTGCTTAAATGAAGCTGAATATACATCTCCGAAAGTTCAATGAACTAGTTAGATTCATATTCGTGTTATCTTAAAAGGTATCCACTGCTCACCCAACCCCTGTGCCAATGGCGGGACGTGTTCCTGTACGACCAGAGACCCGTACACATGCACGTGTGACAATAACTACACAGGAACAAACTGTACCAACGGTGAGTCAACACGAGAATAGGAAATTCATTTCAGGCATGTAGTCAAATTTTATATGTATCGAATATGTAGCTCTTTTGGAAATATAACATGCGTTGCCTGCCAGTAAACTATGCATCGCATTTCGTGCATGCATAGTATATCATGTTAACATATCATTTATACATATATATGGAGAGTATGCATCGCAGATTTATAAATAAATACTCACTATTATTCAGGCTATTATTCAGCTTGAACACATTGCTCTCAAATGTGCAAATTTGATTGCGTTTTTTTTTTTTGCATTAACAACTCCGACAGCGTGTTCCTTGCTTGCTGGAAGCCCCAACACGGGCATCGCCACGACCAGACTAGGGGACAACTTCACTCTCACCTGTGAAGCCAACACGTCAGCCCGATTGACGCTCTACAGCAGCGAACAACCATCCTATGACCCAATCACGTTTACAAAACTGAACGAGTCCAGCTCCACAATGAGAGAAGTGTCGTACACCTTCAGTCCCGTGACGCTGAGTACAGGCACTTTGTACTACTACTGTGTGGCTGAGAGGGGGTGTACACAGTCCAGACAGTACAGAGTTCTGGTCAGGGAGCCGGACTGGGGTACGGAAATTTAGTAGTGTTCGTTTCATTCCCCAGAAGTTTTCACATTTGTTCTATACCTTTTTCTTGGACAATCTGCACCATATACTGTTTCAAGAGATGTGACACGTTTGGGGAAAATGATGTACTATTTTCTATTGTATTTTATTTTTATATTGTGATAAGGTTAATATTAGTATCCTGTATGTTTCAAATATTGCGGTCAAATATAACGCCATTAAATGTATATCTTGATCAAAAACAACATTTATCTCGAAACTTCATCATTTTTTTAAGAATTAGAACCAATCAGCTGGGAGCCCGTCTCCAAGGGTGATGACGTCACTGTCAACTGTACCGTATCCGGAGATCCAGAAGCCTCTGTACACTGGTGGTACTATAGACACACCGCCTCCGGTAACATGACCACTCCAGCCCCTGACGAGAACGTCGTCTACGTCGACAACGCCACGATGGGTCAGGCTGTACTCAGCTTGACAGCAGTCGGGGAAGAACTTGACGGCAGAGTTTACTTCTGTAGAGCGTTTTACCTGGATCTCGTTCATGAGCGGTTTGGCTCGTACAACATATCATTGGTCTCAGGTTCGTGTTGAATTATGTGTGTGTTGTTTTATTGTACTAGTTGAGAATCTAAACAATTTCTTATTCGCGTCAGTGTTGCTTTGAATCTCAGTGAATGATTATGTTAAGATGGGTTGATCATGTAACATGTGTAAACAGTACCTGTTTTGAGGGTAAAGTTTAGCAAAATAAAAACAATTTTATTGTATAATGGTTACCTCAATATAACTCTGTTTCTGCGTAACTGTTGTTTTTGGACCATACAGACCAGCCATCGAGGAGTATTCTGCCGTTAGTACTCCCACAAATCCTGATCTATGTCATTTTCGCTGTGGTTGGGATATTGTGGGTCCTCTTTGGAATCGTCAAGAAATGCGAGTATTGCGAAACGTCAATTACAAAATAATAATATATTATATATAATATATATTTTGAATAATATATATACAAAAATATACATGTTGGTGTGTGGAATTTTACAAGCGTGCAAAAAAAATATCATATCGTTCCAGGTAATTATAGGAACGCGAGAAGAGACATGTGGCTGATCCTAGGGTTGTTTGATATGCTAGTCTTTGTCGTTGTTATCACCGTGACTCTAGTTGTGGGAGAATATGGGCCAGGTATGGAACATGCTACCGTATAAATTCACCCAAAGAGTACACCTACGATGTATGTATCACACCGAACTCGTTTCGTTTCTATCAAATTTTTGGTTTACACGGAAACCAGGTATTCACATGAATATTGTGTAAACAGGTGTATATTATGTCATACTCCAGGCCCCAACTTCTATTTTTTGATGAAAAATAAATAACAAAAACAACCAGCTTCATTCAATTTCATATCCGTGTCGGTTGTTAAGAACGCAATTTTGTCTGGCGGGTAACACTTTTGTCGACCTATATCAACATATTCATGTTCTTTCGCAGACGAGGAAGCGCTTGTGATTGGTTTGAACATCGGTTTTATGCTGGCGTGTTCAACAGCCGTGCTAATGTTTGGACTAGTCACGCACATTCACTTTGACGATATTGAAGGTACACTCAGGCTCCACATAATTATCTTGATGTCTGGAAATTTTTCATGACATTCGATATGAGACCCTCGTAAACTCCACTTACCTTTCAAATGCTCTGTCTTGAATGCATAATGTATTTTCATGAGAATGTGCATACGCATTCTTGCATATTATCATATGTTATGTAAGTGTTTATCTTGCCTCAATTCGCGTCGTACAGGACTAAAAATATACGGTGTATTGTGTGTCCTATTAACAGGTCCCCGCAAACCACAAGAGAAAGACGAGAAAAATGACCGAGATACCAGGCGAGTATTTACATTTCACACAATTTTTTTTCTTTCAAAGAGGGTCTACATGCGAGACAACTTTTCGTCTTTTTAGGTTACCGTCCAAAAGGCCCGGAAGGCTATAATTGGCATGGCGTCGTGTCCGTAATCCGTTGTCCACATTTTTATCTTTAAAGTTTACGATCAATTCTTTCTAAGATTTTGAACCTAAAGCTACCTAAAGCTATTCCAAAAGAGAGGTATTTTCATTTTTTTTAAATGGCGGCCATCTTTGACAATTTTAAAACTCTGTTCAGTAACTTTTCTCTATTGAAGTGGGCCATTTTGGCCCCAAACTTGACCCAGATCTTTTATGCTTTATAATGGGACACATTGTTTTCATAGGGAATAGGAATTAATTGTGGACATATAGGAGATGAATTGAATTTGACCTTTAACCTAATATTCACAGTCTCATAACTAAATGACAAATATCTCGCTGCTTATTGACTTTATAGATTGGAAATCAATTTTGGATATATGATAATGATATATGATATCATGATATATGACAAATATTCCGATGACTTTGAATTTGATCTTTGACCTCATTTTCTCGATCATGGGACGAAATGGCTAATATTTTGTTTATTATCGACCTTACAACTTTATTTTCACAGGATACAATTGGTAATATCTCTCCTATTAATGAATTTACAGCTTGGTAATCAATTGTCAACATATAGGAAATGATATATGCTGAACATTCTCGTGACCTTGAATATGACTCCTGATCTTATTTTCAAGGTCACTTTACAATATGGCTAATATATAAAACATATATTGTCCGGTAACATATCTTAGCTCTTGGGCTAACTTTTTGTCTACGAAGAATGACTTTATGGTGATTCGCTCAAAGTCAATAAATACCGAGTAAATATCATAAGTTTTTCGGTCACGTCATTACGCACGATTTGTTATTTAAAATTATCTTTGAAATGTTTACTGTAACCTGAGCCTCGATCCTCTTCACAGAAATGCTGACACAAAAGACAGGACTCGGACCGTTAGACCGCCCAGACGGGGCAGCTTGGTCAGACATCTGAAAACACCCGAGAAGGCCCAGAGACAAGGGGCTCTAGACCCTCTAGCGCGCCCGGCGTACGTACATACCTGTCATACTGAGATAAATTCTGCGACATGTTAAACAATTAATTGTCTATCACTGTTGGCAATAATACTTGTTTTCATATAATTGTCATGTATCAAAGTGAAACAAGAGAGACATTTTACCTGCATCATAAGTAGAAATTCTCCACCATGCAAATAAAATCCTTGAGAATGGGATTCTGCACAAAACCATTAAATTTTTGCACCATAACAGTTCTATTCCTGTTTTGGTTGTATTTTCAGGTTACCAGTCCAGCAAATGTCGTCGCCTAGAAAGCTACCACCTCTAGATAACAACAAAGTAGCACCCATCAAAGATACAGATATATAAATGTTTTGTGTTATAAATTATGAAATATTCGACTACAATATTATTTGTTATGGAATATGCTTCAAAGCATCATGTTGATTATTGCATATTTTTTCATTTTGATGTAGAATATTTTTGTTGAATCCTCTCCTCCTAGATTACAACAAAGTCACACATCAAGGATACAATAATTATTTACATTATAAATTATGAAGTAATATAGTGCGAGTATCATTTGTTATAGATTATTTTTCATAGTATTGTTTAGAATATTTTACATTTGTATTACTAGTGTATATTTGTAGGCCATTTTCGTTGTATGTAAATGTCTAAATGTTGTCATTTTTGCAAATGTTATGCATTCCAACATTCATCTTTTGTAGTGTAGACCAATTTCCAACATGGGGGTAAATCAACTAGTTTAGGAAATACCATAGTGTGCCCTGAAAAGTTATGTGATGTAAATGTTGTTGTTTTTCTATCATTTTTAATGTGTAGAAAATCGTAGAAAATTGCGCAACTATTTTTGGTAAAAAAAATAGGGTAAAAGATGCATGAATATTTCCAAAGAGAATAGGGTCGAATCTATTCGGCACTAGTTATCGACAAAGTAATATGGGTTTTAAAAATAGTTCTCAAATAATATTTGAAAATATATATTCAGGCGAATTTTCAATACTCACACAAACGTATATATGACGAAAACACAATATTGCATAATAATAGGACTATGTATGGCATATAGTCGCAACGTTCTTTTCATCCAGTATAAGTCAATTTTCTTTTACGTCCCTTCATAACCGATGTATGTGTGATTATAGCTTTTTATGATAATATTTAAGTAGCTTAGCAATGACAACTTTTCTCTAAACATATTTATCAGTCAATGTTGAGTGGCAAATATTCAAGCTATAGTATAATTTTTCAATGTGTTAATATGCTATGTGATCGCTTTCATTTTCAATATTGCCTAGTATAGTATGGGGAAGAATGTAGGGGGTGACAGGTGCTCAGTATAGCAGTGATAACTGAATTGATTTATTTATGTGATATGTATTCCTAGTCTGAAAATAGATACTTTAGACAGTATCACGGTACGATAGCCTCTGTTCTGATATTGGTTGAAATGCCAGTTATATCTATGTTGTTTAATTTATATCGTCTTGTTGTAGATATTGCTTATAAAGCTCATGTCCGTCCAGTTGTTTTATTGAAAATAAATAATACGTTTTTCACTCACTATGTGTCTTTCATGTTTTTTTCTCAGAACCAAAATCATGGTTCTGTTTTTTTTTTGGAAATGTTTTTAGGTGTAGATGACTTGACGGATTGAAAACACACAAGCATTCATCGGGGTTTTTGTTATAAATTATTAACCACTTATCAAACAAAGTGTCATCAAGTGTTTTGTAAATTGTTTCTTCAAAATGAAATACATATGACAGCATAATGCTCCAAAAGTTACGGTTCGTGCTGAAAAAAAACACTGCTTAATATAGAATCTCTAACTTCCTCGATCTGGTGACAGCCCTGAAAAAGGTACAAAAAAATGAAATATAATTTTTAATGCATAACATTTAGTAGGTCGATGCCCTCAGGGGAACAAATTTGTGAATGCTACTGATAAACACGTGCAGCGAGATGAATTATATCTTATGAAACGTGACTTCCTTGTTGAAACTTACAGGGAAGTCTCTATTCTAGCAGTAACATACAAGCGTTATGTAATATTGGTCGCCAGTCTAATGCGCAAGAGTATTACGATGTTTTGTAAACACGGCTTGTCCCACAAACAGGACGGTCCATGTAGTCATATCGATTTGCTAGTAGCCAACTACACGGGACGACACATTTGCTGGTGACACCTATCGGGAAATTTAGGAAAGACATGTAAAATTCTAACCCTTTATTAGATCTGAATATAACTACCCATTTCGAGCCTTTTGGAACTAACTTTCAGGCGTTGGCACGATGTAGTTTGCACCATCTTCAAATACATTACCGATGATATCAAATGTCATGATTGTGTAGAATTAGAAAGACGGAGTGCTGCCATCTGCTTTCAACCATATTTTCGCGACTAATGTAAATAAATGTAGAAATAAATGTAAACCCCGCGGCTAAAATCGCAGAAACATTTCTGCATCTGAAAATATTCAACACATTGGTCCACTAACTTGGTACAATGTCCCTAGAAACATGAAAGAAATGAAAACAATTAAATCTTTCAGTAATAGATTTACGAAAATGCTCATACAAAACTAATAAAGTCCACATATTTATAAATCCTAATTTCACTCGGTACAGAACTATCAGAATGGATTGTATATAACTAATCAATTATGACCAAATTAAACTGAAAAACAGTATTTCATGATATTTTATTGCATCAGTCCTTGTTTATATGTTTTATCAAAAATACTTTCTGTATATTCACTTCACATAATTTACAACTGACTGATAATGTTTTAACTTTATCATTGCTAAGGTCTTTTTTCTGAACTTGTTAATTTTAGCATGAACCGTTTTCTAATGTTAACTCCTAAATTACGTTCTTATTATTATTCCGCTAGGTGATCCATAACAAAAATAGCTAAATATCTTTGTCTAGCTAAATATAGCTAAATATCTTTATGTATTACTTCACCCAACATATGTGCCGAACTTGGTTTCAAGTTAAAATTCAAGTAATAATTGACCAAAACTGCATCTTAAGATGACGAAATTGAAGCCAGATCGAACTTTTTGCTAAAAAAAAATTATAGCCCCAAATATGTGCCGAATCGGTTTCAAGTTGAAATTCAAAGTAAAATTGGACCAAAACTGCATCTCAAGATGACGAAATTGGAGCCAGATCGAACTTTTTGCTAAAAATTATAGCCCCGAATATGTGCCAAACTTGGTTTCGAGTTGAAATTCAAAGTGAAAAATGAACAAAACTGCATCTCAAGATGACGAAATTGAAGCCAGATCGAACTTTACGCTGAAAATTATAACCCCAATTATTAGCCAAACTTGGTTTTAAGTTAAAAATCAAAGTAAAAGTTGACCAAAACTGCATTTCAAGTTGACGAAACAGATCGAACTTTTGGTTGAAAATTATAACCTCAAATATGTGCCAAACTTGGTTTCGACTTGAAATTCAAAGTAAAATTGGACCAAAACTGCATCTCAAGATGTCGAAATTGGAGCCATGTCGAACTTTTTGCTAAAAAAAAATTATAGCCCCAAATATGTGCCGAATCGGTTTCAAGTTGAAATTCAAAGTAAAAGTTGACCAAAACTGCATCTCAAGATGACGAAATTGGAGCCAGGTCTTTACTTTACGCTGAAAATTATAACCCCAATTATGAGCCAAACTTGGTTTCAAGTTGAAATTCAAAATAAAAGTTGATCAAAACTGCATCTCAAGATGACGAAATTGGAGCCAGATCGAACTTTTCGCTAAACATTATAACCCCAAATATGTGCCAAACTTGGTTTCAAGTTGAAATTCAAAGTAAAAATTAACCAAAACTGCATCTCGAGATGACGAAATTGGAGCCAGCTCGAACTTTTCACTCAATATTACAACCCCAATTATGAGCCAAAATTCAAAGTAAAAGCTGACCAAAACTGCATCTCAAGATGACGAAATTTTAGCCAGTTCAAACTTTTCACTAAAAATATTAACCCCAAATATGTGCCAAACTTGGTTACAAGTTGAAATTCAAAGTAAAAACTGACCAAAACTGCATTTCAAGATGAGGAATTTGGAGCCAGATCGAATTTTCCAACAGAAGTTATATTATAACTCAAAATTTGGTTCAAGTAGAAATTTGAAGTTAAAATTTACCAAAATTGCAACTCAAGATGACAAAGATGCAGCCAGATCGACCTTTTCACCACAAGTTATAATTTGATTCAAAATATGTGCCAAACTTGGTTTCAAGTTCAAATTCAGGATAAAAGTTGACCAAAACTGCATCTTAAGATAACGAAATTGGAGCCAGCTTGAACTTTCGACCATACGTTATACTTTCACTCTAAATATGTGCCAAAATTGTTTTCAATTTGAGATCACAACAACAAATTGACCAAAATTAAATTTGAAGATGACAAAATTTGAGCCCAATCAGACGTTTCATCTATTTTCACTCCAGATATATTCTAAATTGAGTTTGAAATTGAAATTCCAACTAAAAGTTAACTGAAAATGCATTTGATATTGAAGTTATCTGATGGTGAAAATGAATCTCGAATCTGATCGAACAATTTGGACGCCAAATTCCAAAATTGGGCATTTATCGACAAAAATGGCTGCCATTTTGGAAAAAAAACGATTCAATCAATGCAAAATAATGGTCCACAGATATGGGCCCATAGAACATATTTTGTGAATTACAGCAATATTCATCGAACAGGTTTTTTCCAGCTTTTGACAACGCCGATACCGACGCCGACACCGACGGACAGACGCCGGACGCCACATCGATAATAGCTCATCGGATCATAGGTTCGGTAAGCTAAAAATAGTGTCAGACTTTATAATAAAACATTTTAACAAATATTTTGGATGGGGCACATTATGATGTCGCTGCAATCGTCATAATGTACGTATGCATGCATTTAGTGTTATGAAATCTACCTGTTGCTCAATTTAGAACGTATTGGCCCTGTATACTTCAGTCTGATGTACCAGTTAATATTAATAAATATTTGCAATTAAATCTTCCTCTGTAGTATGCCAGCTTAGAGAGCACTTTTTGTTTGTAAGTAGAATACTGTATTATATACTGCTAGTATACTGCTAGTCTCGTCATTGGCCAAAAACATTAAAACACATCAAAATTGAAAAAAATAAATAAATTAAATTTTCCCCCACATCAATCATTGTCAGGTTTACTTCAGGGACAATGGCTGGTTATCACTAAATTCACAAAAGAAATCCAGGAAAAACCTCAACCAAAAACCAGAATGACACACCATCGCGGCCGCCACAGGATCCCTCAGTCTCGCCCAACCCTTCGGGTGTGAGACAAAAATATTGTCCAAAATATATTAATTCAATAAATTCCTATAAGATCCTGTATAGAGAGTAAAGATGAATGTAATCAGATATTAGCTACATAATAAACTAAATACTGCCTTATATGTGTCTTTATTCTTCCATAGATAATTTTTGCGGTTCCATGGTGCAGAATAAAAACATGTATAAGAGTAGTACATATTTGGTTGAAATTACCACTGTAGGGCATACTACATGTATTATTTCAAGGATCATCAGATAGCAAAAATAAAACAAACACACAGAAATCAAACTGACATTTTATCAATTCAATTGTTCAATGATACATCATTTCCAAAATGATCAAGTATTACAAGTGAGCACACAGACTATGACTGAGCCTGCAAATATACACATTATCGGAAGTTTGAAATACACTCCAACCAAACTCGCTGTCAATGTCGACTGACAGACTTTGATAGAATCATGCACACGAGTTTCCTCACAATTATTGCCCTAGCAAAGCAGGTACATGTATTTAATTATTATATCCCCCCCAACACTTTCACACAAGTTGAGCACATAATCCGACGATAACTTCACAGATCGAAAGTGACTAGCAGACATCTGGAAAACTGGCAACAAAAGCTGGGAACTCACAGGCCACGATTGTTTAAAACAGCACCAAACATATGGGTATATTACATGAGACAGTGCACATGGAATATGGTGGAATCTTGTCACCTCACTGATAATCAAACCGTAAAATTTACCTCCAAAGCTGCCTTACTAGGAAAAAAAATAATAACTACTGCATGATAAACAGTTAATGTTATTCATTTAAACACTAAATGCATGACAATTCAAAATTTTGAAATTAAAAGACAGGAGCAACTTGTGACGATACATTGTCAGTAACTTATCAAATTTTCATCATTCATGAAAATCTTAAAACATAGTTTTCACTGTATTTTGTCTCGTAAATTAATTTCAACAGCATCGTAACACCATCGATAATATATAAACAATAACAAGTAAAATATTGTCTATCCTGTTCTTGGGTGACAAGCGACAGTGATAGATAGCCATAGCATCGGTTGCCATGGTACCATGTGAGACAGGTTACTAATGGTGACAGATTGATGCCCTGTGATTGGTTGACATATTCACAAATGTCTCTCAATGTGTTGCCAAGGGAACAAATGTGTGGGTTGCCATAGCGTCGAAGGTTCAGATGCCGTTGGAGTCCTCTGCTCTAGTCTTGAGCTTCCGGAGACTTGGAAGAGGCGCAGTGCTCTGTAAGACACAAGACGAAAACATTCATGTATCACTGCGGTTAAAATGACTATTTAATAATTTTTGTTCACTTATTTCAAATCTAACTTGTAAATCAAAAATATTTCTGGAGGTAAAACTGCAAAACACTTTTCAACATTTTATTTACCAGTGCATTAAATAATTTTAATTTAATTTTACTTTGTCATAAATGATTAAAATTTCCCAAATTTTAATTGTAAATTTGCCGTTTATTGTTATTACTCACCTCTAAACTACTACATGCTCCTTTTCGATCCTTTGGATCGTTCTGGATAGAAATTCGCGTACTGAAAGCAAGGCACGATCGTCTGCCTGCATGACTCGAGCGCTCCTTTTGCCGCCAAAACCGCCGCGCATATGCGCGCGCAGCTGCGCAGAAGCTTCACTTTTCTGTCCAAAAAACGACAAAAGGAAGCCCCTAGCACACAACTGGCGGGGATGGATGGGAGGGCCTTTACTGTAGTAGTTTAGAGGTGAGTAATAACAATAAACGGCAAATTTACAATTAAAATTTGGGAAGTTTATTTTATACATCACCAATCTAAACTACTACATGCTCCTTAGAATCAAAGGATAGGCGGTGGAGCAGTAGTGCTAGAGAGTCATGAAAACAGACGATAGTCTTGATTTCAAGCGAATCGCTAAAATGCTACATTTTCGATATATCTTTAGTAATATAATAAAGATACTCACCTAGCGGTGCGATCGCTTGCCTCCGACATGCACGAATTTCTTCTTCACCCATCGGTGGAAAACGGAACTCTACTTGAGACCGTAACATAAAGAAACTCAACACAAACACAAAGTGTTGCTTATATACACGTGCACGTTAAAACCAAGACTTTTCTGTCCAGCTGGTTCAAACAACAGCTTGCGCTACGACCAGCGGACCCAGTCTAAATCTGGACGACTGGTCCTGAAGTTCGGCAGCATTGGACAGATAGAACCCGATGAATGTCGTAGAATTAGTCCACATTCCAGCCCTCACGATATATTCCAACGGAATATTCGACCTGGCCGCCAAAGACATCGAGATGTGTCGGATTTGGTGGGACGATATTTTGTAAGTGACTCGATCGTCAGCACCTGATTCCGCATAGACAGTCCTCACTACAACCTTCACCCATCGGGATAGTGTAGCTGTGGAGATATCCGTAGCCCTGTTAGGCTGATAGGAAGTAAATAATCGCTTGCGATCTTTCCTGATCGATCTGGTACGATCGATGTAGATTTTCAGCGCTCTTACCGGACACAATAGAGCGTCCGGCTCATTCCGTCCTACGTAACCGCCCAGTGACGGAATTACGATAGGGGAGAACGCTTTCCCGCCTTCAACTGCAGCACGTGTTTTAGGCATAAAATCACGTACTGGGTATAAGGAAACGGACCCATCCGCGCCAAATGCGACTCGCGATACGTCGATCGCCGCGACATCTGAGCGTCTTCGACCACTTGCTAGCATAACTAGCAAGAAAGTCTTAAGAGTTAACCTCTGCAAGGAAACTTCCTTGAGAGGCTCCCAAGGTGCTTTAGTAAGACAATATAGCACAAAAGCCATGTCCCAATCCGGTAGAGTAGGAACTCCGCGTGGCCTTTGCGTCCTAAAGGACGCCAAGAGATCAGCAAGGATACGATTATTAGTTAAATCGATCCCCCTAGCACGGAATACAGGGCCCAGCATGGACCTGTATCCCTCGATCGTAGTAGGCTTCAAATTAAGCCTATCAAAGAGATAGCAGAGAAAGTCTAGCACTGCATTCAGAGGGGCAGAGAGCGGATCAATGCGCCTTCCGTTACACCAACGTACGAATACTCTCCATTTAGCCTCATACGTTTTAGAGGAGGATCTCCTATTCTTTCTCGCGAGATGTACGGACACCTGCTGAGAAAATCCTGCCTCCTGGAAGGATCGCTCGATAGCCTCCACACGTGTAATTTGAGCACGTGGACGGAATCGTGAAATATATCCCGCCCCGGTTGCTTCAGCAACCTGTCCTCGATCGGGAGGACCCGTGGTACATCGATCAGGAGGGACAGTAGCAGGGGGAACCACGCCTGCATCGGCCAGCATGGCGCCACCAACAGAATCTCGCACTGAGACCTGGCTACTTTGTGCAGCACTTCTGTTAGGAACCGAGTTGGCGGGTACGCATACCCGAACATCCCGTCCCACGACTGAGACATCGCGTCCACAGCCAGTGCCTCGCTCTCTGGCAGAGGTGAGAAGTAGACCGGGAGCTTGTGATTCCGAGAGGTTGCGAACAGGTCTATATTCGGTGTCCCGAACGCCTGACAAACGCGCCGAAACACCCCCGGATGCAGACTCCACTCCGTGCCTATGATCTTGTCCGGTCTCGACAGAGCGTCCGCTAGGACATTCCTGTGACCCGGCAGGTGCCTCGCCCTGATAAACAGACGGTACTTGAAGGCAAACCTGATCAGACACTCGGCCTCCAAACAAAGCTGACTCGACCGAGTTCCACCTTGTTTGTTTATGTGCGCCACTACTGTGCTGTTGTCTGTGAAGACCAACCACTTCGTCCCTGGGGGACTCTGAGGCCCCCAGATCTCGAACGCACGTCTCACCGCTCGCAGCTCTAGGACATTGATGTGCAACGCCCTCTCGCTCGTGTTCCACACAGCAGAGAGTTCGTGCTCGTCCATATGAGCTCCCCAAGCCAATTCTGACGCATCGGTGAAGAAGGTCCGATCGGGCAGATACTCCGCGAGTGGCATCCCTCGGAAAAGATTCCGATGGTCCCGCCACCAATGCATTGCTTCCCGAGCACGATCGTCCACCGATACGACTTGGTCTAGTCGATCGGTGAGGATCCGCCATTGCAACGCTAGACACCATTGAATGGGTCTGAGGAAGCACCTGCCGAACGGCACCTGTTTCTCCATCGACGCCAACAGACCGATGATGGACAGAAACTGTCGAGCTGTGATCGACGACTGCGTCAGCGCGACCTCCATCGCCGCAATCGCCTTGAGAACTCTCTTCCGCGGAGGAAGAGCTACTCCTCGCTCTAGATCGTAATCTACCCCGACATACTCGAACCTCTGTGTCGGGGACAGATGAGACTTCGCCCAATTGGGGATCCAGCCGAGGCTGGTCGCCAACCTGAGGACGAACCCGGATTGCTCTATAGCCTGAGACGGGGAGTCGGCTATGATTAACCAATCGTCGATATAATGGTGGAATTGAATTCCAACCGATCGAAACCTGGCTGCCATCGTCCTTACGATACGGGTGAACACGTAAGGGGCGGTGGCTACTCCAAAAGGAAGTACCCTGAACTGATACACCGAACCTTCGAAGGCGAACTTGAGGTATCGCCGATCGGCTGGGTGTATTGGCACATGTAAGTACGCGTCCTTGACGTCGATACTGACTGCCCACTTCCCCTTGGACAGAGCTTTCTG
Source organism: Terebella lapidaria (assembly GCA_949152475.1). Lineage (NCBI taxonomy): Eukaryota > Metazoa > Annelida > Polychaeta > Terebellida > Terebellidae > Terebella > Terebella lapidaria. The sequence continues at coordinate 35,826,092 of OX424559.1, read as the reverse complement.
GACGGAAAGCGCCGACTCCATCTTGAACCTGGGTATGATCAGGAATTTGTTGAGGTTTGACAGATCGAAAACGGGACGCCACCCGCCTGTCTTTTTCGGCACTAGGAAGATGAGAGAATAGAATCCTCTCTCGTCCTTGACCACCTCGATCGCACGTTTCTCTAGCAACTGCTGCACCTCGTGCTGCAGAAGCTGAAACTTCTCCCGATCGCCGGGCACAGGGAAGAACCACGCTTTGGGTCTGATCGGTGGTTTTCCAGCCTCCCATCTGAAGGTGAGACCGAACTTCACCCATGCCACGACTGAATTGTCTGACGACGCCAGATCGCTCCAGTTCTGGACGAACTGAGCCAGGCGTCCCCCGACTGGACCAGGTTGTGGAAGATCGAATTCCGACAGAACTGAACCTTCCACAGAGCCTACGCTTTCCCGCAACGAGTCACTTCTTACCAGAAGCTTTCCCTTTGCCCTTGAAGCGATCACCCCCTTTGCCTCCGCGCTTGCCATCCCCCTGGGGAGGGGGAGGGTGCGCCCCCCGAAAGGGCGGCTGCGTAGAAGCAGGTGCATGTGGTGCCTGAGGTTGGGCAGGCTTCTGACCCTTGGTCTTCTTGCCTGTCCCAGACCCCGCCGACTTCCCAAGCAAAGCCTTGGCCATAGCCTCATCCCGGAGATGTTCCCGCATGACGGAAATATCCGATCAAGAGAGGTTGGCGTAGGTATAGCCTGAGAAAAGCGGCCTCCCACGTAGCTCAGCGACATCCGTAACGGACACGTCAAGCAGACGGAGATCGGCATCACGCATGGTGAGATCCAATTGTGCGCCCAGGTGCGCACTGTCACGCTCAGCAGCATGGACCACTCCGGCCAAGACGCCGAGTGCTGCATGAATGTTGGCGCGACTCCCCTCCTCCAGATCCGCCTCGTCCACTGAACCAAAGTGGTCAGGTGATCTGTCAACGAGAGCTGCCCCATCAATTGATGAGACAGCGTCTGCCAGTGAGAAAGGCGAGCCTTTCTCACATAAGCTGACCAGACCGTACCCTGCTTCCGGGAAAGCAGGTGAAGGTTAGGGTCTTCGACCGGGACGGAAGTCTGATGTCCACCCTCGGACTCTACAGTCCGATAGGTGTCGATCGACTCAGGTCGAACACGGCTAGTCGGGAATGTCGACTCCGTACGAGCCACATCCTTCTTAGCCGTAACTCCCTTGTTGATCTTGTCGAAGGACTTGACCAACGCGGGAGCCACAGGGAGCCGGATCGGCCGACGAACTGGCGCCGACGCGAACCTACCGGTTCCCCGTGAGGGCCCTGGAGCATCGATCGGCAAGTCCATTCGCCTTGCGACCGACTCCAAAGCCCACCGGAAGTTAGAACCCCCGGCCTGATCGGAAGTCTCATCCTCCGAGGAGGACGACTCCTGATCAGCTTCCACTCGACCCCCCCGATCGTTGGACCTCACAGGTCCGATCGAAGACCTCGATGACCCCAAGGGTACATCAAAGGACGGGCGAGGGAATGCCTGCTCAGCGATCGCGCCCGTCCGGCGACTTACATCCGCGTACACAGGACTTGAGTGGCCCTGAGGAACGACCCCAGCACCACCCGCCCGATCGTGCCCTGATCGAGGACCAGGAGCACGATCGCCAAGTGAAGACTCCCGATCGCACGAACGATCGAGAGCCTCACCCCCAAACAAGGGGAACTCTCCCCCCTCGAACCTCGAGACCGAGGACCCGAATGAGCCATCCAAGATGCTCCGCCGATCGAAGCCCGAAGCCTGATCGTCGCCCACCGAGAGGTCGGACGAAGCCTGAGCCACATCGAAAATCGATGTGGTCTCAGCACCACGGCGCTTAGAGGAAGCACGCTTCCTCTTCTTGGAAGGCCCAGGGGAAGAGACAACGGACCCCTCCACCTCGATCGGCCCCGACTGAGGGACGACGAAGGTGGAGTGCGGTTCCTTGGCTGCTTTCGCCTTGGCAAGAACTGAAACCTTCTTCTTAGAAGATTTCGACTTCTTGCCAGCAGGGGGAGCAAGCTCTCCCTGCGACGAAGGGGCAGCCGAAGAACCGGCCGGGACTCCCTGTCCAAGCAGGGAAGAGAGACCCGGCAGGAGGGGACCCTGAAGGGACGATAACGACTGTGCAAAGAAAGATTGCACAGCCGCGTTGACCATGTCCTGTGTTAGCCCCAGGGGCTGGCTAACACCGGACGCAATCTGTGCCGTCACAGGCGGAGTCTCCACCTCCATGGGCGACTGGCGGACTTGCGGAGCCGAAGCTTCCGCAAGCCTCAAAGCATCCCGACGAGCCAACGAGGCTTCGGAATACTTTGCAGTCGCCTGCACGAAGGAAGAGGGACGCCAGAAACGACACAGATCACACCTCAAATCCTCCATAGATACCGGGCCATGGTCTAAACAGTCGAAACACAAACTGTGTTTCTCCCCTCCTCGGAGGGTATTGACCAGACACTTCGGGCATGGACGTTCGTCCATGGCACCGGTACCAAGGGAGGATTGTGAAGTCATGATCACACAAGGGAACTAACCACACACAGTAACAGGGCGGGCAAAATATGCAAACCTGAGACCGCGCTGAAAAAAGAACCCTAAGAGGACTACGAATATATAAACTACAGTATACGTATACACAATATTATATACAGTAGAAAATTAACGTAGAACTATTGATAGATGTAAACAACAAGTACACTATCAAGTACGACGGATGGACGATAATAGGGTGAACTGGCTATACCAATCGCTGACGATCTAGCAAGTAACAAACTATCGACCAATACTTATCCAAATAGACACAAAACGATATCTATGAACGTGGCAGGTGAAATTCCGTAAGAATATATCGCAAAAGTCTAGTTTGCAGACTAAATTCTACGAATTCACCGGGAACCAAAATCCAAAGCTGCCAAGCAAAAATGGCGGTGGACAGAAAAGTGAAGCTTCTGCGCAGCTGCGCGCGCATATGCGCGGCGGTTTTGGCGGCAAAAGGAGCGCTCGAGTCATGCAGGCAGACGATCGTGCCTTGCTTTCAGTACGCGAATTTCTATCCAGAACGATCCAAAGGATCGAAAAGGAGCATGTAGTAGTTTAGATTGGTGATGTATAAAATAAACATCGCACTATACAAATACCACAATTTTTATCACTTTTGGTTTTCACATGGAATCGTCATCTATGGCTAACTGGTATGCAATGATATCATTTTGCAATACACTATGAGGAATACACTTGTGTAAATATATAGACTGCACAAATTTCAATTTGACTTGAGGAATAGAGAATTTTTTATGTACAATGTCCAGATTGGATATTTTCCGGGCTACTTGGAAATTCAAGAATTTAATCTTGCTATGAGTATGAATTTCTCTACAAAACATACATTTTCCCCAAGATGATATATTATATTCAGAAGTTTTATAATTTTTTACAATGACATTGTGATTTCAGTGACAAATACGTCAGTCTCAGAAACACAAACAAAAGGCAATTCCAGGCTTAAATTGTACTGGGGTATTGGCCCTCCATAAAACAAGCAATACTGACCAGTTTTTTGGCTCGCTCTGCCAAGAACTCGTACGTCCAATAATGAATCTGAAAAAAGAATACAAATTTTGTTCTCAGTCCGAACGAAAACACATGTAAACACATGTATAGTTTTCATATTCACAATTTTGATTCTCCATTGAAGAAAGAAATTCTGCTTACAGAGATTACCAAGCAGCAAAATATACCGATATTTCAAACAAACACTCATTAACTGTCCCAAATATGAACATGTATTCTTTAAGATGTTTACTGCCTGAAAGACAATGAAAGACAACAAGGGTATTTCTCGGTTGTTGTTGTGTTTCTATGGATACTGACCGACAGCTGCTTGGGTGTGGCTATTCCTTGAACACGCTGTAAGCTGCCATAGTTCTGCGTCTCAATCGGATGGACCTGTCAATTAATCAAGTCTTATGTATATGAATGTATATATGGAACATGGGATAGACATTAAGTTAATTATTTAAGGTATATTTTGCGGAGATCAGAGATGTATCTTGAATTTATTATATATAGTTTTCTATCATATATTTCTCACGAAAATTCCAGATAGTTTGGGAAATTTAATGGAGAAAAGAATGGTTGTATCTCAGGATGAATATTTCAGAAAAATATTTATAACCTATGCTCAATAGCCTGAGGACAAAATCAACATAATTTACATAACATAGCACCAAGGGTGCTGTAGCTTACCGGCAATCATGTGAATTGCATAGAATACTGAATACATATAAATTGTTACACTGATGTTAAAATCAATATGTTAAAACATCTTCGTAAATGTTGATAGAAACACATTCTCTGTATGAACTATAATACAAAATCAAGTTACATCTTGAAAGATTTTTTTTGTTAATGACAAATTTTCACAGATAGTCGATTCAAAGGCAACAAAACTTATACACATCACAAACGTACATAAGGATAATCTTATACATGATTTTGAGGAAAACTGTCTGAATAGATTTCGATAAAATGACCACCAAAAGCAAAATTCATCGTTTTTTCGACAAAAAAGGTCGTTTTGACCTTTCAAGGTCATTGAAGGTCAAATTCAAGGTCATCACTCAAACTGCAATATATGATTTCCCATTTGAATGTGCCAATACTTAGGCTCTATCTTGAAGTGTTCTATGAGATTACTCTGAATATCTCCCATTATCATGATTATATGAAGGAAAAATTGGGTGAAATTTTCTAAGTCCAAAAAAATTGTCAATGGTGAAAAAAAATTTTTTTTTTTTTGCTGCAAATGGCTCAAAACGAATAGATTTGGGACAAAAAAATTTTTTTTTGCCGACTCGTCAAAAAATCAAAATGGCCGCCCCACGCAGACCGTCACTTCAAAGGCAACAAAATTTATACACATCACAAAGGTACATAAGAAGAATCTTTTACATGATTTTGAGGAAAACTGTCTGAATAGATTTCGAGAAAATGACCACCAAAGGCAAAATTCATCGTTTTTTCGACAAAAAAGGTCGTTTTGACCTTTCAAGGTCATTGAAGGTCAAATTCAAGGTCACCACTCAAACCGCAATATATGATTTCCCATTTGAATGTGCCAATACTTAGGCTCTATCTTGAAGTGTTCTATGAGATTACTCTGCATATCTCCCATTTTGAAGGAAAAATTGGGTGAAATTTTCCAAGTCCAAAAAAATTTTCAATGGTCAAAAAAATTATTTTTTTTTTTTTGCTGGAAATGGCTCAAAACGAATAGTGACTTGATTTGGGACGAAAATTTTTTTTTTCGCCGACCCGTCAAACAACAAAATGGCCGCCACACGCAGACCGGCGATTCAAGGGCAAAGAAACCTATACATGTCATAGAGGTACATGAGAGGAATGTTTTGAAACAAAAATCTCAAAACTGATCAGACAGTTTTTGAGAAAATGGCCACCAAAGTCCAAAATTGGCAATTTTTCGTCAAAAATGGCCGCCAAATCGGCAAAAACGATTCAATCAAAAAAATTAAAAAAACGTTTTTAGATATTGGCCTAAGGTATGTTCTGACAAATTTATGGGCAAATTCATCATGTCAAAAAAAAGTTACAGAGCCGGACGGACGCCGGACGCCGGACGGACGACGGACGAAAAACCACGATAATAGCTTATCGGCCCAAAGGGCATCATATTTACCGCGGTGACGTTGAAGCGGCCGAGCTGCTGCGTGGAGGCGATGAGCGGTCCGCGTGTGATGTCTACGTGACGTCCCATACGATAAACCGTCACGGAGCTTCCCGAGACAGATTCGGCAGCCATTACTGGGATCTGGGCGCTCTTGTGCCTGGGGGGTGAAGGGGGGTAAGGGCGGTTGTGTGGAGGTACAGTATAAACAATGGTTGTTTGCTATGAAGAAATACATTTCTATTGGAAATATTTTCATCACCATGTTTATATATATACACCTACTTGAAAAATTAGCCCAAGGGCTAAGAAAGGTTACCGGACAATACATATTTTAGATATTAGTAGTTTGTCCTGTGACCTTGAAAATAAGGTCATTGGTCAATTCAAAGACATGATAATATTCGACATATGTCATTTCTAGTATGTCCACAACTGATTCTTAAGCAGTAAAGTCAATAATAAGCGAGATTATAAGCGAGATAAGCCATTATGTCCTGTGACCTTGAAAATGAGGTCAAAGGTCGAATTCAAGGTCATAGCAATATTCAGCTTATATCATTTCCTATACGTTCATAATTAATTCCTAAGCTCTAAAGTCGATAATAAGCAAGCTAATAGCCATTTTGTCCTGTGACCTTGAAAATTAGGTCAAAGGTGAAGTTCAAGGTCATGACAATGTTCAGAATATATCATTTTCTATATGTCCACAATTGATTGCTAAGCTGTAACGTCGATAAAAAGCGAGATATTAGCCATTTCTTTCTCTGACCTTGAAAATGAGGTCAAAGGTCAAATTCAAGGTCATAGCAATATTCAACATATCATTTCCTATATGTTCATAATTGATTCCTAAGCTGTAAAATTTATAATAAGCGAGATATTAGCCATTTTGTCCGGTGATCCTGAAAATGAGGTCAGAGGTAAAATTCAAGGTCATGATTATATTCAGCATATATCATATCCTATATGTCCACAATTGATCCCTTAGCTAGTAAATCGATAATAAGTGAGATATTAGCCATTTTGTCCTGTGACCTTGAAAATGAGGTCAAAGGTCAAAATCAACGCCATCAGAATATTTGGCATTTATCATTTCCTATATGTCCACAATTGATTCCTAAGCTGTAAAGTCGATAATAAGCGCGATATTAGACATTTTGTACTCTGACCTTGAAACCGAGGTCAGAGGTCAAATTCAAGGTCACAAGAATATTCAGCATATATCATTTCCTATATGCCCACAATTGATCCCTAAGCCGTAAAATCGATAATAAGTGAGATATTAGCCATTTTCTCTTGTGTCCTTGAAAATGAGGTCAAAGGTCAAATTCAAGGTTATCAGAATATTCGGCATAAATCATTTCCTATATGTCCACAATTGATTCCTAAGCTGTAAAGTCGACAATACGTGAGATATTAGCCATTTTGTGCTCTGACCTTGAAACTGAGGTCAGATAATATTCTGATGGCATTGATTTTGACCTTTGACCTCATTTTCAAGGTCACAGGACAAAATGGCTAATATCTCACTTATTATCGATTTACTAGCTAAGGGATCAATTGTGGACATATAGGATATGATATATGCTGAATATAATCATGACCTTGAATTTTACCTCTGACCTCAAATTCGAGGTCACGAGAATATTCAGCATATATCATTTCCTATATGTCCACAATTAATCCCTAAGCTGTAAAATCGATAATAAGTGAGATATTAGCCATTTTGTCCTGTGACCTTGAAAATGAGGTCAAAGGTCAAATTCAAGGTTATCAGAATATTCAGCATATATCATTTCCTATATGTCCACAATTGATTCCTAAGCTGTAAAGTCGATAATGAACGAGATATTAGCCATTTTGTGCTCTGACCTTGAAACCGAGGTCAGAGGTCAACTTCAAGGTCACAAGAATATTCGGCATATATCATTTCCTATATGTCCACAATTGATTCCTAGTCTCTAACCTCAATATTAAGTGAGATATTAGGCTTAATGTGTCCCGTTATAAAGCATAGGAGAATTTAACATGGCAAAGTCCCATTTGGGCCGTGTTTGGGCCCAAAATGGCCCTTTCCGAGTGATTCAAAAGCAACGAAATTTATACATGTCAGAGGGGTACATATGAGGAGTGTTATGCATCAATAAGAAACAAAAGTTACTAAACAGATTTTGAGGAAACGACCGTCAAAGTCCAAAATTGGCCATTTTTTCACGAAAATGGCCGCTCTGACCTTGAAACCGAGGTCTGAGGTCAAATTCAAGGTCTCGAGAATATTCAGCATATATCATTTCCTATATGTCCACAATTGATTCCTAGTCTCTAATCTCAATATTAAGTGAGATATTAGGCTTAATGTTTAACATGGGAAAGTCCCATTTGGGCCGAGTTTGGGCCCAAAATGGCCAACTTCAAGCGATTCAAGTGCAACGAAATTTATACATGTCACAGGGGTACATAGGAGGAGTGTCATGCATCAATAAGAAAAAAAGTTACTGAACAGATTTTGAGAAAACGACCGTCAAAGTCCAAAATTGGCCATTTTTCGACGAAAACGGCCGCCATTTTGAAAAAAATGCGAAAATCAAAAAACTAAAAAAAACCTTTCCTGCAAATATTTTTAGGTATTTTTGTGCAAAATTTCAGAAATATTCGACTGTAAACTTTAATGATAAAAATGTGGACGGACGGACGACGGACGACGGACGCCGGACGACGGACGACGGACGACGAACGACGGACGCAACGCCACGGCAATAGGTTATCGGACCAAAGGTCCGGTAACCTAAAATGTTGTGTTTTTTGTGTAGTGTAGTATTGAATTTTTGTTCTATAACTGGTGCATTTGAAAAAATTCATTTAGAATATCCACAGCAACACATAAATATGTCCCCCTTATCTCCCCAGACATACCGATTGTCTTCAAACATTCGCGAGGCAAGAGTTGCGTCCACATCCAGTCGCTCGAACCGAACGTCTTCGTGCTGTAACTTGCCGGCGATTCTACTCAGGCAATTCAGCTCCGCCTGGAAACAACGGTCCCCATAGCAATAGACATTAAACATAGCAACAACTTAATATCAGCTTGTCAACCACCAGACAAATGTAAAAGCAGGCTACAAAACATAAAGATTTTTCACTGAAACCGTATCTCTTATAGCCACCATTACTAAAATAATATGGCCTCAGTATCAACGAATAAATTTAGGACAGTTATGTAATGTGTCATTTTGAAATTCAATTATAATTTGTTTGAAAACAGGAACAACCAGAGATGCTGTATTAAGCATGTTAACAATGTATATATCCATTATGATTGAAATTGACAAATATACTCACATCATTTCTGCTTAAAACATGTATCAAAAGCTAGCTTTAGTCTGTACGGCAGCCAAAGTAACTGACCGTGTTAGGCTGCCAGTGTTGTAGGCCGAGGTCGACATCATACACAAAACTCCCAGTCGATACTGAAATATGAGACAACACATCGCTTTCAAACATGCATGTGTACGTGTGGCTATTCAGACCTGTTGCTTTTAGTTTTTGAATTTTTTTGGTCTTGACCACTTTGCAGACCCTAGATTTATAAACATATAAATCTAACATTATAACATTTTAGATTTCAATTTTGAACACTGTGCTTGTTCAGGTAACAATGTAGAGGTTACAGGGATCATTCTTCATAAACTATTCAGGGTCAAAATTCTGTCAATTTTACACCACTATACAATGTATTACAGTGCACTTACAGTTTGGTGGAGGAAAACTGCACAGTTCCACAAAATATTCATCCTTGAAGGCATTCTCCAAGACGTAGCCCAACAGAAAAGACCCCGTCCTCCAAAACGCCTGGGAAAGAGAAATATTTATATGAACCGAAAATTCATATTCGAAATACAGTAAAATCTCTGTTACGAGACAACCTACAGGTATGGACAATATGACAGTACAATGTTGTCTGAGTAATAGCTGGTCTCCCATAAGAGGTTGGTTTATATAATATGAGCAGTTATATACCACTTGTGTTTAAGGTATTAGTAACATCAGTGGTCTGACATGGAAGGCGGTCTTCAAAATAAGTTTTACTACATCATAAATCAGGATTGTCAATTCCCAGGATGTTCAAATTATGAGGAAATCATGTTTGAAAAGGGTTAAAACTGGTAAGTAGATCAATATCGATTTAGTCAATATTTCTATTACAGGAACTCGGACCACTCCCTAGAAATATCCTAGATATTCACACAAAACCAAATGACTGTAGGAAGTAAATTTTTTATAATTTTAAGTCAGGTGCCACTCAGAGTAACAAGATAGCAACATTCTCTGAAAAAGTAGCAGTGAAACAAATTTCCAACCTCATTAACAGCCGCCGGGTTCTCGTCCTTGAAGTGAAGAAACTGGAGGTCACAGTCGTCCGTGAGCGGCCGGTGCATGTCCCAGACTTGACCGTTGACCAGCGCGAGCACGGACCGCGTCATCAACACCTCCTGGATATCTGTAAGTAAGGTAACAGTGGATAAGGGACTATTCGTCCAACAGACACAAATTGAGAATATGTGTATCTTACATTTCAGTCAAAAAGATGACCAGTAGAAACGCTTTTATTTTATCTTGGACTTTGATATTGCCTGCCATGGGAACCATACATACGCAATCATGTAATATGTAATCTAATCAGTCAGAAATATCTTGATGTAATATCTTTACATAACATGTAATGCCTGTTACAAGGCTAAAGATCATATATCTAATTTGTTTGGTGAATTCGCACCACCAAAAACATTTATGCATCTGATTGCTAAATCATTTTCCTCAAATAAAACATAGCACCAAGGGTGCTGTATCTTACCGGCAATCATGAGAAACGCGGAGTATTTAAATGATTTTCCAACATATAAATTGTTACACTGATCTTGAATTCTAATTGTCAAAACATGTTCATAAATGTTGTTGGAAACACATTTTCTGTATGGACTATAATACGAAATCCAACTAGACGCTTCCGGTCGCCTACGACCGCTTGGGTGTATCCCCCGTAGCCCTATCATCTCTGTTGCCCCAAATATATCACTGTCAAGTGTGAAAAACTAGAGCAAGGGCTAAAAAAGATTACCGGAGAAATGTTAAATCTCAAGTCACAACTGTTTTCTTTTCCCCACCAAAATTGCTGCACTGATTTTCCGAAGTAATTGAAGGTCAAATTCAAAATCACCACTGAAATCTCTTCATACGAATTTTCATTTCGACATGTTTGATAAAATAACAAAAATACAGATAGATCAATCTTTTCACCTATTTATATTTCAACTCAGAGTATTTTACAAACTTGGTTCCAAGTTGAAATTCAAAGTAAAATTTGACCAAAAATGCATTTCAAGATGACGAAATTGTAGCCAGATCGAACTTCTCACCATAAGTTATATTTCGACTCATAATACATGTATGTGCCAAACATGGTTTCAAGTTGAAATTCAAAGTAAAAGTTAATCAAAACTGCATTTCAAGATGACAAAATTGGAGCCAGATCAAACTTTTCGTCATAAGTTATATTTCAACTCATAATACCTGCCCAACTTGGTTTCAAGTTGAAATTCAAAGTAAAAGTTGACCAAAACTGCATTTCAAGATGACAAAATTGGAGCCAGATCAAACTTTTCGCCATGAGTTATATTTCAACTCATAATATGTGCCAAACTTGGTATTAAGTTGAAATTCAATGTAAAAGTTGACTAAAACTGCATTTCAAGATGACGAAATTGGAGCCAGATCGAATTTTCCACCATAAGTTATATTTTAACTCATAATTTGTGCAAAACATGGTCTCAAGTTGAAATTCAAAGTAAAAGTTGATCAATGTTTTCATAAAAAGCTATTGTGATCAATAATAGACTTAACTAGCAAGAAATTATGTTAACTTATTTGGTCACAGCCATTAAATCTCTACTGGACAAAGCCTTCACCTTGTTGAGCCCAATAATAAATATTTCTTGTCTTAACTATTTTCATTATGGTCAATAATAGACTTTACATGTAAAAATAATGGTAACTTATTTGGTTACACCCAGAAATATCTACCGGACAAAACCTTAACCTTGTTGAGCTTACCTTGTTGAGCCCAATAATGAATATTTCTTGTCTTAACTATTTTCATTGTGGTCAATAATAGACTTAACATGTAAAAATAATGTTAACTTATTCGGTTACACCCAGAAATTTCTACCGGACAAAACCTTAACCTTATTGAGCTCAATAATAATTGTTTCTCATCTTAACTATTTTTATTGAGGTCAATAATAGACCTAACTAGCAAAAAAAAATGTTAACTTATTTGGTTACAGACATAAAATGTCTACTGGACAGAATCTTTACCTTGTTGAGCCCAATAATAAATATTTCTTGTCTTAACTATTTTTATTGTGGTCAATAATAGACTAAACTAGTAAAAATAATGTTAACTTATTCAGTACACCCATGAAATCTGTACTGGACATACTTTCACCTTGTTGAGCTTAATAATAAATATTTCTCATTTCAACTATTTTCATTGTGGTCAATAATAGACTTAACTATTTTTATTGTGGTCAATAATAGACTTAACTAGTGAAAATAATGTTAACTTATTCGGTTACACCAATGAAATTTGTACTGGACAAAATATTTACCTTGTTGAGGTTAATAATAAATATTTCTTGTCTTAACTATTTTTATTATGGTCAATAATAGACTTAACTATTAAAAATAATGATAACTTATTCAGTTACACCCATGAAATCTGTACTGGACAAAACCTCTATCTTGTTGAGCTCAATAATAAACGTTTCTCGTCTTAACTATTTTTTATTGTGGACAATAATAGACGTAACTAGTAAAACTAATGTTAACTTATTCAGTAATATTGTCCTGTTTTCACTGAAAACATCAGTTCTCCATTCTGAAAAAGAAACCAGTGTCATTACCTTCCATTGTACAGGCTATTGGAATGATCGTACATGTCAAAATGGATATTTCAAAATTCTGTAATAAGTTAGGCTGTTAACATATTAATATTTATATGATCATTCCAAAAAACGATTGGTTTCGTGTGACAGTCCTTCCCAACAACACTTCCAAATATTATCGAGATTCGTCAAAAATTGCCATCTGTAGAGCGTTCACAAGCCATGTGTCTCAAACAGGCTATTTTCAATGCAAAATGTGTCCCCAAACGACCAATTCAGTTGCCACGGCAACCAAAATCGATTGGTGTCGGGATCTTACCATAATATATGTGCCTGCAAAAAATAATGGTGATCGGGTGAGAATTGCGGCCTGTAGCGCGTTCACAAGCCATGTGTCTCAAACAGGCTGTTTTCAATGCAAAATGTGTCCCCAAATGACCAATTCAGTTGCCACGGCAACCATAATCGATTGGTGTCGGGATCTTACCATTATATATGTGCCTGCAAAAAATAATGGTGATCGGGTGAGAATTGCGGCCTGTAGCGCGTTCACAAGAAAATCTCTGCGGACGCGGGCGCGGACGCGGACGACGAAGCCAAATCCATAGTATCCGCCGAACTTTGATCGGGGGATACAATTACACATCACAAAGGTACATAAAGAGAATCTTATACATGATTTTGAGAAAAACTGTCTGAATAGATTTTGACAAAATGGCCACCAAAGACAAAATTCATCGTTTTTGACCTTCCAAGGTCATTGAAGGTCAAATTCAAGGTCATCACTCAAACCGCTTGATATGATTTCCCATTTGAATGTGCCAATACTTAGGCTCTATCTTCAAGTGTTCTATGAGTTTACTCTGCACAGCTCCCATTATGAAGGAAAAATTGGGTGAAAGTCCAAAAATTTTTCAATGGCCAAAAAAAATTTTTTTTTGCTTGAGGTGCCTCAAAACGAATAGTGACTTGATTTGGGACAAAGAAATTTTTTTCGCCGACCCATCAAAAAATCAAAATGGCCGCCACACGCAGACCGGCAATTCAAGGGCAACGAAACTTATATACATCATAGAGGTACATGAGGGGAATGTTTTAAAACAAAAATCTCAAAACTAATCTGACAGTTTTTGAGAAATGGCCATCAAAAATCCAAAAATGTCGAAAAATGGCCGCCAAATAGGCAAAAACGATTCAATCAACAAAATTAAAAAAACGTCTTTAGATACTGGCCCAAGGTATGTTCTGACAAATTTATGGAAAAATTCATCATGTCAAAAAAAAGTTACAGACCCAGGCGGACAACGGACGAACGACGGACGAAATACCACGACAATAGCTTATTGGCCCAAAGGCCTGGTAAGCTAAAAATGTACATAAAAGGGTTGACATGTAAATTTGCACTCAAGTATATCCAAAATAAATCAGATCAAATCGAAAACACTCACGCATGGCACAGTTGAAAGGCGTGGAAAGTCCTTTGTTCATGAGGAGCGTACAATCGTCCGGCGGTCCACGATGTCGAACCTCGATCTTCTCCACACGAGCGACATTCTGCATCTGTCGTAGCTTCTCCGCCTCAAACAGCTCATCACGCTTCTTCGTTACCTCCGCATTCGTCAGCTGCCGCGCGCGTGTACACAAGCCTGCAAAAAGTACAGAGAAAATGCATTTTTTGAGTTTGCTTAACACTGAAAACCATTTATTTTACCAGTAAATTCTGATTTTGAATACCACAAAACAACTAGACGCTTCCGGTCGCCTACGACCGCTTGGGTGTATCCCCCATAGCCCTATCATCTCTGTTGCCCCAAATATATCACTGTCAAGTGTGAACTAGCGATATATTCATGCGAGAAAAGTCAGAAAACTCATCGGACCATTCAGCAGACCTGATTTTTACCCGGGTGCGGGCCAGCTTTCATTTATCACGATTGGGTTGTAGTCGGATGGGAGGGGGGGGGGGGGGGGGGGGGGGGGTCAGAGGTGGTGCGGAATGGGGATGAAGCGGGTCGAGTGTGGCTGGCTGCCTCGCGAACAACAACTAGGAGGGGGCCACTCTCATTTGCATTTGGCCTACTGGACATACCAGCACTTGCCACAAGTTTTCAATTATTATGTTGCCGTATCAAGCGTTTTTCCATTTTTGCAATAGCTTATGTACTATCTATGTAGTGTGGAATGTTTATGCAAAATTTTGAGTGCATCTGATACAAGAAAGCCCTGTTTCAGAGAAGATCAAAACGGGAGTGGTGATGGGTGATGAAACGGTGACACACAAAAAAAATAAACGGTCGGAACACACGTCTCCTGTGGCTATTATTCCTTATAACTTATTACAGTAACCATACTTGGGTACGCGGGTGTCATATTCTTTCCAACTGGCCCCGGGCCCTCATAATTAGCCACAATTGAATGGTCTGCTCTGGCTCCAAGTCGGACTTTCAGAAATGTAAACAAAGGAAAATTCTCCAAAATCCAAAAAAAACCAACATCATAGAGGAAGAGCTCTGCTCTTCCTAAAAAACTAGAGCAAGGGCTAAAAAAGATTACCAGAGAAATGTTAAATCTCAAGTCACAATTGTTTTCTTTCCCCCACCAAAATTGCTGCACTGATTTTCCGAGGTTATTGAAGGTCGAATTCAAAATCACCACTGAAATCTCTTTATATGAATTTCCATTTCGACATGTTTGATAAAATAACGAAAATACAGACAGATCAATCTTTTCACCTATTTATATTTCAACTCAGAGTATTTTACAAACTTGGTTCCAAGTTGAAATTCAAAGTAAATTTTAACTCATAATACCTGTCCAACTTGGTTTCAAGTTGAAATTCAAACTAAAAGTTGACCAAAACTGCATTTCAAGATGACGAAATTGGAGCCAGATCAAACTTTTCGCCATGAGTTATATTTCAACTCATAATATGTGCCAAACTTGGTATTAAGTTGAAATTCAATGTAAAAGTTGACCAAATCTGCATTTCAAGATGACGAAATTGGAGCCAGATCAAACTTTTCATCATACGTTATATTTTAACTCATAATATGTGCCAAACTTGGTTTCATGTTGAAATTCAAACTAAAAATTGATCAAAACTGCATTTCAAGATGACGAAAATGGAGCCAGATCGAACTTTTCACCATAAGTTATATTTCGACCTTTAATATGTGCCAAACATGCTTTCGAGTTGAAATTCAAAGGAAAAGTTGACCAAAACTGCATTTCAAGATGACGAAATTGGAGCGAGATCGAATTTTTCACCATAAGTTATCTTTCAACCTTTAATATGTGCCAAACATGCTTTCATGTTGAAATTCAAAGTAAAAGTTGACCAAAACTGCATTTCAAGATGACGAAATTGGAGCCAGATCGAATTTTTCAGCATAAGTTATATTTTAACTCATAATTTGTGCCAAACATAGTTGTGCCAAACTCAAGTTGAAATTCAAAGTAAAAGTTGATCAATGTTTTCATAAAAAGCTATTGTGATCAATAATAGACTTAACTAGCAAGAAATAATGTTAACTTATTTGGTCACAGCCATAAAATCTCTGCTGGACAAAGCCTCCATCTTGTTGAGCCCAATAATGAATATTTCTTGTCTTAACTATTTTCATTATGGTCAATAATAGACTTAACATGTAAAAATAATGTTAACTTATTTGGTTACACCCAGAAATTTCTACCGGACAAAACCTTAACCTTGTTCAGCTTACCTTGTTGAGCCCAATAATAAATATTTGTTGTCTTAACTATTTTCATTGTGGTCAATAATAGACTTAACATGTAAAAATAATGTTAACTTATTCGGTTACACCCAGAAATATCTACCGGAAAAAACCTTAACCTTGTTAAGCTCAATAATAATTGTTTCTCATCTTAACTATTTTTATTGAGGTCAATAATAGATTTAACTAGCAACAAGGGCCACTGGCCTCAAAGGAAGAGCTTCGAAAATGTTTGCACAGAACTATTTAAAAACCCTTGAATATTGTATTTGATTTGGTACATATATGTTGTGGCCATATTGTAACTCTACTGGGCAGAATCTATACCTTGTTGGGCCAATAAATTTGTCATGTAACTATTTTCTTGTCATGTAACTATTTTTATTGTGGTCAATAATAGACTTAACTAGTAAAACTAATGATAACCTATTCGGTTAGTCATGACTGGATAGAACTTTTTAGGGCCCGAGTGAGTCGGAAATTTCCGAACCGGGTACCTGTGTCGTCTGACCCGACCCGTCCAAATATATAGCAAAATTTGAATGATAACTGAAGCAATTTGTAACACGTAAACGCCAGACATTGATCTTTGACACATATTATTTGTTTCGTCAGTAATTACCAGTATTTTCAAGTTTGAGAAAGATCACAATGTCATGACCTCATAAAACTATCGTTTTTTTTCCTGATGATTTCCTTGTCATTCTTGTGATTTTACTAGTGTTTATCACAAATATTCAAAACTATATCTTTATTTGTTCTCAAATACGAGTAACGAAATTCCGATCCAGGTAATTGTATGACCCCCCCGAATTTGGGTACCTGTCGACTCGTCTGGGCCCCAGAACCTTTACATTGTTGAACCCAATAATAAATGTTTCTTGTAATAATTATTTTTATTGTGGCCAATAAGACTTAATCAATAAAACTAATGTTACTTATTCCGTTACAGCCATGAAATCTCTACAAGTCAGAAGCTTTAACTTGTTGAACACGTTTAAAAATCACCCGACTATTTTTGGGATCAATGTGTAAGATTTTCAAGGTTCTGAATATGTTTTTCTGATTTAGGAGGCACAATGTTTTTTGAGCTTTAGTCTTAGATTTAAATTTCTTTATGGATTTTTTTTCAGTGTTTTGATTTGTACTGCAGAGACATTTCAGTAACTTGTCTGCATTTCCAATAATTCATGACATGTATGAAAGCTTTTTTCATCAATGCGATCATGTTTCTCCTTGCCCAAATGTTGGTTTGAAGATCAGCGTACATGTTGTGTCAGTGTGCAGTGTGTAGTGTCAGCTGCCAAATACTGAAGTAGCCCAGGGCGGCTGGCCCAGGCACACCCCCCACCCAGAATCGCCGCTCGTGTGACTGCTATCAAAATCAGCACTGACAATTCTCGTCGGCAATATGAAACTATCATAAACATGATAAAAGTGCTAGATCTAGTATCCATTTGTTTCTGCTTATTTTAGGAGGAAACTAAGTTTTTTCCCGTGTAAAAGCTCCGCAAATCTGCCAAGTTTTGTTTGTTTGTTTCCGACTGTTCCTTTTAGTCAAATCTCGTTGAAATCTCGCTTCACTTCAATGGCATTTTTAATTAAATTCCCCCATAAACAAGCTTTCGGTGGTGATATTTTTATGAAGTATTACCAGTGAAGTAGGGAAGAGTCATAGAAAAGACCATTTATTTGGGTCGTAACAAGTATTTCCACAAATACCGCACTCAGTTGGGAGTTCTATGGTTGGACGATCTCTTGGCGGCTGGCATTTTGACCTTGACCCTGCAGCAATTTTTTGGGGCAGTACGCTAATTGGCGGGACTCGCTCACGTGATCATTTGCATATCATTATATCCACGTGTATTTCATAAACATGTGGGTGTGTCCGCCAAGACAGCTTCCCGATTGGACAATTCAGTGACTCTCTGGCTGGCGGGCCGACTGCCGTGACTGCTTATCGGGGCCACACGAGAATTGAATTTGCCCACTGGAATATGGAATACCACCACTAACACATAATTATTATGTTGCCGTATCAACTTGTCTTTCATTGTTGCAATACCATACTGTATCTATATATTGTGCGGAATGTATATCCAAAACTTTGAGTGCATATGATTGCAAGAAAGCACTGTTCCAGTGGAGATCAAAACGGGAGTGGTGATGGGTATGAAACGGTGACATACAAAAAAAAAAAAAACGGTCGGAACACACGTCTCCTGGGATTATTATCGCTAATAACTTATTACATTAACCATGATTAGGTACACGGGCGTCATTTTCCTCCCAACGGGCCCCGGGCCCTCCCAATTAGCCACAGTTGAATAGCCTGTTGTGGTTCCAAGTGGCACTTTCAAGAATGTAAACAAAAGAAAAAATTCAAAAATCCATGAGCCAAATAATAAATATTCCTCATCTTAACTATTTTTATTGTGGTCAATAATAGACTTAACTATTTTTATTGTGGTCAATAATAGACTTAACTAGTGAAAATAATGTTAACTTATTCGGTTACACCAATGAAATTTGTACTGGACAAAACATTTACCTTGTTGAGGCTATTAATAAATATTTCTCGTCTTAACTATTTTTATTGTGGACAATAATAGACTTAACTAGTAAAACTAATGTTAACTTATTCAGTAATATTGTCCTGTTTTCACTGAAAACATCAGTTCTCCATTCTGAACAAGAAACCAGTGTCATTACCTTCCATTGTACAGGCTATTGGAATGATCGTACACGTCAAAATGGATATTTCAAAATTCTGTAATAAGTTAGGCTGTTAACATATTAATATTTATATGATCATTCTAAAAAACGATTGGTTTCGTGTGACAGCCCTTCCCAACAACACTTCCAAATATTATCGAGATTCGTCAAAAATTGCCATCTGTAGAGCGTTCACAAGCCATGTTTCTCAAACAGGCTGTTTTCAATGCAAAATGTGTCCCCAAACGACCAATTCAGTTGCCACGGCAACCAAAATCGATTGGTGTCGGGATCTTACCATAATATATATGCCTGCAAAAAATAATGGTGATCGGGTGAGAATTGCGGCCTGTAGCGCGTTCACAAGCCATGTGTCTCAAACAGGCTGTTTTCAATGCAAAATGTGTCCCCAAACGACCAATTCAGTTGCCACGGCAACCAAAATCGATTGGTGTCGGGATCTTACCATTATATATGTGCCTGCAAAAAATAATGGTGATCGGGTGAGAATTGCGGCCTGTAGCGCGTTCACAAGAAAATCTCTGCGGACGTGGACACGGACGCGGACGCGGACGACGAAGCCAAATCCATAGTATCCGCCGAACTTTGTTCGGGGGATACAATTAGGACGGGTACTTAGATGTACAATTTTTCCCCAGAACTTGAAGTGGTCAATTTTTTGTTGACTATAATATGTATAACAAGCCTAGATGTGCCTTATTGGCTGCATAATGATTCAGCTATAACATGGTATTACATGGAGAGTGAAAATTGCCCACCATATCCTACATGTGTTCTGCTAAGCCCTTCATCAGTACACCATTGTGAAAATGTGACTGTCAACATGGTCAAGGGGTATGTGGGATCCGGCTGCCTAGGCATGCGGCCGCTGGTGTGTACCAAATAACGAAATATCCAGCACCCGAGGCGTGACCGGTTCTGACGGCCGCGGATGAGTTAACTGCTCTATGTAATATCGTTTTTGCAGGCTGTTGCTTGGTTTCAAGCAAGTGGTAATAAAAATATAAAAGTTAGTACTTGAATGATCATGAATTTATCAACCTAAAATCAATAACAGCCTGCAATTAATTGATAGATTGCACCTTCTCGCCAAATTTGCTCAGAAAAATGTCACCTGTTTCTGCAAACTTTTGACACTCGCAAACACAGAAGCTCGCATGACTCGTTCTTTCAAACAAACTAACCTGTAACTTCATAGATTGGGCGCCAAATATGTATTGAAATGCTTGTTATATTTTTGGCGTAAAACATTTTTCCATAATGCCTTGAAGAAATATGGAAAGACATGATTCATGAAAAAAAAAATTCATTACAAGTACGGCCCCCACGAGTACCCGACCATGGGTCTGGTCAACGCCTGACCCGATTCAAAACTGGGCAACCTGTAGGCCCTTACCTGTGAATGTAAATATATATTAGTTGTCTATTGGTGCTTAAATTTACTGTTAATGGTTAGATGTCGGTCTTACTGTAGTTATACTTTAGGGATTTCATCTCCAATCAACACATCAATAGATATATTGATTTATTAAGGCATTTCGGCAGAAATGCCTTTATGGTTTTAGCAGAATTTTTTTTTTTTTTTTTTTTTTTTTTTTTTTTTCTTCTTCCGCCACTTTTGGTTTCCGGACGATAACTTTAGATTGCCTTGACGGATCCTTGTCAAATTTTCACCGCAAGTCAGAAATGATATGAGGAAGAACCCTATTCTTTTTGAGCCGGATCGGAGGTCCGTGAGGTCCGTGAGGATGAAATCAAGGCTAATTTTAAGACTTGGTTTCCGGACGATAACTGGAAAAATATTTATGCAATAGTTGCAGAACTCTGCATGGAGGTTCATATGCCACCAGGGAAGAACCCTATTGATTTTGGGATCGATCCGTCAAACGACCTTTGACCTAGAGGTCAAAATAATTTTTTGCTGATTCATCCTTGAGGCTTCCTGCATATCTCGGAAACCGTGCGTCGTAGAGCGAAACGGACGTTATTTTCGGACTCGTCGCCCTAGACAAACATCTCTAGGGTGTACTTTTTTTTTTGATCCGGCTCCGAGGTCCGTGAGGTCCGTGAGGATGAAATCGAGGAACTTGGTTTCCGGACGATAACTCAAAAAATATTCAGGCAATAGTTGTAGAATTTTGCACGGAGGTTTATATATCACCAGGGAAGAACCCTATTGATTTTGGGATCGATACCTCAAACGACCTTTGACGTAGAGGTCGAAATAATTTTTTGCTGAGTCATCCTTGATTCATCCTGCATATCTCGGAAACGGTGCGTCGTAGAGCGAAACGGACGTTATTTTCGGACTCGTCGCACTAGACAAACATGTCTAAGGGGTATTATGGATGAACTTTGACCTTGACCTGAAATTTTTTTGCCGAGTCGGCATTTTTCGTTTTCGTCGATATCTCGGAAACGGTGCGTCGTAGAGCGAAACGGACGTTATTTTCGGACTCGTCGCACTAGACAAACATGTCTAAGGCTTTGACCTTGACCCGAAATTTTTTTGCCGAGTCGGCATTTTTCGTTTTCGTCGATATCTCGGAAACGGTGCGTCGTAGAGCGAAACGGACGTTATTTTCGGACTCGTCGCACTAGACAAACATGTCTAAGGGGTATTATTGATGAACTTTGACCTTGACCCGAAATTTTTTTGCCGAGTCGGCATTTTTCGTTTTCGTCGATATCTCGGAAACGGTGCGTCGTAGAGCGAAACGGACGTTATTTTCGGACTCGTCGCACTAGACAAACATGTCTACGGGGAATTATTGATGAACTTTGACCTTGACCCGAAATTTTTTTGCCGAGTCGGCATTTTTCGTTTTCGTCGATATCTCGGAAACGGTGCGTCGTAGAGCGAAACGGACGTTATTTTCGGACTCGTCGCACTAGACAAACATGTCTAAGGGGAATTATGGATGAACTTTGACCTTGACCCGAAATTTTTTTGCCGAGTCAGCATTTTTCGTTTTCGTCGATATCTCGGAAACGGTGCGTCGTAGAGCGAAACGGACGTTATTTTCGGACTCGTCGCACTAGACAAACATGTCTAAGGGGTATTATTGATGAACTTTGACCTTGACCCGTAATTTTTTTGCCGAGTCGGCATTTTTCGTTTTCGTCGTTATCTCGGAAACGGTGCGTCGTAGAGCGAAACGGACGTTATTTTCGGACTCGTCGCACTAGACAAACATGTCTAAGGGGTATTATGGATGAACTTTGACCTTGACCCGAAATTTTTTTGCCGAGTCGGCATTTTTCGTTTTCGTCGATATCTCGGAAAACGGTGCGTCGTAGATCGAAACGGACGTTATTTTCGGACTCGTCGCACTAGACAAACATGTCTAAGGGGTATTATTGATGAACTTTGACCTTGACCCGAAATTTTTTTGCCGAGTCGGCATTTTTCGTTTTCGTCGTTATCTCGGAAACGGTGCGTCGTAGAGCGAAACGGACGTTATTTTCGGACTCGTCGCACGAGACAAACATGTCTAAGGGGTATTATTGATGAACTTTGACCTTGACCCGAAATTTTTTTGCCGAGTCAGCATTTTTCGTTTTCGTCGTTATCTCGGAAACGGTGCGTCGTAGAGCGAAACGGACGTTATTTTCGGACTCGTCGCACTAGACAAACATGTCTAAGGGGTATTATGGATGAACTTTGACCTTGACCCGAAATTTTTTTGCCGAGTCGGCATTTTTCGTTTTCGTCGATATCTCGGAAACGGTACGTCGTAGAGCGAAACGGACGTTATTTTCGGACTCGTCGCACTAGACAAACATGTCTAAGGGGTATTATGGATGAACTTTGACCTTGACTCGAAATTTTTTTGCCGAGTCGGCATTTTTCGTTTTCGTCGATATCTCGGAAACGGTGCGTCGTAGAGCGAAACGGACGTTATTTTCGGACTCGTCGCACTAGACAAACATGTTTAAGGGGTATTATGGATGAACTTTGACCTTGAACCGAAATTTTTTTGCCGAGTCGGCATTTTTCGTTTTCGTCGATATCTCGGAAACGGTGCGTCGTAGAGCGAAACGGACGTTACTTTCGGACTCGTCACCCTAGACAAACATGTCTAAGGGGTATTATGGATTAACTTTGACCTTGACCCGAAATTTGTCGACATTTTTCATTTTCGTCGATATCTAGTATTATAAATTATTCATCACACCGAAATGCCTCCAAGGCATCTTTAGGCCTTGACGTCTAGTTTATGCTTGTTTTCCACTTGATGGTGTGTGCAGTTATGTGATCAAGCATTTTAAATGATGACAAAATCCAAATTGGATCCGATCAAGTTTCGGAAATCAAAACAACACATAGATCTGAAATCAGGAAATGACATTGTAAGGGACTAACATATTCATTACTACATGTACTATATGATGGGTAGGCCCTATCCAGATTCGAACGGTATTTCATGTACGGGTACCCGGATACGTCTTTTTTTTTTACTCATGGGGATCCTAATTCCAAAACAAGTGTCAACACTTTGTATTAATAAAACAAATATCTCACAAGTTAACCACACTGTTATGATTGTGTGATATCCCACAGCCAAAGTGTCACTGACTCCAAAGTCGGTCACCTTTGGGCTTCATGGTATTTTCGGTTTTTATGTAGGCGGCCGCATGCCTTGGCGGCCGGATCCCGCGCAGCCATCTCCATAGTAGGTATGGGCGCGTTCGTCAGATGGCGCTCGCATCGCGGAAATTTTTTTGTGCCAGACAGTGTCCCCTTCAAGTGACGAAAATGGCGTCCAATGGGTGGGCCATTTTGGGAGGGAAATCTGGGTGTTTCCCTTGACGTAGGTATAAAAACGTCATATTAATCAATTCCAGAAGATATTGATCCATGTGTAAACGTCATTGAAACTTGTGTACACTATCAAACTTCCACATGGTGAGCAACGAAAGTGAGAACGACAATGTAAAATGTTGGAAATTGACAAAATTTAACAACTTCGCAGTATTTCGCATTGTGGAGACATATATTAGAACAAAGTTAAATATTTCAGTGAACTATTTGCCAAGAATTAGCTAGCGCTTTTCAGCGCTTTCGCCGTATTTGGCATTTGAAGTTGGTGGGGGTAGGCCGTTTTGGGGGAACTTTTTTTTTTGAGCGGAGCCTATGTGTTACGTTGGACCCGCGGTGTGGTATGCGAGGGCCACATGAACTCGATGCATGCTGTTCAGGATGATTGAGAAATATTTAAAGCACGCTTGAGAAATATTGTAAACATCATCATTCTATGCCCATGCCTCTTGGATCGAGTTTATTTGTCTACACAATTTTTTCATGCATTTCCTCAAATGTTTTTTTAAAAGACATTTCTTGTTTCTGTTTTTTTTTATATTTTTGTTATAAACACAGATAAAAGGGGCCTTTTGTTGGTTATTTTTTTAATTCGGTGCCCTGAAATGTCATGTTTGAGTGTTTACCTTACTTCTGTATTATATCATGTGAGAAAAAAGGCAAAAAGTGGTGGAACAAACATATTATTCTCTATTTTTAAACAAACAGTGCTCAAAATTTCGAGAGGGTACCTGTACTTTTGGGTGTATACAGACTCTCAGTATCAATATTTCCACATAACCTGGTATTTTTTCAATTCAGTATATGTCTTTTCTTCAAACTAGTATAGTGATGATGAATAAAATTAAATATTTTTACTATTTACATTGCAAAACATTTTTTGGGCCAAATTTTAACTTTTCGACCAATTTTGGGTACCTACGGGTTTTTCATTCAAAGTCCTGTAACTTTGTCAATTTTGGAGGTAGAGTAAAACCAAAAACAGATCTGAAATACTGAGATTCTCAGCTTTCTCATGGTATGTTCACTTTCTGTGTAGGTTTAGTCTTTCAATAGCATGACAACACTCCGCTAGGCGGCGCGCGCAAGCAGTTTTTCGCGGGAGCGAAAAAAGTGAAGCTCGTTGAACCCGGTTTGGGTGGGGTCATGTTACGGTCATTTTCGACCAATCAGAAAGTTTTTTACATAGCATATTTGGTATGTATGGAAAGGTTAGACATCGGCCTAGGTGACAAGAGCCCTCGTTTTGAGATCTGACCCAATTTTGGAGGTGAAAGTTCAGCTCAAAGTTTTTTTTCACTCCAAAAAACAAGTTAAAACTTCTTGTCGCCGATCATACATGGCTTAATTTGTGAATTAATGTTTTTTCTTTCATAATATAACGATATTTCAATCATAAACCCCCGTACTGCTTGGGAAATTGCTTCAAAATGAAGGGCCGGTCGTGTTTCATCTGCACTTCCGCCGTCTGTTTAGTATTGGTTGGCACTTGAAGCCCCTATTATCGCCCATGTAAACAAGCTTGGCTATCGTTTTTTTGAGACATCAGAAAAAAGTTCTATTTTGGGCATATCTAATGAGATTTTTTTTATTGACCTTTGATAACATTATAGTAAAGGAGTACCTTGGACATTTTGCTACAAATAAAACAATTTTTTGTGACTAGAATTTTGTCAGAAATGGCTTCAGTGATCATTTGTTCTACTTCTAATGGCCTGATGAGGGCAAATTTGACAACTTTGGGCACAGTGATCACCACCAACGTCATATATTTTTAGTGTGTATGATGTTGCAATGTGTAAAGTAATTAATGTTGAATATTTTCAAGCCCTGAAATATGTATTATTACGTTTTGTTTGCGTGTAAACAGCGAGCTTCACTTTTTTGGACTTTTCCCTAATTTTTGTCTTCAGAAGGACCTAACAGTACCCCTCTTGGAAATGCTCTAGCACCTTTGCATCAATACCTACGGTCAATTTTGTTACATATTTGATTTCCTGAAGCTTCAAGCTTTCTTTTGGTGTATTGTATGACCATGTAGACCCAATATTTCAGAAAGGTGTTGTCATGCTACTTTCAAAATGGGTGTTACTGTGTACAGCGCTGTATGGACAATACATCCATACAGCGCTGTACACAGTAAAAATGGGTGACCATACCTATCCATAGACTTGTATTATCGCTCACGTGTTTTCACGATTACAGTAGGTTTACAGCAAGTTGCAATTCTCTACAAACCGTGTGCAATGCGAAAAGTATTTCAGATACATACTGCGGTTTAACGACTTCCACAAACAACGAGCTAAACGTGTCGAATTAGTTCTGGACATTTTATACACAACTTCACGAGCGAATGACAGCGGCAAACTAAAAGTCGGAAACAATTGCAACTCGGAATGGCTTGAATCATAACGTCCTGCCCCGTCCTATGAATTGAATTACCTTCGGCTCTGGTAATCATTCAATTCAATTCAATTCAAAAATATTTATTCAACATTCGAATTCTTGTACATATACAGGATATATATAGGTATGGTAGACCGAAATTTTGTTCTGCATATAAATGCATATATGGGGTCTTTCTAGTGAGATATATACCTTAGAAATACAATGCAAAAAGTTTGAAACAATTTTATTCAGCCGTTTTTCTGTAGTATTAGCTTGAACATGCATACCGTATGGGGTAAAAAAAGTGGCGTTTTTGCTGAATTTGAAAAAAGTACCCCCTTGCCATTACACACTGAAAATGGATGGAAACTGCTCAAATTTCACCAGTAGCAACACTGAGCCATAACATGATAGAAACCTAAATATAATATGCCACACACAAAAGCAAATATACCAGATAATGCAAAATATGACTGGAATTTACATCCGTTGTAACACATAATTGTGTTTGAATACTATGTATATTCTGTTGAATAGCTACATATATCACATGATAGAGATAATTTACACTATTTTTCTTAAGTTTACCATATACATGGGCATATGAAGTAGTTTTTGATTGGGGTTTCAAAAATATGAATTTTACCAATTGTATTTTAAATATATCATTCCCTAGGTAAACATATATTTCTAAAACCTAGTGTCTAATCAGGTTTAAGGCTATTTACAGCAACATTCAATATTATTTTGATATATGAGAATAATCTATTTTTTCACATTTGAAACTGACATATGATACTCCAAGCATGCACTGCAAAAATAAATAAATGAACCCCAACAACATGCACCAACAAAAACAAAATTCTAAAGAATTGTAAGTTTTTTTAGTGACAAAGATAAAAATACCATTTTTTTAACTACCTGTAGCTTATAAGTGTATCTCCCCAACAAAAACAAAAGGTGTGTTTGTTAGCAAACTAGCTTTAAACTCACTCCAGGGAAGTGGCTGGTAAGCCAAGCATTACAGGCTGGTGTAAAGGGGCAGTAAAAATCTGTTACGCTTCAGTGCACAGGTTTCTTTATCATGTACATATTGTAGCGATTTTAGATGACTATTTGGTGCCGTGTGTGTTGTGTTTTCTCGTTGTGTTTATTTTTCGTATAGTTCTTGTGCAGTACCTCTCGTCTCTGTGTCCGAACGCTATAGACACTTATTGGTGAGACGTCCGCAATTCCATATTATTTCTCTGGTTCGAGAAATGTGCTGAAGACATATTAATTCAAAGACACGGGTTTTATTACCAATATACGACGAGTTACTCACTCACAAAATATATGCAATGTTTCCCAAATTACACAGTGACCAGGTTCAGACTAAGTCACCGGGCTTTACAATACTGAAAGGTTACACCGGGTCCAGGTTTAGACTAAGACCCTGCTTTAACGTTAGGCATCAGAACTAGCGTCAGTCTCTTCCTACGCCAAGTCCATGCGGAGGTGAAGGTTCCCTAGCTCCGCAACTCTTCCTCTGGAGGTATGTACTTGTGGAGTCTGTCTCGCCATCTTCCGCGGAGGTGTCGCCTGTGCGGAGGCCATCACTTCTGCAGAGGTCTTCCGCGCTGCGGAGGTCTTCCGTGCTGCGGAGGTTCCGTGGCTCTGCAGAGTTCCCTCGTCCTTGCGGAGGGTCCTCCACACGTCTGCTTCACCTCCCTCTTCCGCGGGTGCGGAGGTCCGTCACCTGTGGACACTGGGTGTCTTCGCACGTCAGGAGACTTCCCTCGCCACTCTGCGGTGCGGAGTATCATCTGAGACTTCCTTCACAAGTCCGCGGTTGCGGAGGTACGTCTATTGTGGAGAGGGAGTGTCTCCGCACATCAGTGGACGTCCCTCACAGATCCGCGGGTTGCGAAGGTACGTCTACCGCGGAGACAGGGTGTCTCCGCACATCAGGGGACGTCCCTCACTGGTCCGCGGGTTGCAAAGGTTCACCAGAGTCTTCCCTCACGCTCGCACTGCTGTGCAAGAAGAGATCACCGCCTTGCAGTCAGCTGTAAGTCAAGAGGGCCGGGGTTCATACATTGAAGGGCCGTTGGATCGTTTTCATAGGATTGTCATCATTGGGACCCGCACACTTCCCTGTTACATTATTCGTACATGGAGTCTGGGGCTTCGCACTGCGGAGGTCAAGATGTGCGGAGGTACGGAAAGTCTAAGTCCTCTCCCTCGCCTATCCAAGGAGGATAGAACCGTCTCAGGGTGATATGTTTCTTCTGCTACCTTGCCCCGACTGACTCCCGGAGAGCTGTGGCTGCATCCTTGTATTGGGCTCTCCACCGGAAGCTGTTTTGCGCATGTGCATGCCTGGTCTTCCGCAAGCACATGACCGATCCTCCATAAGAACGTGATCGATCCTCCGAAAGAACGTGATCACTCCTTCGCGAGTGGTTTTGCAGAGGAGGCTGGTGGTTATATGAGTTCGTTATTTTTCCCCCACTCTGGTATAACAGCCACGGAAGCCATGCAGGAGGCCTTGGAGGCTCAGATGTACCATAGCTGCCTTCATATGAGTACGGGCGTACTCGTGAGCGATGGTAGTGGCCTCCCTCACCCACTCCACGTACTTGTGTGAGCATGCAGGTGGGGCCTCCTCCTTCCCTTCAGGGTTCGTCCGATACATCAGATCGAGAGGAGTAGTTGCCTCCCTGCCCATCATCATCCGATTCGGCTTGCAGCCCATACTGTCATGGACAGACGCCCGGTACGCAGACGTCACATATGGTAACCAGTCATCCCAGTCGTGGTGGTGGTCATTAACGACAGCGGATAACATCTGGACGAGCGACCGGTTAAATCGCTCCACCATGCCATTAGATTGTGGGTAATATGGGCTAGCATGGATCTTTTCGCAGCCCAAAATCATAGCTAGCTCCCGGAAGAGGCCGGATTCGAATTCTCGACCCATATCTGAGAAAATACAGGCCGGAACTCCCCATCTACACACAAACTTCGTGACGAACACGTCCGCTACCGTCTGCGCCCAATGGTCAGGCATTGCGTAGGCCTCTGTCCATCGAGTAAAACAGTCTGTGATGACAAGAACATACCGCTGCCCCCTCTTTGAGACCACACCGATCTCCAGCACGTCTATTGCCACCCTCTCTAGACGGTCACCCACCGGTGCGTTAGCCATGGGCTGATGCTGGGGCCTCGGCCGTGGCTTCCGCGCACTGCACCTCGGACAGGCTCTGCACCAAGTGTAGACGTCCTTCGTCATCTCACACCAGTACATCCGTGCCTTAATCTTCTGGCGCATCCGGCTGACACCTAGATGTCCCCCAAAAAGCTGATCATAGACTTCCTTCAGGACTGCCTTCCGCACACTGTAGGGTATGATGAGCTGGAGTAGGAGCTCCTTCTGCCAGTCCACCTGTGCAGGGCGGAAAAGGAGTCCATCCCTCACAACCAGCTGGTCCCACTGCTGCCAGTAGGCCTTCACTGTGTGGCTCTTAGTCCTGACATACATCCATTCCGTCTCTCGTCAGCGGCCGCTTCCGATTGAGTATATGGCGAAGGTCTGGGTCAGAGCTTTGCAGAGTCTTGAGCTCCTCTGCAGAGTAGCCAACCCATCATTCCTCAGTGGCTCCGGAAGTAGAGAGGTCCGACACACTTGTGGAGTCTCCGCTCGGCTCCCGGAGGTTTCGTCGGTGCCGCGGCTATGGAGGGTCCTCCACATTGATGACTGGGGTGATCCTCTTCACCATGGGCAGAACAGAGGTCCGGCCATTGACCTTCGCACTCCGCAACAGTCCATCTTCCCCAGTCCATCTCCGCAAAAGTCATCCTCCTGCCAGAGCCGTCCTTCCTCCGGTCACAGAGAGAGCAAGAGCCCCAAAAGGCCATCCCAGTTCTCCCAACTCAGGGGAGGTAGGAGCTCCTCGTCTGAACCTCCCTCGTCCTCCGTTCCTCCACATTATTCTCACTTACATTGCCGACACCGTGACATGCTGTCCGCGTTGCTATGCCTCAATCCGGGACAAATCTCACAGCGAAAGTCATAGCTCACGATCCGTGCTGCCCAGCGGGCTATCATACCCTCCGCATCCCTGAAATTAAGAAGCCATCTCAGGGAAGCATGGTCGGTCCTAAGCAGGTAGTGGCAAAAGTGGTGTATTATCGCCACCACTGCAAGGAGTTCTCTTTTCGTGGCACAATAGTTCCTCTGGGTGGTACACAAGGAATGACTTGCATAGGCGATCACTCCCTTCTGACCCTCGCGGGCCTGGGAAAGGACTCCTCCTATGCCGTATCCACCCACAGCCGTGTCCATGATGAAATCCATGTTAAAGTCCGGGTAGACCAGCAGAGGGCTCTTCGTGAGGGGTTCCTTCAGTGCCTCAAAGGCCTTCTGGCAGGCGTCCGTCCATCCGTAGGGGACATCCTTCTTCAGCAGGGCCGTGAGTGGACCCACCTTGTTGGCAAAGTTCTTTATGAACCGCCGGTAGTACCCGACGAAGCCAAGGAAGCACCTTAGTTCCGCCAGGTCCCGGGGAGGCTCGTAGCGCGGCACAGACTCCACCTTCTCCGGGTCGCACTCGATGCCTCGCTGAGACACCTTGTGGCCCAGGAAATGGACTCCCCTCTGAAGTAGCTGGCACTTCGAGGGCTTCAGCTTCAAGCCTGCCTCCCAGAGCCTCTGGAACACATACCTCAGGTTGCTCAGCGCCTCTGCCAGATCACTCCCGATGCAGATCACGTCGGCCAGGTACACGAGACACCTCCTCCACTGCAGCCCTCAAAGCGCAAGCTCCATGAGCCGCTCAAAGGTAGCTGGGGCGGTTGCAATACCAAGCGGCATCACGCGGAACTGGTATAATCCACTCCTTGTGGTGAACGCTGGCTTCCCCTTGTCCTCCTTCTCCATCTCCACCTGCCAGTACCCGCATGCCAAATCGAGTGTGGAGAAGTACCGGGCCCTCGCCAGAGCACCGAAGCTCTCGCCTATCCTGGGCAAATGATAAGCATCTTTCTCGTCACATCATTGAGTTTCCGGTAGTCCACACAGAACCTTGTGGTTCCGTCCTTTTTATGGACGAGGACTTCGGGAGACGACCAAGGACTATCACTGGGCTCTATCACTCCTGCTCTCAGCATCTTGAATCTTTCAGCATCTTGTCCACCTCTGCCTCTATCAGCTCCTTTTGCTTGTAGGGCGCTCTCCAGAGGGCTGCTTGATGGGTCTGTGATCTCCCGTATCTATCGTGTGTCGCACCAGTGACGTCCATCCTAGTTCCCCGTCTTCTCCTGTGAACACATCCATAAAGTCCATAATCAGGTTGCGGAGGTCCTGGACCTCCGCAAGAGTCAGTGCAGAGGTAACACCCTCCAACACCCTCCCTGCAGAGACATGCATCCTTCCACACACTGCTCCACGTCTCCAGAGGGAGAAAGCTCCGCACAGTCCGGCTGATGTTGACTCGGCACCAGCATTACCTCCTCAACCTCATGTAAGTGTGCCAGCAGGCTTCCCCCTGGTATCATCAACTCATGCTCCTCAGTGTTAAGGAGAACCACCGCCACCCTCCCTCTGCACGGCTCTACCAGAGCTCTTCCCACCGTCACGTCACCATCGGTTGGCGGCTGCACAAGGCCGACACGTGGTTGCCTCGTACCAGGTGTACCGTCGATCAGAAGGGAGACCAGGACTTCGGACCACCCTGGGAGACTGATGGGATCCCCTGCACGTAGCCCTAGGGCCGTTGGCTCTGGTCTCTCACTTCATTTCTCCACAGGCGAGGTCGAGTGTGGCGCCCAGAGTGTGTAGCACGTCCATGCCGAGCACTCCAGGCATCCCCACACGTCCTATGACAACTTCTGATGATACTTCCCCCAGATGCAAGATGGTTGGGAGCGCACCTAGGACGTGAAGGTATTCTCCCGTTGCTGTGTGTAGGACGATCCTCGAGGTCCTCAGACGCTCTTTCACATGATCAGGTAACAGAATCAGAAACATCCACAACTGTGGAGACAGCACCCGTGTCAACCAGAAGGTTGATTTCTCGTCCCTCAAGGCGACATCGAGCATACCAAGCTAAGGGTTTAGGTTTGGTGAACTTTACACAGGACAAGGGAAGCTCTGCATCCCTCTCGGGCATGACACCCGGAGTCTCGGCCTCAGTATGTACATTTGACCGAGGAGGGCCGTCCTCCCCCTCAGGTAAGACACCTGGAGTCGTACAAGTATCACGAACATCGCTATTTACAGTAGACAGAGAAGGGTTCGCCTTCCCCGCAGGTGAGACACCTGGAGTCGAAGGTACATCATCATCATCATCATCCCCCCCATCATCATCATCATCATCATCATCATCATCATCATCATCAATGCTCTTTACAGTAGACAGAGAAGGGTTCGCCTTCCCCTCAGGTAAGACACCTGGGGTCGTAGGTACATCACAAACATTAGTAACATCAGGCACATCATGAACATCAGTAACATCATCGCTGCGGAGGCAGGAGTCTCCTCCGCAGATATATTCCCATATGAGGTCACAGAGACTATCCCTGCGGGTAACTTTATTCACTCTATATACAGATCCTGTATCTCCACCTTCCGTCTTGTCTTGTCGCCTTCTAATCCTGACCTGCGCTTGCCAGGAATTGCCCTTCGTCTCGGCGTCAGAAACGGGCCCCTCTAGTTTGACGAGAGGTCCTCTGTCTCTAACTCCTCCTCAAGGACGTCCTCGTCCTCCAACTGCTTCAGTAGCAGCGCCAGAGTCTTGACATCCTTCGATCTCTGGGAAACTCCCTACTCAGGTGTCCGTGTTGTCGGCACAGCCAGCACTCCCACTCCCGGCGTCAAGGTCCCTGTGCCGAGGTTGTCCACGGAGTCGTCACTCCCTCCACCTTTTTCAAGAACGTCCCTATCAGGT
Organism: Terebella lapidaria; assembly: GCA_949152475.1. Classification (NCBI taxonomy): domain Eukaryota; kingdom Metazoa; phylum Annelida; class Polychaeta; order Terebellida; family Terebellidae; genus Terebella; species Terebella lapidaria. Next base: position 35,792,838 of record OX424559.1, on the reverse strand, counting down.
CGATTAGCTGGTCCATCTTCAGGGCCTGGGTCTCGAACATTCCCTTGAAGTAAGGAAGCCAAGGCCCAGAGCCACTCTTCTTATCGTCCTTCTTCGGCGGAGGCCGATCCCCCTTGGTGAAGGCCATCACATCATGTGGGGCCTCCGCTGGGCTCTCGTCCTCCACCAAGGTGCGGACTGCACGCACTGGCTTGCGGTTGACACTTTCATACTGGGTGATGAAAGCCGTCGCCTCTTCCAGGGTCTTCATGTCCTTCATCAGGGCTATGAGCTTCATGTCACCGTCCCCGTGACCCTTCAGGAAGCTTTCCAATGTGATGGTCTCATGAGCCTCATCCCCGATGTGTGGATAAGACATTTCCACCAATCGCCGGATGTGTTGGGCAAAGGCCTGCGTCGTCTCCCCAGTCTTCCGCGTCCTGCTTCGTAACGCCGCCCTGTAGATCTCTTCTTGGCAGGCGGGGTCGAAACGCTTGGCCAGTTTCTCCACGAGGAGATCAAAGTCCTTGTACTGGTCCGGTCTCATCCCCTTGAGGATCTGCCTCGCATCTCCCGTCAAGCTGCTCGCCAGGTACAGCCCCCGCTGTCTTTCCCCATCTGTTAACTTCGGCGATCACCAAGAAGTGGCTCAGGTATTTAGACCACTTCATTGAGACACCGTCATACTTGTCCGGGAACATCTGTCTCCGTTGTTCCGCAGGTGCCGGTGCAAATGCGGAGGAGGATGATGTGTTCCCTTTGGAGTCACTCCTCCGGCCTCGGCGTCTCTTCGGAACGAAGACCGTTGACGTCCCCGGTGAGAGAGGGGACTCTCGGTGGTGGACCCGTCCGTCTCCGAATCCGTATCTATCCTCCTCTGCCGCTCCTGGGGTGATACTGGAGTGGTCATCGGTCGAGGCTGGACAGCCGGAGGTCCTTGGTGGTAGTAGACCACCGGTACTGGCTGCGGATGTGGCGCTCCCATCTGCGGAGCCATCTGCGGAGCCACCATCTGCAGAGCCATCTGTGGCAAGTGCTGCAGAGCCACCTGCGGAGCCATCACAAGCTCGTACATCGGTGGAGCCTGCTGAACTGTGGAGGCCATCGGCTGCGGAGCGTACGTGGCGCCTCCCATCTGTGGAGGTATTACGGCTCCCGTCATGCGGACAGCGGCTGTTCCGTGTCCCACGTCATGGCTGGAAGGCCCGGCTTGGGACAGATCGTGGCTCAGCCCCCTGTCTTCCTGCCACCCTCTCTGGACCGAAGGTGCCCCATGGGTGAGAGACCTCAGAAAGGATGGGGAAGGTGCTCGTTGCCTCCCTGCGGCCAATCGGGTTCTTCCGCGTCCCTCTGATGTGGCTCGTCCTCTGCCTCGCAGGTAGTCCTCAGACACGAGGATCTCGCTGTCCCCCAGGTAAGAGCTGGACCTCCCCAAAACTCTGCTGAGCGCCGGGCTCTCACGGACCCTCTGCAGATAGCGCTCCCACTCTAACCTCCTGTCATGTTCCATCCATCCAGACCACTCGGGGGCCTCCTCACTTCGGATGGAGCGAGGACATCGGTCATCACCAGCTCCGGAGGTCTCAGATCTTCCGCAGTCCTCCAGACCCACGTCCTCAGATTGTCTTCCGCATTCCTCTGCATCACCAAATCCTCCTCACTTCCTCGATCTTCCCTCGTCTTCCGCGGAGGACTTCAGATCTTTTCCCTCAGTGTCGAACATCTCGGGCTCGTTCTTCTGAGCTGTATGCTTCTTCGAAGGATCGTGGTCACGGCACCAAGTTTCTGTAGCGATTTTAAATGACTATTTGGTGCCGTGTGTGTTGTGTTATCTCGTTGTGTTTATTTTTCGTATAGTTCTTGTGCAGTACCTCTCGTCTTTGTGTCCGAACGCTATAGACAATTATTGTTGAGACGTCCGCAATTCCATAGTATTTCTCTGGTTAGAGAAAAGTGCTGAAGACATATTAATTCAAAGACACAGGTTTTATTACCTATATACGACGAGTTACTCACTCACAAAATATATGCAATGTTTCACAAATTACACAGTGACCAGGTTTAGACTAAGCACCGGGCTTTACAATATTGAAAGGTTACACCGGGTCCAGGTTTAGACTAAGACCCTGCTTTAACGTTAGGCATCAGAACTAGCATCAGTCTCTTCCTACGCCAAGTCCATGCGGAGGTGAAGGTTCCCTGGCTCCACAACTCTTCTGTCTCTGGAGTTATGTACTTGCGGAGTCTGTCTTGCCGTCTTACGCGGAGGTGTCGCCTGTGCAGAGGTCCTCACTTCTGCAGAGGTCTTCCGCGCTGCAGAGGTTCCGTGGCTCCACAGAGTTCCCTCGTCCTTGCGGAGGGTCCTCCGCACGTCTGCTTCACCTCCCTCTTCTGTGGGTGAGGAGGTCCGTCACCTGTGGAGACTTCCCTCGCCACTCCGCCTGTGCGGAGTATCGTCCGAGACTTCCTTCACAAGTCCGCGGTTGCGAAGGTACTTCTACCGTGGAAACAGGGTGTCTCCGCACATCAGGGGACGTCCCTCACTGGTCCGCGGGTTGCGAAGGTTCACCAGAGTCTTCCCTCACGCTTGCACTGCTGTGCCAGAAGAGATCACCGCTTTGTCATCAGCTGTAAGTCAAGAGGGCCGGGGTTCATATATTGAAGGGCCGTTGGACCGGATTCATTAGATTGTCACCATTGGGACCCACACACTTCCCCGTTACATTTCCCGTACATGGAGTCTGGGGCTCCGCACTGCGGAGATCAAGATGTGCGGAGGTACGGAAAGTCTAAGTCCTCTCCCTCGCCTGTCCAAGGAGGACAGAACCGTCTCAGGGTGATGTGTCTCCTCTGGTACCTTGCCCTGACTGAGTCCCAGAGAGCTGTAGCTGCCTCCTTTTATTGGGCTCTCCACCGGAAGCTCTTTGTGCATGTGCATGCCTGGTCTTCCACAAGCACGTGGCCAATCTTCCGCAAGAACGTGATCACTCCTCTGCGCGTGGTTTTGCTGAGGAGGCTGTTGGTTATATGAATTCGTTATAATATGATAACATTCTTGGTCATTTGGCTTTGGCTTTGCATCAAATAACAACAACATAACACATGTAAAAGGTTCTTTGTGTGCAAGTAATATATACAAAGTGGACATAGAAATGGCGTTTGTGCTAGAAGACTGGGCCCAAGAATTTGAACTAGAGGAAGATACTTTGAAGCTGTTGCAAAAGAAGGGATTCAAGTCCAAATGAAGCATCAGTAAACTGGACAGTGAAATGATGAAATCGGAGTTTGGCAAACAACTGAGCATGGGCCAGTGTTTGATGTTATGTTATGACAGTCTACATGCCCCTCTTACGAAAACAACAACAGAGGCATCTGTTGCTGGACCCAGCCACCATCAGGGAAACGTTGACAGTGGCACTACGATTGCCTTGGATACTCAGCCTACTAAATCCTCAACGTCAGCCTTGCAAGAAAATCTGTCGTCTGGCAACAACCTCACAGTCAACGACATCATGACTCTCCTCCAGCCTAACGTGACTGCAGACAAACAGCAACATGAATCATCCGACTCTGCCGGTAAGCCCGGCCTATTTGACCCACTCGCGTTTGACCTGAGCCATCAAAACCAATCTTCACCCAAATCTTCACCGTGAAATCAGAGACTATGTTTCTATATTCTGCAAAGACAACACTCCGTCGGATCCAGATGGGACACTCACGGTCGGAAATGTCAAAATTGCCGTTAAAGACTCAAAAGTTCTGGTGGTAGAAGATAAAGCATCCGTAGGTCAAGTGCCCGAGTATGATGTATTTGAATTCATTTGTTTTGTGTTCCATATTATGGTCGTGTTATACATGTGTATTTTGTCTTGTATATGTAGTGTTTTATATATTGAATGTCGTGCCCACAGAACTGGTGTTGATTTTGTTTCACCAGGTTATGCCGTCTACATATGAGTTAGAGTATGGAGAGGTCCACTGGCGTAGGAGCTGGGGGGACTCTGACCCCCCCCCCCCCCCTCCCCCCAATTTTTTCAAAGGGAGGAAGGGGGGGGGGGCTCGAGCATGATTGCCCCCCCCCCCCCAGATTTTAGAAAAAAACGCCAAAATGTCTAATTCTGTCGTTAAAAGATGTAAAATATTTATTCTTATGATTTACAGATACATGTATATTTGTTTACATGAATCCAAGAAGTAAGAATTCACGCAAATAATCACTGAATGCTAGTCAAAAGAATATTTTTAAAAAGTTATGATGTCTGGGGAACGGAAACCAGGCCTGTCGAGAGCCAGAAGAAGTTCTTAATCAACCTCAAGCCAACCTCAAGCCAAGCTCTGGCTTCTGGGGCCCTTGAGCCGGCCTCAAACCCAACGCCGTACGCTAGCTCCCTCGCTCTGCTCGGTTACGATTCGTGTACATACATGTACATGTATATTTTAGACCCATTATCAGGGACCTCAGACCGCTTGCTGGGGAAAACCTCTGCGGTGAAGATAAAGTTGAATTGAGTCATATTACAGACATGCATGTAGAAGCCATACAGTATACTTATTTTATATCGCGCCCCTCTGTTCTGCTCAGTAACTTTTCATAAAAAATAATAAGATGGAGTGGCTTGAATTCCTTGGGTCTATTTCAGATGATAATTTTCCAATTTGATATAATGTGTAAAAGTTTACCTGCAAAGACAGACACAGGATTTTGCAAGGGGTACGCAAATACAAGAGAGCGTAGGTCTGACATATGGGCGTGGGGTCCACTCAGAAGCTGGCGTTCACTAGGTATTCTATGGTGGGCCTTGAGCATGTTCTTGGACCATGGTTGATTTATTCAATCCAGTTTCAGTCTACAACACTTGAGTAAGAATAAGGCCCCATAAGAAAATAGTTCATACCTTACAATAAAGGTCTATGTACGATATATTGAACCACACAGTGTCACTACCTACCGCCAACGGTTACTTACAGTGTTCTGGTTTGAATTCAAAGCATATATTTTGACCATCTGTGGCGATCTCTATCCAGGTTTTACTACTTCATTCCAGGTTTGAATATTTAATTTCCGGTTTGAATAATTAATTCCGGGTTTAGACATTTATTTTCAGGTTTTAATATTAATTTCCAAGTTCCAGATTATGATACTTAATTCCACGTTTCAATATATATTTGTTCCCGGGTTTTAAATATCCATTTCTCAGATTCCCAGGTGTTTGGCGCCGGTTCTCTGAGACGTTGCCGCCCTGACGGCTGGGCGAGATGGTCATTGCCGACGCTTGACCCGGTAGTTAGGACGTCAGATAGCAGACTGGTTACTGTGGTCAATACTACTAACATAATTTTGCCCATTGCATTCTAAGCCGAGTACCACAGAGGAGGCATCCAACACACGGGAACGTGGACGTGTTATGCGTCCAGCCTCGCCGACCGTCAGACCATACACACACAGATATAGAACCCCGGGTAGCTAGAAGAGCCTGTTCAGACACCTTCGGGGTAGACCGAAAGGTCCACAGAAGCATTAACACCCCCCCCCCCCCCCCCCCCTAAAAAATATATGTACGAGTCCCCGATGCAAGTTTCTTCCGAATCGAAGGAGATGAAGACTCTGGCCTCGATGTCAGTCCATCTTGAGTATCTGCCGGGAACTGTCAAGAATCTTAGGCGTGCTATCGCAGCACGCTTCACAATCCAGACAGCGGGGAACGTCATCGCAAAGGCCAGTATGACTGTTCAATATTATTATTATTATTATTATTATTATTATTATTATTATTATTATTATTATTATTTATTAGGTCTATAACGACCATAAATTAATATCAAACCTGAAGTAGACTGTTTACCTAAGCAACACACAAACACTTGACTGCTATCTATCATGATTACAAAAAAATATGTACTTTGTTCTATGGACCAATCAATTTATGGAAAATCGCAAGGACGACACCCAATAATTGACCTCTGAGAGAAATCACCACACTTGATTTTATCAAGGTTTTCCTTCATTTTTTCTGAAAGTGCGTGAAATTAATGAGGATGGTTTATTTACACAAAATACAACTTTGGGCTACAAATAGAAGGCAGGATAAGATACGCGATTTGTACCTTCCATGTGAATCTACACAGATTGACCATAATGTTGACGTCTTTACTGAAAAAATCTCTTAAACTTGCTGTTCTCATTTAATCGTGTAATAGCTCAACAGTATTATTGTTCTAAATCACTGGTTACGGTCGTATTAATATCTACATAACTAGATTTGATATGTCTTAGTGGTTTACCCTACAATACAGAAGGTAGCTATATTTATTGTCGCATGCATCAACAAAACTACAAATTGAAATTTCATGATATTAACTTTATTTACGTGGATATTATGATTCAATACAATTGAAGATATAAAAAAGATATATCTTAATTATCATGATATGAAATATAACGTGTGAGTCCTAGTGGACATTTCCACACCACTTTGAATTGTGAGCAGGTAATCACAGATATGACTTGGATATATATTCATTGTCAATTGTCACAAATAGAAAAAGGCGACCATACAAGTCAAAAGACAATTGTACTTCGTGAGTGACATTACTAGGATAACGTAGACATGATGGGTTTCACTTACTATGAACTATACATTACCATGTATAAACATTTGTGGAATATTGTACAACGAACTAGCGGACCACCACTCACAATAGAGCAGACACGTCATACAACACCAGTCCCTCTTGTGTCGCCGCCGTGAGATACCTGTCTGACAGCAGGGATAGGTCCTGCACCCAACCAGGAGCTTCCAGAATCTTCCTCAGCTCTGTGCCGTACAACGGTAGCATGTAAATGTCCTCATCTTTATAACCACTGACAAACAGGGAACGTCCTCCAGTGTCCGAGCACACAACCCAAGGCAAGACACGCGGTGTGGCGATGTCCCCGTAATGTTGGCCGTGAGGCATCAGCTCCCGGACACACTGTGATGTCCGGTCAGACACCAGGATGTGTCCGGTGTCCGGGACGACTGTCACGTGGCCTGGAATTCCGATACTGATGTCTCTCGTATTGTGCCGCCATCTCAGCTCATGCTGGCGTTCACTAGGTATTCTATGGTGGGCCTTGAGCATGTTTTTGGACAATGGTTGATTTATTCAATCCAGTTTCAGTCTACAACACTTGCGTAAGAATAAGGCCCTATAAGAAAGTATTTCATACCTTACAATAAAGGTATATGTATGATATATCGAACCATACAGTTTGTGTGTCACATACCTACCGCCAACGGTTACTTACAGTGTTCTGGTTTGAATTCCGAGTATATATTTTGACCATCTGTGGCGATCTCTGCCCAGCTTTTAATACTTCATTCCAGGTTTGAATATTTAATTTCCGGTTTGAATAATTAATTCCGGGTTTAAACATTTACTTTCAGGTTTTAATATTTATTTCCAAGTTCCAGATTATGATACTTAATTCCACGTTTCAATATGAATTTGTTCACGTTTCAATATATATTTGTTCCCGGGTTTTAAATATTCATTTCTCAGATTCCCAGGTGTTTGGCGCTGGTTCTCTGAGACGTTGCCGCCCTGACTGCTGGGCGACATGGTCATTGCCGACGCTTGACCCGGTAGTTAGGACGTCAGATAGCAGATTGGTTACTGTGGTCAATACTACTAACATAATTTTGCCCATTGCATTCTAAGCCGAGTACCACAGAGGAGGCATCCAACACACGGGAACGTGGACGTGTTATGCGTCCAGCCTCGCCGACCGTCAGACCATACACACGCAGATATAGAACCCCGGGTAGCCTGATGGTTGCCAGAAGAGCCTGTTCAGACACCTTCGGGATAGACCGAGAGGTCTACAGAAGCATTAACCCCCCCCCCCCCCCCTAAAAAATATATATACGAGTCCCCGATGCAATTTACTTCCGAATACCGAAGGAGATAAAGACTCGAGGCCTCGATGTCAGTCCATCTTGAGTATCTGCCAGGACATGCACTGTCAACAATCTGAGGCGTGCAATCGCAGCACGCTTCACAATCCAGACAGCGGGGAACGTCATCACAAAGGCCAGTATTACTGATCAATATTATTATTATTAGTAGTAGTAGTATTAGTATTAGTATTATTATTATTATTATTATTATTATTATTATTTATTAGGCCTATAACGACCATAAATTAATATCAAACCTGAAGTAGACTGTTTACCTAAGCAACACACAAACACTTGACTGCTATCTATCATGATTACAAAAAATATGTACTTTGTTCTATGGACCAATCAATTTATGGAAAATCGCAAGGACGACACCCAATAATTGACCTGTGAGAGAAATCACCACATTTTATCAAGGTTTTCCTTCATTTTTCTGAAAGTGTGTGTTAACTCACAAAGTGAAAGTAATGAGGATGGTTTATTCACACAAAACAATATACAAAACTTTGGGCTACAGATACAAGGCATGATAAGATACGCGATTTGTGACTTCTATGTGAATCTACACAAATTGACGTCTTTACTAAACAATCGCTTAAATTTGCTGTTCTCATTTAATCGTGTAATAGCTCAACAGTATTATTGTTCTAAATCACTGGTTACGGTCGTATTAATATCTACATAACTAGAATTGATATGTCTTAGTGGTTTACTCTACAATACAAAAGGTAGCTATATTTATTGTCGCATGCATCAACAAAACTACAAATTGAAATTTCATGATAATAACTTTATTTACGTGGATATCATGATTTAATACAATTGAAGATATAAAAAATTATATGTCGTGATTATCATGATATAAAATGTAACATACGCGTGTGTCCTTTTTATTTTATGATATGCCTTATAAATTTCCACACCACTTTGAATTGTGAGCAGGTAATCACAGATATGACTTGGATATATACAGTATTCATTGTCAATTGTCACAAATAGAAAAAGGCGACCATACAAGTCAAAAGACAATTGTACTTCGTGAGTGACATTACAAGGATAACGTAGACATGATGGGTTTCACTTACTATGAACTATACATTACCATGTATAAACATTTGTGGAATATTGTACAACGAACTAGCGGACCACCACTCACAATAGAGCAGACACGTCATACAACACCAGTCCCTTTTGTGTCGCCGCCGTGAGATACCTGTCTGACAGCAGGGATAGGTCCTGCACCCAACCAGGGGCTTCCAGAATCTTCCTCAGCTCTGTGCCGTGCAACGGTAGCATGTAAATGTCCTCATCTTTATAACCACTGACAAACAGGGAACGTCCTTCAGTGTCCGAGCACACAACCCAAGGCAAGACACGCGGTGTGGCGATGTCCCGGCAATGCTGGCCCTGGGCCGTCAGCTCCCGGACACACTGTGACGCCCGGTCAGACACCAGGATGTGTCCGGTGTCCGGGACGACTGTCACGCGGCTTGGAATTCCGATACTGATGTCTCTCGTGTTATGCCGCCATCTCAGCGCACCAGTGTCAGAGAGACGGGCAATATATTCCAACGAGGCCTTTGGGGAGGGAAAAGTTATTATTATTATTATTATTATTATTATTATTATTATTATTATTATTATTATACATCTAGCATCAATACATCTGTACATGTACATGTATATATATCGCATCAGCGATCTCCTCTCGCCATGAGAATGAACTGTCCTGACTACACTGTACCACACCTCCGTGTCCCACGCACGATACCAACTCACCTCCAGGATGATAATGTCCCCATCTGGCGACAAACTCAGACACCGAGGTTGTGCGCGCAGATCGAATGTCTGGATCTTGGTTAACCGACCGGGCTGAGGGTTGTATATAATACATCGATACGGGCCCGTGTTCACGTCATCACAGCCAGCAACAACCGCTCGGCTGCCCTCAGAGTTGCTGGATACACACAAAAGCTTCTTCATTCCAGGAGTGTCGATGTCATGTTGGAGCAGGACTCCATCCAAGAACACCAGTCTTATATCAGGTCCTGTTGTGTAGAGTATAGCCGATTGCTGGCCAAGGGTAACTTGGCAAGCGCCACGGATCCATGCATCTCTCTCTATGTGCCAAATTATTGCTTCCTGTTGTAAACAAATACAAACAATATACAATGTATAACCTGGAAGCACACACAGTTTGTGTTTGTTTTGAATGCAAAGGTGATCTAATAGTTCGTAAAAAGTATTGCATTGTAAAAACAAAATCAGCCCACAGGCAAAGACAGGCTACCCGAAAATATATGTTTTATATTTCAGATATTGGCCATTTTGTCCCGTGACCTTGAAAATAAGTCACTGGTCAAATCCAAGGTCACGAGAATAGCATATTTGTATATTATTCCCTATATATCCACAATTGATGGCTGAGATGTGAATTCAATTACAAAGGAAGATATTAGCATTTTTGTCCTATGACCTCGAAAATGAGGTCAAAGGTCACATTCAAGGTCATCAAAATATTCGGCATACATCATTCCCCATATGTGCACAATTGATTAATAAGCAAGAAAGTCGATAACAGTCGATATTTTAGCCATTTTGTGTTCTGACCTTGAAAATCAGGTCAAAAGTCAAATTCAAGTCACGACAATAATTTGCATATATCCTTTCCTATACCAGTATGTTCATAATCGATTCCGAAGCTGTAAAGTCGATGATATGCGAGATATTAGACATTTTGCCTGTGACCTTGAAAATTAGATCAAAGGTAAATTCAAAATCACGACAATATTCAGCATATATCTTTCCCTATATGTTCACAATTGATTTCTAAGCTTTAAAGTCGATAATAACCGAGATATTAGCCATTTTGTCCTGTAACCTTGAAAATTAGGTCAAAGTTCAAATTCAAGGTCGCGAGAATATTCAGCATACTGTAAAGTTCGGCGGGCGCCCGCTACAGGGCGCCCGCGGACTACTCTACAGAACACTACAACCAGGTACAGTCAGCCCGGAACGAGTCAGGCCGTCATACACTACAACATAACACATCAATGCATCGTCACCAACATCTTATCTACAACATGCATATCACACAGTTATGGTAATGTAGCCGTGTGTAGAGCCCGAGATGCCATGGGAGCGGCACCACGGAACCCGTACACGTGGGCATGTTGCTGGCCAGCCTCGCTGAAGGCACTATCACAGAGATAGAACTCTGAGCCAGCCCGACGGTCTGCCAGAGCCTGTGTCACACCACCCCGGGTGGAGAAGGCACCGGTGCAAGGGCTGGCGCCCCCGAATCAACACGGTCTCCCCCAACCCGGGCCCCCTATGGAAGTCGTCCCTGAGGCCTGACTGGCCTTTACGTGAACAGAGACAAGGAGCACATGGCTGCGCTCACCTGTCGTGCTCAGTCTCTCACACTCAACTCCGGCCACACAAAGTGTCGCTTCGGTATATATGCTAAAGGCGAGAGCACGAGAGATGACATCAGCAGCCAGCGTTCGGTACAGTGGGTCAAAAGGATTAGAGAGCGTTGCCGGGGCAACGCTCGCCTCGAGCCGAGGCCTGTCAAAACAAAGGCCGTAAAACTGGTTAGTGTTTAAGAAAGACACTTGCCGTGATCATTGGACAAAATCGCCACATTACCCCCTTCTTACAATGTTGGTCCCCAACATGCTCCGCCTACGCCCAAAACTGCCAAACCCGACGGAGACATCACATGGCGGACCGAAGGAAGCAAGGTGAACGGTACCCGGAAGTCATGGCGCAACAGACTGGGACCTTAAGGGTCCCTTTTGGAAGAATGGGGAACGACCCCCGGACTTACGGACTATACTGGACGCGCATGGCGCAACAGACTGGGACCTTAAGGGTCCCTTTTGGAAGAATGGGGAACGACCCCCGGACTTACGGACTATACTGGACGCGCTCCTAATTTTGAATAAACCCTAATAAACAAGCTAAAATTTTTACTGAGGTGGTCCAAAAAGGTGTGATGACCTTGGAAGGTCATCCGCCGAAAGGGACGGTGTGTCGAGTCTTTGGAATATCTTTATGGTTAAACTTTAAATTTAGAAATTTCGTAAAACGACACACCGAGTGATCAAAAGTAGTAGTACCTCAGGTCCACAGGACAGATCTGAGGCAGGGCGGAGCTGCGCAAGCAGCTCCGGCCAGTCCGCACGGACATATATACATCTGCGGACAGACATACACACACCTGCGGACAGCTGTCGCAGACAGCTATCACCGCCAGCGCAGCAAGCCGCGCTGACTGCCAGTATCGGTATACTGCTACCCGGGTAGGCCAGTCTAGAGACGCGCAGATAGACGGACATCCACAAACGAATGTAGATACCCGAACACCCACACGCCTGAACACGGCCCGCACGGGGAATTTACCACCGGCAAAAACACTCGCGGATCCCTCGGGACCCAGTGCCGCAGTAGCGGACGAAATGCGAGTAGCACAAAACACATGCGCTAAACATCTGGAGATTCATAAATAATAAATCCGGATTCGATATTTTTACCTATAGATACATGTAACAAATGTAGACAGCTATTCCACGCGCGCAGCAATGCACGCAGCGTCGCTGAAAACTTCTGTCCCCGGTCACAATGACACATCACCCGGACTAAATTCACACACTATCGACTCATGCGTGGGCAAACATTTCCCTCCGGTGACTCCAAATCAAACTGTGTATACGGGTAGAAAATAAATCTCTATCCCGGGGGACCTCGCAAATAACATACAGTAATCAAAATTAGTCATTAGTTTATACTGCTGCACTGGCGGACAATGACGTAGATTCAATCACCTCAGCAAGGTAGAAATTGGCTTAAAATTGACAGTAACCACTAACTTGTGGTTGGTACGAATATGACAGACGAAAACAACAATAAATTGTCATTCTCCAGTCTTTTCGAATATGCACATCACACCGTCACTGCCAAAATTAACGCAATTCTTTACACCCCTCTACTGCACCGGAAAGGAAATTTCACAAACTTGTCTCACATATGTCATTAAATGAGCAAGAACAGAATTCTCCAGAGACATGCCGCATACTTGTGGTTTAAATAATCCACTCAGTAAATAATAACATGAGATGGATAAATAAACAAAAACACTCCCCATAGCCGCTGGTACGCTTACAAGGCGATCGGACAAGCCCATGACAGGCGGACAGACAATTGGGCGCCCTGTGGGCGTTCATGACGCGCCCACTAGCAACCCCAACGTACAGCCCGGCCGCAGAGCAAGTCCGGTCAAGCCTAGAGCCTAAACAAACGACTACCGGAGCGCGGAACCAATAGATTAGACGCGAACCCTTCATGCCGGCGCCCAATCCAGAGGATCCCAAACATGATGAAATCAATAGCCGGCGCTCGTCCGGAACTGTCTGCGAACAGAGTCCAGATCCAGACAAGTACCATAAAATGGCATATTGACCTTATCCGATGATAATGACAGTGATTAAAAACCAGTATGCTGCGCATGTAAAATACGGCCCCCTTCTTGGAAGGAGGCCGGGGATCCGGTCATTACGGCCGGACCGCATACTATAAGGTGCGATCCGGACGAAAATGAGCGTCCCCCACTGCCGCGGCTGGTCCGCACGTGCGGACTTAACAACCGGTCCATTATAAATAATGGTTGAACGGTTTCCTGTCGTTAGAAACCTTATCCTACTGTACAGTAGTGGCTCACGAGGGATAACGCACCGGAATGCGTCATCTTAAAGCGTCAGGAGTGCCGAACGAGTCACACGGACGAACCGCGGACATCAGTCCTTACCTCTGGACACTAGCCCCGCATCCAGAGCCAGTTCCCCAAATCCGTGGGAAGGCGCTTTTCCCGTAGCGGACGTAAATCCCAACCTCAGTCTGGCCATATAAGAGGCTGTCCGAGGACCAGGGGCGCACAGCACATCCACAAAAGGGTCCGGCCAGCGTAGCCGCTGTGTTAACTACGCAGGCCAGTCTACCTGATGCGGATAGGGTTGCCGCACATCCTTAGCGCTAGAAACTACGGGAGGGCGGATGCGGAGCGGCGGCGTTACGACGTAAAGACACCTGCAGACCTCGACTCCGGAGATAACCACAAAGTAGCCGCTCACGGAAGAAAGTCATGCGGATCCTTACGGAATGACCTAAAATCCATCCCTGGTGTGATAGATGGATACCACAGACGCATCCGCATGGGTGGAACGTTAGTCCCACCCATATCGGGTCGGCGCACGTGGTTTCCGGCGTGGCCGCCGGTCATCCGCAGGTGGTGGAGGGAGTGGTGGTACCTGCGGATTGCCGAGAAATGATGGTTCCACGTCCGGACCATCATCCGACGGATCGGAGAGGTCCGGGAGACCCACCATTCGGCGCACACGCTCGTCCGGAATCCGTGGATGCTGACCGGACGGATCCAATAAAGGAGCGTCATCCGGTTCCGCATCCTGTATGGGCAGATCCATGACAAGCGGGCCCTCGTACATCTTCAGGTTATCTATGTGAACCACCAGAACCCTATCCGGGTCGGAATCCCTCCGGATCCGGTAGTCCACGTACGTAACCCTCTTAAGCACAGTGAACGGGCCTATCCACGGCTTAGCAAAATTGTTGCCTTGCTTAAGCGGTGGATGATAATACCGCACCTTGTCGCCTTCTGCAAAAGCGGGCCTACCCTTGGCATGGGTGTCATAGCCACGCTTCTGTTGGATGGCAGACTTATCTAGGCGTGCTCGCACGAAATCATGGGCGTTCGCCAGGGCACGGCGAACCCACTCAACATACTCCGGCCCGCACTGGGGTACCGCGCCAGTCTCCGCCGCAGTTGGATACATGATATCCACGGGCAGATTCAGCTCCCGGCCGTACAACATCGTGTGCGGAGTAACTCCGGTCGAAGAGTGGACCGACGACCGGTACGCCATTAAGACATACGGGAGGTGGTCATCCCAATCATTCGCATGATCATTAACAAAGCCCGCCAGCATGTTCATGACAGACCGGTTAAAGCGTTCAACCTGTCCGTCCGACTGGGGTCGATAAGGGGTGGTGCGCACCATGGTACTTCCTAGCATCTGTGCTAGGCTCCGGAACAGGTTGCTTTCAAATTGTGTGCCCTGATCCAAATGTACCTGTTTAGGTACACCATGGTACACCACCCATCTATTCACCAGCAACCGAGCTACCTCGTCCGCAGTCTGGCGGCGCACTGGGTACGCGTCGGTATATTTGGTAAAATAGTCGGAAATCACCAGGATGTACCGAGAACCGCGTGGGGTGACCCGATGGGTATCCAGTATATCCAAAGCTATCCGATCAAACGGCGCGCTGGCCTTAACCGTGGTTAAGGGGTGGCGGCCAGGAGCCGGAACTCCTTTACGAGCTTGACACCGAGGGCAGGCTACGCACCATCGTTGCACGTCCAAACTGCTACCAGGCCAATGAAAGCGCTGTTGTAGCCTATGGACGGTCCTCCAGATTCCCAAGTGACCGGTCACCCGGAGGTCATGCAGCTGATGGAGCACCTCTTTCCGCAGCTCCACCGGAAGCACCAGCTGCCAAATGGGTGGCAGTGGTCTCGGTGTCTCATAGCGCCGGTATAAAAGGCCATCCTTAAAGGAGAGTCTTTCCCACTGGGAGATAAGAGACTCTTCCGCTCATCCTTGGAGGGTTCCTGGCCGGCCTCTAGGGCCTTAATCACCGGTGCCAGAGCACTGTCAGCTCTCTGCTTCGCAATCAACTGCGCCGGAGAGTAGCCACTAGGCGTGCGTAACCCTCCGCATCGGAGGCCGGAGTATGTTGAGTGGGTTCGCCGTGCCCTGGCGAACGCCCATGATTTCGTGCGAGCACGCCTAGTTAGGCTCCTCATCCGACACGTCTGACTGCGCCGCAGCGGCCATCACCACTGGGGGCAAGGACCACTCATCTTCAGACTCGTCCGCAGACGCGGAGGGTACCCACGAGGAGTACACCGCCGGACTCGAGGAAGACTCGCTGGAGCTGAGCCGCACCTCCGGTTCGTACGCAGGACGCCATCGCCTGTGCCGGCGGGTCCGCGCGCGGAGATGAGCCCTGTTTGCTCCGGCCGCCGTGTTGTTAGAGGGGGCGGCGGCCTGCGGCCTTCCCGGAAGGTTCAATTCAGAGTCCGAGGAGGAATCTCCGGCGTGCTGCAATGGAGCCATCCCCGCACAGCCAGGATTCTTGCACTTATGACAACGGGACAAGCCGTCCGCATTGCCGTGCAACTTACCAGCACGGTGCTTGATCTTCATGTCGTACTCCTGGAGTTTGACAAGCTACCGCGCTACCAAGCCATCAGCCTCACTATAGTTTAGGAGCACTCTCAGCGAACTGTGATCAGACAAATAGTGCCGGAAACGCTTGGTCATAGTATCCACCGCGAGCAGCTCGCGGTGAGTGGTGCAGTAGTTCATTTGAGAGCGGCTCGGAGCCACACTCGCATAAGCTACTAACCGCTCTTGCCCATCCATGATCTGCGAGAGGACACCGCCGAGTGCAAAGTTACTCGCGTCAGTGTCCAGGATGAACTCGCAATCTGAACGAGGGTGCCGCAGCACCGGCGCTGCTGCCAAAGCTTGCCGGAGCGCCGTGAAGGCAACTTTTTGCTCGGCCAACCAGACAAAATCGGCGCCCTTCTCCGTGAGGAGATTAAGGGGGCGCGCGATCTCCGCAAAACCTCGCACAAACCGGCGGTGATAACTCGCGAAGCCCAAAAAGGACCTCACGTCCGCCACGCTGCAAGGCCGAGGCCAGTTCTGAACGGCCTCTAGATTCTTGGGGTATGGTCTAACTCCGGTACCCATTACCATGAAGCCCAAGTACAAAATCTCTTGCGCGAACAGCTCACACTAACTCGGCTTCAACTTAAGGCCTGCTCCGCGGATGCGATGGAGCACCATCTGGAGGTTGGTGAGGGTTTCCTCGAACGACCGGCCATACACAACAACATCGTCGATGTAGACCATACATCGCTTCCAAAGGAATCCTTTAAGAACCTTCTCCATGAGGCGCTCGAACGTTGCTGGCGCGTTACAGAGCTCGAACGGCATTACCGTAAATTTGTAGAGCCCGTACTTCGTAACGAAGGCAGTCTTCGCCTTATCACTCTCCTCCATCTCAACCTGCCAATATCCGGAGGCCAGATCCAGAGCACAAAAGTAGTGCGATCCGGCCAGGGAATCGAAGGTATCCTCGATGTGCGGGAGAGGATATGAGTCCTTCCGCGTAGCATCGTTTAGCTTCCGATAGTCCACGCAGAACCTCCACGAGCCGTCC
Source organism: Terebella lapidaria (assembly GCA_949152475.1). NCBI lineage: Eukaryota > Metazoa > Annelida > Polychaeta > Terebellida > Terebellidae > Terebella > Terebella lapidaria. Next base: position 35,775,604 of record OX424559.1, on the reverse strand, counting down.
TTCTTCTTCACCATAACCACAGGACTCGCCCAAGGGCTATCACTGGGTTCGATGATGTCTAACTCGAGCATCTTCTGCACCTCCCAGTCGATGACCTCTTGGTGCACGATCGCTGCTCGCCGTAGACGCTGTTTCAAAGGACGCTCGTCCAGGAGGTTGATGCGGTGTTTGGCAACGTCCGTCTTGCCAACTGCACCATCCGGACCCATGAACACGTCCGCATACTGCCGGAGCAGTTTGCGGACAGCCTGACGCTGATCTTCATCCAGCCGGTCCTTCAGAACCCGAGATTCCAGATGTTCCGGTAGGGTGAACGGATCATCTCCGGCGGTAGCCGCCGTGCACGCAGCACAGCAGACAGGATCGTCGGGGATGACACGACTCGACGACGCAGGTGTGGCAGTAGCTGCCACACAACCGCGCCGCAGTACAACGGGAGCATCCGTGGGATTCACCACAAGGATGGGCATCGTGCGGGCGTTGGACTTGACCAGAGCCCCACCGTTGGGCAAAACTGCTCACCGGTTGTACTATACACGGACGACTATAGAGGGGCATGCGAGGACGATGCGGCCTCGCCTCAATGATCATCTCGCTCATAGGCGGCACTACCGTAGTGCGCGCCACCCAGAGTTGGAATGACTTCACCGGACCTGCTCGGAAGAGAAAGTGTGTGTCCTCTCCCATCCAGAGTTCGCCGGAGCAGAAATTGGCGATAACCCGGTGGATCCGGAGAAAGCTCACTCCAATGATCCCAGGCGCTCCGATATCCGCAACGATTGCCTCCTTGTTATACACCTTGTCCCCAAGAGTAATAGGCAGATCGATGATACGGTGGATACGGATGCTATCGTTACCCGCTCCGTGGAGCATGTAACGCCCGGGATCCCGCAACGCCATGTCGCGGAGCACTGGCTCGCGCTTAAACGTTCCAGTGGCTACGATGGTAATCTCCGAGCCAGAGTCTACGAGGAACCGGACCGGCTCCCGTCCAAAAGACAGGGGCAGGTACCAGCAAGGGTCCCTCTCCAGTGCGCACGTTAGATGACCGGAGTCATCCAGAACACTGGGCTCAGCTACGGAGTCCTCGTTGTCTGCCTCAGTTGCGGAGGAGGTAGACGAATCCTCAAGGACCACTTCCGGAGAAGTTATATCTACTTGAGGCTCATCCGGCTTGTCCGGCAGCCCATCCTGTCTTGGTGCGGTCGGGACGCCCGTCGAACCCACTCCAGCCAAAAGTGTCCCTGTTTTCCGCAGAAATAGCAGGGACGGTTCTGAGCTGGTCCAGAGGCGAACGCACAGTACTCCGCGGGCCCCAGAGAGTCGATTTCAGCGCAGTACGCAATCATCTGCGCGGCGCGGAAATCATACTCCTCATAGTCATACTCGTCCGAGGATGAGCCCGAAGCGACAGCTGGTGCCGCTTGAACAGGCATCCCTTGCGGAGACGCCGGTGTACCCACCCACGGAGGGTTGGACTCCACAGTGGGTGCCCGGCGAGCCGGGGCCCACCATGGGGTCACCTGCGATGCCCTGGGAGGAGACGGTGCCACCGCTTGCGTGGGGACAGCCGGGGCTGGAGCCAGGGCCGGAGGAATCTGTCTGGAATGGACAACTACCTCTAACGCAAGGGCGGAGTCGATTGCCTCCTCCATCGATCGTTTTTCATGGGCGGCCAGCCCGTAGGCTAAGTGGTATGGCTGGCCATCAATGAATTGATCGATTAGCATCGTTTCAAACCGACTGGCTTCCATGTCCGGATAAGCTCTCCAGGCCGAGCATGCTCAGGTTAAATGCATACTCGGTAATGGACTCAGTCGGTAGGCAGATCCGCGCTTCGAACTCCCGTTCAAACTGCCCCCTGGTTGCCGTCGGTGTAAACAGTAGGCGTAGTTGCCGCGCAACCTCGCCAAACGTTACTGGTCCCACCGGCAGACACTGCATCACTCGGAGAGCCTTACCCTCTAAGCTCCCCGAGAGGATATGCCCAGCTTCATGCTGGGTCCATCCTTCATACACTGCTGTCCGCCATATCTGGAGTAAATAGTCCTCCAAGTCGGCGTTATCCCCCGTCGAACCTCTTCCGCCATGAAGACTGGTCGGGTCCCTTATCGTAGGAGGGGCGGCCCCGACGGGCGGAACCGGCTCCGGGGTCGGCAGTGTAAGGCAGCAAGGTCCGTACACCTCCCGCTCCCGCGGCGGAGTCTGCCGGGGCAGACATCAACGCCGTTGACATGGGGGCAGGGAAGCTCACGCTTGCCGCTGGGTACATTCCCGCAGTTAGCCCATCCTGTCTTGGTGCGGTCGGGATGCCCGTCGAACCCACTGGGTAGGCTCCAGACGGGGCGGCATAGCTTGCGTAGCTAGGGGCCGGAGCACCGGTTGCCACATGCCCGACGCACCCTGACTGCCAGGATAAGCTGACCACGCGGCGTTAACTCCGGCCGTAGGAACAGTCGGGGCGGCAGCCAGCGTGGTGCCTCCAAGCCGCGGAGCAGGCGCGGATCCCATTGCTGAGACCACGGGCGCCTGCAGACTTGGCAGGACTTGAAGAGGGGCCATGGGCCCAGTCATCCCCGGATTGTAGAGGACCGTCGGATCGACGCTCCAAGCAGGCTGACTCTGCTTGCATTGGTCAAACGCACTTAAAATCAGCCGCTGTTCCCTCTCCGGCAAGGGCCCCGAAATTCTCCGTAACTGCGGAGAGGGGGAATGGTTCCTCCGGTCTGACTGTCCCTGAAGGGGCGACCGGGCACGGCCGTAGCGCCCTAGAGGAGCCAACTCACTCAGTGTGTTGGTAAGTTGGTCCCCTACACCCAGTGCGGACCGGCCGGCCTCCAACCTGGGGACTCTGGGGGGAGTCCACCCAGATGGGTTAGGCAGCCGGCACTGAGGGTCCGCATGTCCGGAGCTGATCATGGTGACTGGCACTCGATTCCGGATGTCCGGACCTCCGGATGTCCGGATCTCCGGACGTCCGGAGACATCCCGCGGAAGAGTGCCGCCTGCCACGAACGTCGTCCGGACAAGGGCAGGCGTGGTGTAGAGCCGTTGCCAGCTCCGCCGACCACACCTAACACATCGAGGCTAGGCCTCGAAGGCAACACATGTTGCAGCCCCGCAGGGCTCGACTCCACGTCCGGAGACGGAGCCGCGGACGCCGGAGCCGGCTCCGCAGACTGGGTACTGTCTGTGGAGGGCTCCGCGAGCTCCGCACTTCCGCCGGAGCCACCCTGGAGCGGCTCCCGGCCGGCCTCCGACCGGGTATGGTCGGAGACCTTATTTCTTTCTTTATCCGCACTTTCTCTATATCTTTCACTCATTTTCAACGTGCGGAAAGTGTCCCGGAGGAGCGGACAGTCCCCAGGGACGAGGGAGCAAGACACTGTGACGTTAGGCTGCGATGGAACACGGTCGGGCTGATCCTGGTCACGGCACCAATGTAAAGTTCAGCGAGCGCCCGCTACAGGGCGTCCGCGGACTACTCTACAGAACACTACAACCAGGTACAGTCAGCCCGGAACGAGTCCGACCGTCATACACTACAACATAACACATCAATGCATCATAACCAACATCTTATCTACAATATGCATATCACACACTTATGGTAATGTAGCCGTGTGTAGAGCCCGAGATGCCATGGGAGCGGCACCACGGAACCCGTACACGTGGGCATGTTGCTGGCCAGCCTCGCCGAAGGCACTGTCACAGAGATAGAACTCTGAGCCAGCCCGACGGTCTGCCAGAGCCTGTGTCACACCACCCCGGGTGGAGAAGGCACCGGTGCGAGGGCTGGCGCCACCGAATCAACACGGTCTCCCCCAACCCGGGCCCCCTATGGAAGTCGTCCCTGAGGCCTGACTGGCCTTTACGTGAACAGAGACAAGGAGCACATGGCTGCGCTCACCTGTCGTGCTCAGTCTCTCACACTCAACTCCGGCCACACATAGTGCGGCCTCGGTATATATGCTAAAGGCGAGCGCACGAGAGATGACATCAGCAGCCAGCGTTCGGTACAGTGGGTCAAAAGGATTAGAGAGCGTTGCCGGGGCAACGCTCGCCTCGAGCCGAGGCCTGTCAAAACAAAGGCCGTAAAACTGGTTAGTGTTTAAGAAAGACACCTGCCGTGATCGTTGGGCAAAATCGCCACAATATATCATTTCTTATATGTACACAATTGATTCCTATTATCTAATCTCAATATTAAGTGAAATATTTGGAAAAATATCTCCCATTATAAAACATAGGAGAATTTAACAAGGGAAAGTCTCATTTGAGCCAAGTTTGAGCCAAAATGGCCCACTTCGCGCCAGTCAACTTATACACATTACAGGTGTACATATGAGGAGTGTACGGAAGCCCATAGGTGACATGTGCGTAAAAAATTCTTTGTCTTTTCCAGCAAAAAGCTAGCACGTTCGAACGTGAAAGCATCTAACACTATCATGTTCGCACGTGGAAACAGTTAAGGCTACTGTGTTCACACGTGGAAAGTCCGAGGTTACCACGTTCACATGTGGAAGCATTTAACGATTCCACGTTCACACGTGGAAACTTCAGGAGCTACCACGTTCGCACGTGCAAAGGTGTGGTAGCATCAAATGCTTTCACGTGTGAACGTGGTAGCTTTGAATTTTTCTACGTGTGAACGTAGAAACTGAATCTTCTCTTGTGCGAACGTGGAAAGGTATAAATGTTCCCACGTGTGAACGTGGTAGCTTTGAAACTTTCCACGTATGAACGTGGAAACCTACATCTTTCTCTGTTCGAACGTGGAAGGTTTTAAAGTTTCTACGTGCGAACGTGGAAGCATATAATGTTTCCACGTGTGAACGTGGTAGCTCTGGACTCTGTACGTGTGAACGTGGAAGCCTAAAACTTCCTAAAAGTTACCACGTGATAGCGCTAAATGCTTCCACGTGCGAACATGGTAGTTTTGAACTTTCCACGTTCGAACGTACAAGGTTTTTAACAGAAAAAAACACCAATTTTTTTCCCCACACATGTCACCTATGGGCTCCCATAGGATTGTTACGCATCAATAACAAGAAAAAAATGATTTTGAGAAAATAACTGGCAAAGTCCAAAATGTGGCCGCCATTTTGGAAAAATTGCGAAAATGAAAAAAAAACTAAAAATTATCTCCCTCTTGAAAATTTGTTGTGCAAAATGTCAGAATGATTCGACCGTATAAACTTTAAAGATGAAATTGTTTACAGACGACGTACGGCCGTCCGGCTAGACGGACGGACGGATGACGGATGCAAGGCCATGGCAATAGGTTATCGGATCATAGGTCGGTAACCTAATATGCCTGTGGGTTGGTTCGTGACGATTGCCCCGACATGTGACTTGGCATTAGCGGTTGTGTTACATAAAATTTGGCTGGGAAATGTTTGTGCCGAAATGAAATACATGGTCATCATACAGTAACGGTTTTGATGGGTATAGGATAGAAAATGATGGACAGAATATTTATGTATATGATATCCGTTACTGAGCCTGTTGGCGGCATAGCCTGAGATCTCTCGTCGACGGACTATGAAAGAAATTAAGATCAAATGCATCCTATCAAATGTGTGGGTACGGAGTACGGACATAATCCGCGTAAGAATGAGCAACTGATCTCGTCTAATGGTAACGGACAAGGATCGTACTTAGCAGGTCTATAGTGTCGTAACGGCTATGTAGTTGACGAACCATACGGCAACATATATGTAAAGGTTATAAAGGTTTGTAAAAATGACAGACATCAGTAATTTGATTTTTTTTTTTAAATATACTTTCATTTCCCATGCCTGTTCGCCCTAACTGTCTTTGTGTGACAGCCAAGTCAAGCACAGTAATACATGTAGTTCCTGACTGCCCCTGTATTTTGTGGTCACGGAATTGGAAAAAAATATCTGTTACTGTCACTACTGGCATGCATCAGGTTTAAATTCAACATCATCAGTAAATCGTTTGGTCATTCTTTCACTCGTTTAAAACGCGCAAATAACATAATGGCTGACAGATCAAAAATGGGAAAAATTCGGTCTTGATATTTATGGTCTAGGCCGGGGGTTTGGTTGGTGCATAACGGTACAACCTAATGTATAAAACTGATATAAATGCTATGATAACCTGTTGCTGTTCTCGTTGACTGGTGGGAGCCCTTTCCGTTGAATGGCCAGTCTCTTCTCTGTCGTCACTGTCCGTGCTCCCTGTTGTATGTATCGATATTGTGCCGATAGCTGCCTCAGTCTCAATAATTGTGACCGCACGTGGGATGAATGTGATGTCCTTGACTCTTGGCAGTGGCGTTGCCCAGTATGGGCTATTCAATATATGTTTCCATTCAGCACACAGACTGTGGAATTCAGTCTGAGACTGTTCTGTGATTGGCATGTCCCTAACTTTTTGGCTGCACTGTCGTTCTTGTGTCATCAAAGCTTCTGCCTTCTCTGTCAAATCATCCAGGTTGACATCATCATCAGATTCTTGCTCCAGCCTCACTTCTTTCAGGCATTTCTCTTCTGCTTCTTTTATCTTCATTACCAGGGAATCAGCATGATTTATTATCTGTCTGCACACGGCCTCCCTCTGTGCCTTTCTGGCTTTCTCTTTCTCGACACCCGCCATGTAATTTGAGTATGCAGATGCAAAGACGGAAGAACTTGCAGTCAGGTCTTCTCTGACTTCTTGCATTTCAATGATCACTATACAGGCAGCGTGGCATTCATTGCAGAGTCCCTTCTGACAGTGACTGCAATGCACCTCTTTTTTCCGCTGATGGCATTTAGAACAAAAGCTACTGAGTAAATTACTGAGCATTCGCAACTTCGGCAGACACTCTACTGTGTTGGTGAGTGGAGTGGGTGCTCTGCAGGTGGGACATGCTATAGCTTGACCGCGGACCAGTGGCTTTAGACACTCTAGACAAAATGTGTGTTGGCATTGTAGCATGCGATGATCTTTGACTCTCTCCAAACATACGGCACAGTTTGCGTCGTGTTTTAAGCCTATGTCTTCTAGGAATGTTGTCAGGTCACCACCGTGTCCAGCTGCCATAACTATGTTTTGTTCCTGTAAAACGGTTACTCCTATTTTCATTCACTAATTTCATAACTAATCTCATGACCATGACTCAATTTGCATATTTTACGTCTCGCTGTCAAGCTTTGTTTGCATGGCTAAGCTAACTTTGCATGGCCTTACCTGTTATTCTATGTCAGCACTGCTGCTATATCTGTTGTCTAGAAGACTCGTTCTCTGTGAAGTGGGGTCTGGCTGTAAATAATTGAGTTATTAGCATAATATTGAAATAGCAAATTCATTTGCTGATGTTGATAACCACTCACATTTAGTATATGTACACACAGTCCATCTGAATTATTTGGAAAAAAGCGCTAAGAACCACGTGTGGAGATGAATCTACCTCTTTGTTATATATCCAGAGCACTTGGAACATTAGTTTTGTACATGTACATATATAATTCACTGCTCTAAAAAGAAAAACCTCACAATTTTCAATCTAGCGCGAAACCAAGGAATTTAATCATGTCTTATCTTAAGCCAAACATAACTAAGTGTGTGCAATATATCATTTACAATGAATAACTATGTATGTAGCCTACATCGTTAAAACTACTGCGATATATCATATTCGAAACGAGGTATACACACTGGTAGTACAGCGTGCTATCCCTAGCCTTGTATGTGGATGTTTAGTCTTCGCCACTTTGTGTATGTATTTATTTCCTTGACCTGCCATATTTCTGACGGGCCCGTCTTCTGCGTGTCATTTGTGATTATTTTTTATCTATGATCGATTGTGAATGGTGTCAACATGAGTATATTGCGACAGTAAATCATCAGATTTCGGAGAATCTTCGTAATCTTCGTAATTCCTAGAACCTAATCAGGGAATTACTGCGAACTGAACATGCTCGCTTCTTATATATCGACCTATTACGGAACATTTAACGTCTTTTATGGGTATGTTTAAATTTAATCACATGATTTGATGTTTTGATATGATACTAATGTAAAGTTTTAACGTCGTATGCTATCCTCAGATCCTCGAGGATAGTCCTCTCACTGCGGGTCACGGCGGAAGCACGCCTACTATCCTCAGATCCTCGCGGATAGTCCGCTCACCGAGGGTCACTGCGGGCGCAGTGCCTACTTACCATCAGAACGTTAACCAGGTAGCAGCCCACCCAGCGAGTCCAGACATGCGGACACCACTCCTATACAGGATAGGTGTTATAGAAGCGTCGCCTGAACCCCAACCCCGAACCAAACTGGACGCGAAATGCCGTACTATCACAATTCCAAATATTTTAACTATTATATTTTGCTGATAAATATTTTTTCATTCTTCTTGCAAAAGTATGTGTACCAACTAATTTGTCGTTATGCAGATACATTTCAACATCCACTACGTTCCATAATTTCGGTCCCATACATGCTATGCTGCGGCTGGATTGAAACGTGCGAGCTTTTTTCGTTTTCAGTTTAAAACGAGTATACTATGTCGGGTATCATATGTATGCACATCCTGAGTTAAGTCCGATACTGCTGATAAAGGGGGTGGTGAGAATCCACACACAACTGAGTATATAGTCTTAATGACCGAGTATTGGTAAATGTCGTCTAGCTTTAACAAACCTAAATGTTTAAAGATTGTTTCTGTATGGGCATTATATTTCGATTTATTCACGACTCTTACAATTTTTCTTGCATAGTTGTTAGTTCTTTCAAGTGTGTTTGGGCAGTTGAAACCCACAATGAAATCCCATACATAAGGTGTGGGTAAACTATTGCGTAATAAAGTGTGATTAAATGTTTTCTGTCCATTAGATGTTTAGCTCTGTTCAATGCATAAAACGATCGAGAAACATTTTTGTCTCCCCGCAGGGGAGACTTCCTAAACGCTCTCTGAGATTCCCATGGGGGAAATACTCTTCGACTGGGGGAAAAACCCGGTTCCAAAATAAAATACTTTGAACGTGTGTTCTACAGAGCTCAACGTAAATAATTCAGTTAATTATACTCGAGTTCAAATCAAAACCTCATATGATTTTTGGCGATAACTTCTTTTAGGATGGTCGGATCAATTTGAAATTTCATAAGCGTCCATTTCGCACAAAACCATATTTTTAAACCAAATTTCAGACTTATATCTTGAAAACTAAAAAAGTTGGCAATCTACCCCAATGTTAAATGTTGGGCACTAATCGGATCACAGGAATTCAAGCAAATTTGGGGATTTCATCATTTTTTATTCTGCTAAGAAATGTAATATGAGGAAAGTTTTTGAGTTAGAAGAATCATACAGGTGTATTCTAATAGAATATCATTCTTACAAAGTACTGTGCAGTGTGAACATCGAACAACATGCCAAATTCTGTTCAAACCTGCAAATTTCAAGTTTAATATGAAATTTACCATTGGAGTAGATTGCCAACTTTTTGAATTTTTAAGATAGAAGTCTGAAATTTGGTGAAAAAATATGGTTTTATGCCAAATGGAACCAAATAAAATTTCAAATTGATCCGACCATTCGAAACGAAGTTATCGCCAAAAATCATATGAGGTTTTGTGTTGAACTTGAGTTTAATATAATCTGACGAATATTTTCTTCGAAGGGTGCAATTTACGTGAATATTAGCGTCTCGGCTGGATTTGAGAATAAATACGTAACTACGGTGTGCATTCAGTCAACCGTGTATCACTTTTGTCCATACTGTCGAGTCATCGCTCACTTCTCACGCTTATTCTTCATGTCAGTGCCAAATTTTCCTTGTTTTGCAGCAGTAAAACTACAATCACACGCATTTATTTTTCGCTGTCCCGCAAAGAGCTAAAAGTGCGGAAGTTTGATTATCGTGGTATTTATCGTTGGCAATGTGTAAAAGTCGGAATGGATTCCGAGTTCAACACCACCGCCTTCAACACTGATATTTCAGTGCTTATAAATATTCCGACGGTACTCAAATTTATTGGACACTGGCATCTATATTGTCACATATTTGTACACTATTGACCAAAAACAACTTTACGAATATATTGAATTTTGGGCCGAATAGAAAACGGTGCTGAATTTTATGAACACCTTGCTATTTTTTTGATGGGCGTACTCGATCAGGGACTCGAGTTTTTTTATGGGTGTACTCGATCAGTGTTCATACGAACTATACGGTATCAATTGCTTTAACATCGGTATATTCGTCCGGCATGGACATCGTAGGCCTATTATGCGCACGGAAATACATTGAAAACAATTCTAGAAATGATCGCGCTATTGACTTCTGTCACACGGGGAGATCTGGTGCTTTGCACCAGGTATGATTCTTGTTATATATTGTGTTAATATGTTCATTCCAGCGTAGGTTTTCGTCGATCTGGATGCCAAGAAGTTTAGTGCACGCTGTTGTATCCAGCACCTTGTCTGCTAGTTTGATATCGTAATCACCCTGTTCGTGTTTGTTTGTAAATAGCATATAATTCGTTTTGGATATGCGAGATAATTTGTTGGCGCGAAACCAGTCTGTTAGATGGGCCAAATCATTATTTATATGTGTATAAAGAGAACAGATGGAGTCAGATGATAAATATATTGTTGTGTCGTCAGCGAAAAGAATTGTCTTGGATTTTGGGAGGCTTTTCGGAAGGTCATTGGTGTATATAATAAACAGCAACGGGCCTAAAACTGAACCTTGGGGAACGCCACATTGTATATGTTGTTCATTAGAATATGTTTTGTTATAGCTGACGAATTGTATTCTGTTTGATAAATAACTTCGAAACCATTGTAACGCTAACCCTTCGACCCCGTAGAATTCCAATTTTTGCAATAATATACAATGATCTATTGTGTCGAATGCTTTGGACAGGTCGCAATAAACAACTAGTGTGTTTTCCTTTTTATCAAGAGCATTTGTTACATCATTTACGAAAGTATTAATAGCGTCTGTAGTGCTGTGTTTTTTCCTGAAACCAAACTGATTTTCGCAAAAAAGTTTTTTATCTTGAAAAAAAGAATAGAGTCTTAGGTGAACAATGTTTTCTAATATTTTTGACAAAGATGAGAGTAGGGATATTGGGCGATAGTTAGAAACACTACTTTTGTCCTTATTTTCATAAATTGGTATAACCTTTGATATTTTAAGGCAGTTTGGAAATGTACCAGTGGTTAAGGATAAATTGACAAGCTTACTAATTGGAAAAGTAATATATTTCCCAAGTAGTATTAATAGCTGCATTGATGTTCCATCGCTTTCAAACTTTTAAGAATGTCCTCTATCTCAAATTCGTTTGTGGGGCTTAGAAATATGGACCAAGCATTCCTTGGGGTATTAATGTGGAGGTAGTGAGAAGCCTTGTACATGGACGGTTGAGTATCGGCAGCAAATTTGGGTCCAATGTTACTGAAGTAACTATAAAATTCTTCAGCTATTTGCTCTGGTTGCGTTATGGGTTTACCTTCAATTACAAATGTACTAGGTAATGATGATTTATCCTGTTTCTTACTTATAATAGAGTTCAATTTTTACCATGTACGTTTCAGGTCGCATTTATGCTTTGCAAAAAGATCAGCATAATATTGCTTTTTGGCCATACGTTTAAGGCAATTGTAGTTATTCCGAAACAAGACATATTTTTATGGGAGGGACTGGATGGAGCTTTACCAATACATTTACGATAAAGTTTTGTGCATGTATGAGAAGATTTTATTATCCCCTTTGTTACCCATGGGTCGCGTATTACATTGCGTGTAGTAATTTTCACAGTACTTATTGGTGCATGTTTATCAAGTTCATTTTCAGAAAGTTTATGAAGTAGCTATAGCTTTCAGTGACCGGAAGAGAATCTAATATAGTCCAGTCTGTATCAATAATGGCTGATTGTATATTTTTGATTGCAGTTTCTGAGAGTCGTCTATGTTCGAAAATTAGGGGATCCTTTTCATACGAGTTTTCGTTCAGTGGAACAGAACACAAGACGGGTAATTGATCAGAAATGTTTGTTAGTAGTATGTTGGATTTAATATTTGTAATGTGTATGTTTTTCATATAGACATAAATGTTATCAATCAGTGTTGCTCTGGTGTGCGTGATATTCGAGTGGGTTTAGATAGTGTGGGAATGAAGGCGTTAGTGAGGAAGCTATTCAGAAGGTCATTGGTGGGTTGATGGGTATCTGTTTTGAGAAGATCAAAGTTTTGGTTCCTTCCTATGATTACATTTGTTTTCCCCCTTAATTTGCTTAATACATCATCAAAGTAATTCAGAGAAATTTCAGCTGATGTATTGGGGACCCTGTATATTTCTCCTAAAATTACGTTATCTTTCATGTTTATTGTTTCAATGAATATTGATTCGTAAATACCCTCATCAAACACGCTGAGATCAGATCTGTAATTGAATTCGATGCTATCAAATATGTAGATGCATACCCCGCCCCGTGGCTTTGTCCTGTTTTTGCATATTAGTTTGTAACCCGGAATGTTGAAAAATCTTCATTTCCATTGCAGAGAAATGTTTCGCATAGCATCACAAAATCTAGTTTGATTTCACGTTCCAATAAGTTGGAGATTAGTAGTTTCAGTTCTTCGAACTTCGCGGGTAGCGATTGGATATTTAGATGGAGACAGCTATACTGGCCTCCAGCAGGGGCTACCATCTGCTCGATTTCTTGAATATCCGTATACATACATTCGGATAACAATTTGTTGTTTATCCAATTTTCACTGTGGATGGGAAAAAGAATTTCAATTTGGAGTTAAACCAACACCGTGGTTTCAGATCGTTGAGTTCATTAACGTGCAATGTATATACAATGTCGATATGATTCCTGACTCCGTAGTGAGTGTTTGACACCAGTTTCACGCACGGCACACAATTAGGAGATCATCTATGGAAAATGTGCACCGTTTGGGAGAGCTGAACGACAATATGTATGTTATACATGAATTGCATGATATATCAAATTGTGTTTTAGATAAGGTAAATTGATCTTTCTTTCTTTTTTTTCATCAAAAATGTGAGTAAAAGGTCAAAATGCTGAAATTTGAATATGAGTGTAAATTATTGTAGGCCTACATGAATGGGGTAACAGAAACTATCAATAATGATATACTAAAGCATTGCAACTGTTGTCCACCTCGCCTTACCGAAATTCCGTTTGCCACATTGGGAACTGTATGCCCCGTCCAATTCTAGTTGTGGTAAATGGACCAGTGTAAACAGTGTATATAGCATTATATATATAAATTACTGCATCGGATAGTGTGATTCTTTTCTGTTTGGTACTTTGGTAGTCGACTGGATTAGTTATGAACATTTATTTTACGCTATCATTCACGATGTTTGAAAAGAGTCCATTTGCCGTATGCTCAGACTGTGTCTTGCATCCTATTTTTTCTCATTTTAATACATGGTAATGTACTCCAATAAAGGTAACATACTACACTTCCTGGCCAGATATGACATTATTGTATTTCACCACCCGGTCTATATCCCCTGTACAAGGTCTAGTTTCTACAGTGGAATATGGACCGAGGGATCCAATTTTTTCACAGTGGTCCGTTTTCATTCCCAAACTGAAACTGTTCCTTTGCCAGCAGATAGCTGTTGGTGTGCTGAATATAGCAATATAGTCCATAGAAATTACCATCCAATAGATCGTTGGTGATTAGGCATTGAGTCACTGGATATAACACAAACATACCCTCAACTATCATTGACCATTGACACATCAAACACACCTTACGCATCAACGATAATTTTGAAATGTTTAGAACTGCTTTCGTATACATACTGAAAACTAAACGATTTTGCGAAACATCGAACACTGATTAGAAATCTCATTGATGTTAGCACCTTGTTCTATTTCGCCTTTGTATATTGTTACACCATGTAAATGTAAATAGAAAAACACCCTGCCAACAGTTATGTTCTTTCGTTGAGGAGAATACCTAGTACCAAGAAACATACCCTCAAAATTCATTTAACATGTTATTCAATTAGTTTATAGTCGATACCACAACAATATCCGATTCTGAAACGATGAGTGAGTCTGCTTTCGGTTGTTGCCGTCATACCACAGTAAGTCATTAGTGTGTCCCAGACCATGAAATTCATGGATCGGGATCAAATGGACATTCTAGACCAAGAAATCCTGCTGGTTTGGATAACGATGATTTGACCCTTCGAATTATCGTATCGCTACGTCGGATAATCGCTTTGTCGAGTTGTCGGATTCTTGTATCGATTTGACTACCCATCACTTCTGGTCACTGGTGTACAAGATGTTCAAGGAGAAACCCACCTGTTTGTTCCGAGAGACCATATTCGTCGACACAGAAAACAAATGTTAACATGAAGTGTGCATTTATGGCATTCAAACGATTAATAATTTTTACAGGATACATATTCGATGTTTAGAGTGTGAGTAAAATTAGTGTAAATGTAAACAACAATATTCACCTGAATGAAAGAACAGAGTATTCTTAGAGCTAACTCACACTCATCCTCCAGTGGTTAACTCAAGTGAGGAGTACCGTACAATAAGATTTCAATAGAAAATAATCGTAAATTTATTGATGTTCCAAAATTTAGCTGTACCGAACTCGGGTTGTATAAATATATATATTTAGGAGCAATCAGTTTTTACGTATCAATGTTTGAACATTTTAGGTCGTCAAATAAGGATGATAACAATTACAATAATAGCTCTCATTTTCCTCTTCACAGGGCTCATCCCGCTGAATCGTCCGTCTCCCGGGCACTGATGAGGTAAGGTGGCGGCACGGCACTAACCTTTTGGCTTGTGATTGGGTACCTATGTACTTGTCATAGATCTATGACAGATGGTTTCGCATTTCTAAAATTATTTTCATAGATTGTTGGGCAGTTGTATACTAGTTCTATTAGGTGTACAGATTGAAACAATCTTGTGTGTTTATAGTTAACACACTGTCTGTCCCTGATGACGCCAGTGTGTCTCTGGATTGGTCGGGCTTTGTTTCTATTGTGAAATGTTGTATTTTACTTTTGCTATTGTCATCTTCAAAATCTGGCTGTATTGAGGTTAATAGATTGATACGCACATTTATGCCACTGAGCCGATGTGGTTTATACCACTGCTGGTGGACGACATATCTGTCCCAGATGATACCATCAACTCAGTAGCCTTCTGGCTTGTGATTATGTATGGATGTACTTGTCATATATCTATTCCATGGGGTTGGTTTCTAAATTATTTTCATAGATTTTTGAGCAGTAGAAACAACTACATTTAACACACTGTCTGCCCCTGATGACGCCAGTGCGTATTTGGATAAATGACTTGGTCGGGCTTTGTTTCTATTGTAAAATGTTGCACTTTACGTTTGCTATTGACATCATCAAAATCTAACTGTATTGGTGGTAATAGATTAATATTTACATTCATACTTCTGAGCCTTTATCACTGCTGGTGGACGTTAAATCATCATATATCATCATATACCATCATACCATCAACTCAGTAGCCTCTTGGCTTGTGAATACATATATATGTATCCGACATAATATCCATTTCATGGAGCTGGTTTCGCATTTCTAAATTATTTTCATAGGTTGTTGGGCAGTTGTACAATTATAATTTCATCAAGTGTACAGTAGAAACAACTACATTCACGATGTCTGCCCCTGATGATGCCAGTCTGTCTTTGGATAAATAATAATAATAATAATAATAATAATTGACATTTGTATAGCGCGCTTTTCATGGTATAATGTTCAAGGGCGCTTTACATGGTATATACTGATGTATACATGAACATTTGAATTAGTACATTTAAAACCGACAATGAGTAAATACTAGTATACGTGACTGACAATGATGTAAAATACACTTACAGAGAATACAGTTTACAAAGAGAGAATTAGAGAACATAAAACCAACATTTAAATACATTGACTAGAATAACAGGATATAGGAACACGTAAGATACACCGACTGTGAGTGACTAGAGAACAATTAAAGGTAGTGTAACTTGTAAAAGTAGGTTTTGAGGCTAGTTTTAAAAGATGAAACAGAATCTGATTGTCTGATACTGAGTGGCAGAGTGTTCCAGAGTTTGGGTCCAAAGACTGAGAAGGCTCGGTCCCCGACAGTTTTCATGTTAGAACCCGGGACTTGGAGTAAGTCAAGTGAACTTGACCTGAGGGACCTGGCTGGCTCGTGCTTACTCAACAGTTCTTGGAGATACTGTGGGGCCAAGTTGTTCAACGACTTGAAGATCAAGAGGAGCACTTTGAAGTTGATGCGAGCCTCTATGGGAAGCCAGTGAAGTGCTTTTAACACGGGTGTTATATGCTGACATCGTGCGGTTTTCGTAACGAGCCGAGCAGCTTTGTTTTGCACACTTTGCAGCTTGGAGGTCTGATCAGAAGTTAGACCACTGAGAAGGCTGTTCCCATAATCCAGTCTGGAGATCACTAATAAATATACTAGAGATTTGGTTGAAGCTGTTGTGATCTTG
Organism: Terebella lapidaria; assembly: GCA_949152475.1. NCBI lineage: Eukaryota > Metazoa > Annelida > Polychaeta > Terebellida > Terebellidae > Terebella > Terebella lapidaria. The sequence continues at coordinate 35,759,085 of OX424559.1, read as the reverse complement.
TTACGAACCCGGCCAATCTTGCGAAGGTGGAAGTTTGCAGACTTGACCATTTGGTTGACTTGAGAGGACATACTCAGAGCAGCATCAAACTGAACTCCCAGGTTCCGCACAGGACCACCGGTGACATGAACAGTAGTTCCTGCGAACTGTATTGTTGAGATGTCAACCTTGGAGAGGGCTGCTTTGCTGCCGAGCAACATGACTTCAGTTTTTTCCGGATTTATTTTCAACATATTTGAGGTCATCCAGACATGGATTTCGGACAAACAGTGTTCTATTTTAGCACACTCTGCCTTGACTGAAGAAATGTCTTTCGGCTTCGAGAATGTGAAGTATAGCTGAGTGTCGTCAGCATACCCATGCATCTCCAATCCGTGTGACCCGATGAGATGGCGAAGAGGCAGCATGTAGATGAGAAACAAGATCGGGCCAAGCACGGACCCTTGAGGCACGCCAAACTTTATGGGTACTTGTGAATAAACAGAGCCATGGACACGGACTTGTTGCACCCGCCCTGACAGGTAGGACCTGAACCAGCTGAGGGCTGTACCACCAACTCCGAGGTGGGTTTGCATCCTGTCAAGTAATACGCTGTGGTCTACCGTGTCGAAGGCAGCGCTTAAATCGATGAGTATGAGGATTGCGACTCCATGCTTATCAATAGTACACAGGAAGTCATTGTGTACTCTGGTAAGCGCTGTCTCGGTACTGCGTCCCGCTTTGTAGGCTGACTGCAGTGGGTCGTGCAGTTGATGTTGGTCCATATATGACGATAACCTGTTGGCGACAACCTTCTCGAGGAGTATGAGAGGAATGAGAGGTTACTCACTGGACGGAAGTTCTTCAGGTCTTCACATTCCAGAGAAGCCTTTTTGAGCAATGGTGAAATCAGGGATAAATTACTTGGCCAGGCTTTGTTTCTATTCCAAAATGTTGTATTTTTGATTTGCTATTGACATCAACAAATTTATTGCTAGTGTCATCAGGTGTATAGTAGAAACAACTACACTTAAAACACTGTCTGCCCCTGATGACGCCAGTGTGTCTTTGGCTAAAGTACTTGGTCAGGCTTCGTTTCTATCGCAAAATGTTGTATTTTAGATTTGTACGGTGGTTTATTTCTGCCACAATAGATTATTTTCGTTAAAAAAGAAATTCAGATAGACATATTTTAACCCCTTCACTGCGTATAGCCCGAGAAGGTCTCGGGCACTAACGTCAATTCCAGTGTGCGTATAGCCCGAGAAGGTCTCGGGCTCTGAACAATGTGTGATAAGTCAGCGTGAGGTGTCAAGATCGTTACGATATTTCACACAAGTTTGGTAAGCATGCATGGACACTGTAAAATAATGCAATGAGCATCAGTTGGCCAGTCATCTCAAAGTTATGTATGTCTTCAGAAGGGCTTCTGCAGAAGAGATGAGAACCAGCACATATTTCGTGTACATGGCAATTTTGATTTATATGCACACATGGCAATAGATGTCATTTACAATATCTATGTGCTGTTTATTTGGACAGTTATGATGGCAACACGCTGCTCAACAACCGTGAATTCTTTAAGTAGTAGCTCTTACATAATATATCTGATCGGGTCAATGAAGACGAAAGTTTGTGTCTGATGGGAATAATTAGTGTCCTGTGAAAATCATGGTTTATTGTTTAAATGTGATCGTTGCCGTGGCAACCTGCTACATAGCAAACACATTTCATCTGTGTTTCAGTGGCATTGGTGAAAATAAAGTTCAGTATCAAATTTATATAAAATTCACAATAATATTCCCATTCTTTGTTGAAATATTCATAATATTTGAGAATATATCATATTTTGCCATTTTTCCTCCGAACAGGCGATTTCACTGAGCCTCGCAGTGAAGGGGTTAATTACACACGCAGCAAAAGTTTTCTACGCGAAGCAAACGTTTTCTTCACAAATATAGCAAATAGTTCACTAATAGCAAATAGCAAACATCATCAAATTCTGACTGTATTGCTAGTGTCATCAGGTGTATAGTAGAAACAACTACATTTAAAACACTGTCAGCCCCTGATGCACCAGTGTGTCGTTGGCTAAATTAATTCGTTGAGCTTTGTTTCGATCCCAAAATGTTGTATTTTAGATTTGCCACTGACATGATCAAATTCTTGACTGTATTGGTGGTAATCATGGTAATAGAGTAATACGTACATTGTTACAATGTATGTACAATCTATAATGATAAACCTAATATACGATCATTGTACACCAAAGTGCACGTATTCGGCTTATATCTAAGAAATACTAACATAACCTAGGTGTTATAAAGGCTAGTTGAACACTAAAAATTTTCCGCATAAGCTGAAAAAAAATCTTCTGGTAACAACAAAATCTTGTAGAAAACAAAGTCTTGTTGAAAAATAAAAAAAGGAAAAAAATTAGCTGGAAACCAAAATCTCAGGCAAACTAGAAAATCTTGATTGTATTTTAAATAAAAGAAAAACCTGTTGAAATGTGAAATGCATGGTTTGCTATAATTTAATAAACTTTTTAATAAAAGTTTCCATATTCATTGAAGTGTTTTTAATCCAGCGTTTCCTTAGATGACTTGGACGAAGTGAGTCATAGTTACAACTCTCTTTTATATTATATTATATTTACTCTCGGAATTACAACATTATGGAAACAAAGAAAACGAACATCTTTGTGGTGCCAAAAGAACACATTTTATTTTTTCTTCAACACGAAATTTCTTAATAATAACATACACATCTAAGACATTGCTTATTATGAAAAAAGATTTTAAAAAAGCAAAATGACCAAACTTTAGAAGTACTATGCAAAAATAGTTAAATTTCATAAGGCCACTTTCATATATTTCACACAGTCAAATACATGTATCAGTATGTTGATGAAAGTGGAAAAAACCCTAACATGTCATGCACAACATCTCATAATATACTTTTCAACTGTTTAAGGATATTATCCCAAAGATGAGTGGATAATGTTCATTTTATAAAACTAGTATTGATACACAGAATGTTTCATATATAACGATAAAACTAAAATACAATCATTGTATACCAAAATACAGGTATTGGACTGATGAATAAAAACATCACTGCATATACCTCTTTATCAATGACCTGCACACAAAAACATACTCCCAAATCCAATAAATACTAAATTAGCCTAGGTATTATGAAGTACCAAATAAACAAGTTTTAGCGGAAATTCGGAAAATACTGGTTCTAATTTTTCATCAATGAGGCCGTTCTAATCTTTTAGTTCAATGAAGGTTCAATTCATTGTCCCCATCGAATTGGCAAAATTTGAGTTTCCACTTGATTGTGCCAGTGCCAACACTTACGACCCATACAAAGTTAAACATTTCCTTGGGGGAGAACGAAAAATGGCACAAAACACTTAGTTACTCGATGTTGTACAGAAAACAAATTTTAAACCAGCATCTTGTAAATCAGCATGGATGCCACAAGCAGAAGGGTAATTCAAGCACAACTAAGCATTTACAGGTCTCTAAGGTACACAGAAGTAGTCCAATGCGTTGAAAACATGTCTGAACAGACCACCGAAGTCTGCAGTTATTGATTTTCGACTGGAATGATATCTCTATCTCACTGAATGTGAATTCAAGTGAACAATGAAATAGTTATAATATTCGACATCTCATCTGAATATGCTAATATCTTAGCTATCACTCTCTCTCTCTCTCTCTCTCTCTCTCTCTCTCTTGGAATTTTCTGGAACTTTACTCCTTACAGTACTATCAAGGGGACAAAAAAGTGAACGATAAATGCCAAAAAAACTAAAAGAAACTTCAATCTTTATTACTCTTCAGTTATTTTTGTGTGAAGAAAATATATATACAAAAAGGTGGGCGAAGGACAGACGACGACCATCGGAACTCACGTCTAAATAATTAGTCAAATGGTTAAGAAAGGTTACCGGAAAAAATATGGTTGAGCAAGAAAATACACAACAGTTCCAAGGGCACTGCAGATTAGGCAAAAATATTTCTTTTGGTTCTGGTGTTAGTATTATAGTTCTGATCAGGCGTGCACGTCACTTAAAACCCCGCGCATCACTCAATTTTTTGTGATGAAAATGAGAAACGAAAAAAAAAACATGTTCATCCCTTTTTGAGAGCCGATTCTCTTTTTTGAAGTAAATTGACATCCGTACGTCAACCGATGTCAAATTCAAGGTCAAGAAAAGATCCACAAGACTTCTCATATGATCATAATTACCCCCGTTGCTCGGCCCTCCTTGATTTTGGTCAAAATTTAAAAAAAAAACGGTTGCCATGGGAAAAGGATACGTGGAAATCACATAAAGGCCATAACTTTGATTATAATCGACATGGATTTCCGCTCAAGGTCGAAAATGCTAGGGTCATCAGCTGTTTGTGATATTGCAAGTAGATGTGATTCCAAAATCACTGAGGATAATCGAGCCAACAATGAACGTAAATTATAAAACACTAAGTCTGAGAAAGCTTGCGAAGTTTGTGTGGTCAGCATCAAGATTTCAAGTTATGGTCGGTGATAAGGTCAAACTTTTAAAATCGCAATAACTCACATGAAAGCTTTACATAATTTTTGTATTGCTCTATAGCCATTTACCCACCATTTGATTTATGACCGATGGTCATGACACCAGAATTCCTTATTATCGCCTACATTTTAAAATACAGGGTCATCAGACACTACAGTGACAGAGTCAGTGGGACGAGGGTCTGCAATCTCTGACTGTCTTGAATTATCCGCAAGAATTTGTCAGTGGAGGCCATTAACACATTTCGTGTGACATGTGACATTTCATGCTCACACATAGGATGCCAACTTCCAAATCACCCAAAGATCCGCCATATGGGACATACCATACAACCTAAGCTCCATCTACGAGCTTTTTGTTTGCAGCAGCCAATTTACCTGTGGTACATCAGGCGTGACTTTTAGGTCAAGGTCGAGGGCAGGAAAAAGATCCGGCACATATAATTGCCTATATGTTAATTAAACAAATCCAAGCTCTATTTGTAGCTGTTTTATATGCAGATTCCATTTCAATCATTTCGGGTCAGTTATGACCATGCCGTTCATCACTTATGGTTATCGGAATTCACTTTATACGCAAGATAAACAATCCAAAATTTTATGCACATGTGCAACTGGAGAGAAATTTACACAACAGATTTAGAAAAAGTGTTCTGGTTGTTGTTGTTGTTTTTAACAAAAATTGAGAAACCGCTCGTCATCCAAAACTGGCTTCTTTTTCCGACAAAGATAAAAAGTCCTCACTTTTGAGCAAAATTTTGTTAATAAATGAAAGTAGGCCTTGAACATGCGAATCCTGGTTGGACACAAAAAGGACACAATGGATTGCCAATAGGTTATCATTAACCGAAAAACCATGACATGTTTACTTGTATATCACATTATTATTTACAGTTTTCAAAACTTGTTTTCCCAACATTTGAAAATATAGTGCACAACAATGCTAAGAAAAACATTTACAAGAAAGGGTCAAGAACGGTTACCGGAGAAATGTATGGTGGATTTTCACCAAAATTGCCATTATAACCTTCTGAGGTCACCACTGACTGAAATCATAAGATATAGATCCATCTGAAGTATTTTGGGACTTAATCTTCAGAATATGAAAGGAAAAGTGGATAAAACTTTAGTTCAGGATATTTTTATTAGCCAAAAATATATGTTATTTAGCTGAAAATGGCTCAAGCAGGTATTGACTCAATTCAGGACCAAAATAATTTTCGCTGGTGTGTTGGCAATGAAAATTGACGCCACATGCAGGCCAATAGTTGAAGGACAACAAAAGATGAATTTGATGATTCGTATTTTTTTTGTGAAATCCTAATGAAGGGGGTGATAGACTGCTTGAAGCGAAAAACCATCAAACATAAACAACTTCCCTACATAAACAGTCAGCTGTGTCGTGCAATTAATTATAAAAATATGCCCCGAAGAAAATATGAGATGACGCATAATTTCCAAGCACATTATTGTTTACAGTTTTCAAAACTAGTCTTCCCAACATTTGAAAATATAGTGCACAAAAATGCTAAGAAAAACATTTACAAGAAAATATCAATAACATATTCAACTTGAACAATTATCAAGCTATCGTCAAGGCCAGCTCAAGAAGGCAAACTCAAGTTGTCATATAACATTTTTCCAAGGGTCAAGAATGGTTACCATAGAAATGTATGGTGTTGAACAAATATTGTGTTTACACCAAAACTGCCATTATGACCTTCTGAGGTCACCACTGACTGGAATCATCAGATATAGATCCATCTGAAATATTTTGGGAGTTTATCTTCACAATAGGGAAGGAAAAGTGGACAAAACTTTAGTTCAGGATATTTTTATTAGCCAAAAATATATTTTCTTGAGCTGAAAATGGCTCAAACAGGTATTGACTCAATTCATGATCAAACTGGTTTTCGCTGATGTGTTGGCAAAGGAAAATTTTCTGGTGGAGATATTTTGAGTTTGTTTACATTACCGCCATTCTTGGTGCTTTGTATCCCGTGAGGCAGTGCGATTTCAGCTTACTCATGTATGTTCTAGCCAATCGAGCGTGGAATAGGTCAATTCAGAGGTTCCTCTCAGTGGCGCACAAAACAAAAGAAAAGCGGCTGCTAGTACTGTCAAATGCTTGAAAAATAGTTTTCCTGCCAATATCACTTTAAATAAATTTTGTCTTATCTTATTAAATATATTTCGAGAAGTCCAAAGTCTTATAGTTGAAGTCTCATTAAATATATTTTGAGAAGTCCAAAATCACCGTTTTTCAGTAGTTGGAACGATTATTGTAGTTTAGAACGATTGTTGATTGATTTGGGACGAAAACAAAACGAAATCAAAATAGGTAGCCTACATGAGGGGAATTATTTTAAACAAAAATCTCGAAATTCACGAACAGTTTTTGCATTGCACAAATCGAAAAACATAACAAAAATCTCTCCTATAGCTATTTTTGTCTAAAATGTCAGAAACATTTGAAGATAAAAACGTGATGAAGATAAAAACATGGACGATGACGACGAATGACGATGACACATGACGGACGATGGACGCGAAGCTGTTCCAGTAGGTTATCCGGTCATAACCTGAAACCACCCACCCCTTCCCTCTCCCGATTACTTTATCCCACCCACCTGCCCCTGTTTTCCCAAACATCAACCTGCCCCCTGTCTCCCCAGATTCCTCATCCCACCCACCTGCTCCTTTCCCTTCCCAAAATATGCCATCCCACCCCACCTGTCCCCTAGACTATCCAAATAATAGTCTTCTCCATCTATGGGTTATCCAACTTACCCACCTGCTCCCTCTACCAATCACACCATATCACCCAATTCCCTCCCCCAAATAACCCTTTCCATTCTTATTTTCCCCTCCCATGATAATGTTCCACCACCCACCAGCCCATATTATTACCCAAGACCTACCCGCTGCCTCCCCTGTTTACTCTTCCATCTCACTGTCTCCTGAATATTCTGCCCTCACACGACTCCTCCAACAATTACTCTGCCACATCCTCCTACACCTCCTCTACGAGACTATAACACATGTCTCTTCCCCTGATTACTCCCCCCTCTCACCTGTCCTTATCCGCCTTCTCCAAAAATTACACACCCCTCCCACTACCATCCGAATACTCGGACCCCACTCGCAGCCTCCAGCGATTGCTCTCCCACATGTCTCTTCTCAGATTACTAACCGAGACCTACTCGCCTCCTCCACTGATAAATCACTCCACCCACCTTCACCGAATTACTCTACCCTCACCGCCTCCTCCAATGATAACTCTGCCCCTCATATGATTATTCTCCCACCCTCCCCATTCCATCATGACTTTTCCAACAAATCCTCTCCAACAGCTGTACCAAATACTACCAATCCTCATGCCTAGTATATCACTTACCTGCCCTCCTCTACCCCCCCCCCCCCTTCCCCGTATCATATTCTTGACCCCTATCCCTCCAATCACTCTCTTGCCTCCCCCTATCCATTCCTACTAGTCTCCCGCCCCCTTTTATTCCACTCATCACTCTACAGTCCCTCTATCTCTCTTCATGACTCTCCTGCCCCATGTATCTCTGCCCATATCACTCTGCTGCCCCTTCCCCTTTTACTCTCTCACTACATCAGTAACTCCCATCAAACAATATCCTCAATAGCCACTCTGTAATTATTCATCTCTAGTTTTTCCGTCTCTTTTATGCACGATTTTCGAATAAATAAATTAATTGACTGTTTCAAAACCATTATGTACAATTAGATTAATTGCTATCACTTTGGATGGGAGTCACCGGTGTCAGACACATCACGCAGACAGCTACGCTACACTGGCTTGATCTTCATGTCGGCGTACTTGAGACCGGTGCTGAAGCTGAACCAGTCAATCCAGTGGATTCCTTTCGCCGCGCCAGGATTACGGCCGTATTCCCCAGTCAACTTGGCCGTGAAACAGCTCTTGTACCACCAGCCGCCTCCACGTAGTGCCGCACAGTTGGCAGGTGAGACGTCGTTGTCCCTGTCCTCGGTCGTGAACATCATACCATTGTGGTCGTCCATGGAGTCTCCTGTATGAGTAAATAATAACTTTGTTTATAAAGTTGTCGTCTTATATATGAGATATACATAATGCACTGAAATAGCAGGGAACGCTATAAAATAAAATCTTTCCAGTGATGCACGTTTCTACGCCTCACCCTTTTACTCTTAATTTTCTCACTATTATTACAATATTCTGCAGGCTTCGTAAATTTCATAGTACAAGCAGATGTTTCAATGATATGTTCAAGTGCTTCATCCAAAGAAATTATTTACAAAGAGTGGTCATTGATGCAATGGGCATTTGATTTCAAGGCCCTGAAAAAGCCCGATTTGCCCAATAAATTGGTCCTAGGTAATTTCATAATCATTGCTCAAGAACCAAGGCCACTGAACGTGTAGTATTCAGTATGCATGACGAATGAATAACTAGATGGTTCCAGTCGCCTACGACCGCTTGGGTGTATCCCCCGTATCCCTATCATCCCTGTTGCCCCAAATATATTACTGATAAGTGTGAAGAACTAGAGCAAGGGCTAAGAAAGATTACATGAGAAATGTAAAATCTTAAGCCACAACTATTTTTCCACCAAAATTGCTGCATTGACCTTTCAAGGTTATTGAAGGTCGAATTCAAGATCACCACTGAAATAACTGCATATGAATTTCCATTTCGATATGTTCGATAAAATAACGAAATCACAGCCAGATCAAAGTTTTCACCTAGATTATATTTCAAATACTAATATTTGTCAAACTTGGTTCCAAGTTGAAATTCAAAGTAAAAATTGACCAAAACTGCCATTTCAAAATCGAGAAATTGTAGCAAGATCGAACTTTTCACCATAACTTATATATTAGATCATAATATGTGCTAAACTTTGTTTTAATTGAAATTCAAATTACAAGTTGACCAAAACTGCATTTCAAGATGACGAAATTTGAGCCAGATTCATAGTATGTGCCAAACTTGTTTCACGTAGAAATTCGTAGTATTACCGGGCTGAGTTCAACAATAAATGTTTCTCGTCTTAATTATTTTTCATTGTGGTCAATAATAGATTTAACTAGCAAAAAATAATGTTAACTTATTTGGTTACAGCCATAAAATCTCTACTGGACAGCACCTTTACCTTGTTGAGCCCAATAATACATATTTTTTTTTGTCTTAGCTATTTTTATTGTGTCATTAATAGATTTAACTAGTAAAAATGATGTTAACTAATTCGTTTACACCCAGAAATTTCTACTGGACACAACTTTTACCTTGTTGAGCTAAATAATAAATGTTTCTCATCTTAAGTATGTTTATTGATGTCAAGAATAGACTTAGCTAGCAGAAATAATGTTAACTTACTTACACATGTAGTTACAGCCATAAATCTCTACTGGACAGAGCCTTTACCTTGTTGAGCCCAATTATAAAAAAAAAAATTTGTCTTAACTATTTTTATTGTGGTCCGTAATAGACTTAACTAGTAAAATTAATGTTAACTTATTCGGTTTCACCCATGAAATCTGTACTGAACAAAACCTTTACCTTGTTGAGCTTAATGATAAATGTTTCTCATCTTAACTATTTTTATTATGGTCAATAATAGACCTATCTAGTAAAAGTTACGTTAACTTATTCCATAACATAGTTCTGTTTTCACCAAAACATTAGTTCACTATTCTGAACAAAAATCCAGTGCCATTTGCTTTCATAGCACAGGATATTGGAGTGATTACAGATGTCAAAGTTGGTATCTTAATGGTCGTAATAGACTTTTTTCGTGTCGGGGTTATTTCGAGGGTGTTTCGGGGTGAAGTACCGCAATAATCCCCTCTTCTCGTCACCCAGGGGTTTATTCAGTGATGCGTGCAGCTTAAAGCAAACTAATCCCACAAGAGCGATTTCCAGTCGACACTTCACAGAGATTGAGGCCAAACAAAATTATAAACCAGTTTATAGTGTCTAACTAATTTACCACTATTACTGTTCATTGTATTACAATCTCCGTGTGTGACGTATGCAAGGATTCTGGTTCATCGGGTCTCAGTAGCTCAATGGTCCAGTGTTCACCTCACACATGTTTTTGGCAAGAACGTGTAGTGTGTCACCGTCGAGATTTGAGTCGTTTGTTATAATTCGGATTCAAATTAGAAGAATTTGATATGCGAAAGCATGTTTATATTTATATATGAAACGAATCATGTTCTATACACGTCGGGAGGAGTAGTCTGTTTTATATTCACATAATGTTTCATTGGAAGTACAGACAGCTATCTGCTATTCCTACGATAAATGTTGTATATCAGAGCAGTAAATGTCATTCGAATTAAAAAGCGCCGGTCAGCGTGTTTTTGATCCTTTTTTAGGGGGGGGGGGGGACTTTTGGGGATCACTGATTTCTTTGGTCTCACGTTACATATGTATAGGCCTACTGACGAATGGATATCGATATAGACAAATCCATATTTTAGGAGTGATTCATGAATGATACTTACAAAATCAGTGTCATGAACGGTCAAATTCGATGAGTGATAAACCTATAGGCCTAATGATAGCCCTGTTAAAACCACAGACACATAACTTTAATGACCGCAGTGTCATTGATTTTGCTCCAGGTTACACTTTTCACACACAAATCATGAAACTGGCCGATTGCTTACTAGCCAAACACTGACGATATTACCTAAGGAGGATGCCTGTGACATTTTGTTGCAATTCACCCATTATAACAGAACCCAGCTATACAATGGATCCGAAAGTCTAAGACTGAGAAACACGAGAGTCGTACAATCATGAAAATAGAAATGTCGTAAGAAATGTGTTTATTACGGGCGGTCTATAATAGTGAATCCCCTGTCTTTACTTTATAGACAAGTATCTCAAAATCACACCAGAAGGTTTATTCTGGTGAAATCGACAAATTATACCAACAAACTTAAATACATATGTCACCAACTCGTGTTACATTGGTGAAACACATGAAAGTAACTGGTTGCAATGGAACTGATGTTGATCAATATACAATCACCAACCATATTTCACCATTGTCATGTTAATTTTCGCACTCCATTATTTTTCCCCTGCAAATTAATTTAGCGTGTTTCGCCCAATATTAATAAAGTATTCTGATGTTGCACGATTTCTGAATGTCTGATGTTATTTGTGCATACAAAGATGAGAGTGACTGAAAGAGCAAATAACAGATACCTTAGGTGAAATATATCATATTTTAGCAATAAAATTTACAAAAGGTGATATGTTCAGGGTTGTCTAAGCCTGTAGGGCCCAATCTGTTAATACTACTCACCCATTTGATGTATACCATATTTAATCAATCTGGCACATTTTTAATATTCATTGAATTTAGAAGAAAAAGTAAGCTGCGCTACATGCGCCCAAGTATCAAATCCTGCGCCTTCCTCTATATTCAATAAGGATTGAAAAGGTGCGAGACGGATTAAATGGTATGTTTTCATTGGACGAGTAGTATTAAGGAATAATGTACGGTATTTGGGCCGACTTTAGTATGCTTCCCATGAACACTGCGCGACAACGGGAAACATCTCATTTAATCCGTCTGACACCCTTTTAATCCTGATTAGAGATAAAAGAAAATTCAGTATAGCATACCTCTGCTAGAGTTCGGTTCTATTTTGTGTGGCCTAACAGGCGCTGATTAATGAATCTGAGTTATATTTGCCACGCTTCAATGCGCAAAAACCCCTACTCACTTGACCGCGGTACTTCACCCCGAAGTACCCCCGAAACACCCTCGAAATAACCCCGACACGAAAAAAGTCTAATAAGTATAGGTTCCCTGGGACGGTCTTTTTCATTGAGCCTGTGCGATTTCATCATCATTCATCAAAAAAACTCCCACCCTTAGAGCGCTCACAAGCCATGTGTGTTAAAGCATAGAGTGTGTCGTCAATCGGCCAATTTGGTTGCTATGGCAACCAAAATCGACAGGTGTCGCGCTCTCACCATATTATATGTTCGTTTAAAAAATTATCAAAATCAGACTACAAGTGTGACCTGTAGATTGCTCAAAAGAAATGGTCTGCGGTGGACGTGGAGGCCGTGGCGCGATGATCGCAAATCCATAGTATCCACCGACCTTCGTTCGGGGGATACAATAATGTGTGAGAGTATCAATTATCCATATAACATATAATGTACATAACGAATAGTTGGATTTGTGTATAAAACATTGAATAATGAAGCATCATACATGCACACACTATTTTTCCAAGTTTTTTTTTATTTTGGGATAGGAAAAAGACAAGTTCACATTGAAGTCATATGGGGTATTGCATGATGATATTGTGAGTAGTGTCTTGCGTAGCTAATTATCGATGTTTCAATCGGAGGATAAAAGTTATACACACGCCATGTAACCGAAGGCATTGAATTTTGTCAAATATTATATAACCAGACCCTTTCCGGTCGCCGACGACCATTTGGGTTTATCCACCTGATGCTCATTGCCCCTGTCGCCAAACTGAGTAGCAGGCGGAGGAGGACATTGTCACGTAACTTATATAAGCGGTCCCACAGCTCTTCACTCTCTCAGAGTGGCAATATTCAATATTCATAAACAAATCATAAAAAATATAGTTAAGAAATGATAGCAGCCATTCGATGTTATCGAATGACTCTCATATGTCATATTGAGCACATATATGTCTATACTGGCTGATTCTCAGAGAATTGGAGAGCACGAATAACTTGAATTATAACATGTGTTTGTGTGGCTGATGATCATGACGCGGGCGTTACTTGGCCTAAACCATAGTATCCAGAGATCATCTAATGAAACCAAGTGAATTCAGCTGCCAATTGGAACACTGCTGAATCACTTGGTCAGTGTTAAAGCAGTGTTCAATTCACAATTTACTATATTCATCAATAACATATATTCTATGAAATATTTCATGAACATCAGAACTACAAAGCCTTACCAGCGTCACCGCTGTACGCCCCGAGTGTCAGTTCGTAGTTGCTAGCCTCGGAGTCGACAGAGAAGGTTGAGTACTCTGCGTACCTCGTCTCATCGTCAAAGGATCCCAGGTCAAAGCGCACGGTCCAGGAGCTGCCGTTGTTGGTCAGAGCGTGAATGTTGTCGTTACCTGTGTTGTGCAGTGAAAACATAGGACTTGTGTTGATTATGTAAAGAAAACAACCTAGCAGAACAAACTGCAAAATGATATTTGATCGACGTTTGAATTTTTCCATGACCAATTCCCCATTCCACATCATCGCCCGAGGTTGAAAATGTTCTGGTGACCAACTGAAATCACCGGTTTGTGAAAATTTTCAAGTAGATCTAGTTGTAATTCCAAGATCACTGATGATATTCAAACGAATAGTGAATGCTATTAGTATATGCGGGTCTGAGAAAGCTTGCAAAGTTTGAGAGATCAGAGTAAATAATTCAACTCATGGTCGAGAGGGAAGTTTCTGGTCTGCTGGGTTTATAACAATCTACTATTGTCTTCAGCCTAACTGAAATTCACACAAGGTAATCCATATATGGACTTTCTGGCACAAAGCTACACACACGCTGTGTCTGAAATCTGACCTAAAACTCCATTCATCCAGTTCATCAGTGCAATGAGTATGTTGTATGATAAAGTGCGGAATTTAGCTCCTCTTTTCTAGGAATCATCATGACCGCCGTAACAATAAAACGACACATTCCGAGTTTGAGAATACAACATACAAACATTACATAGCTCAGCATGTCCACAAATATATTAACTGATCATTATATGTTTACATAAAAATAAATATACAGGGTACATGATAACGATAGCAATATTGGTAGAACTGTACCCGTATTTCATGCTAGGGTTAGTCCTTGACAAGCTTGTACTCGTGGTACTACAATGTGCAGCATGGGTGCGGTTTCAAATAAGTCAAAACAAATTGGTCGGCCCATCCTTGATATTAATAGCAGATGTGCATATGTCCCAGTAACAAAACATAAAACAGAGGAATTCTAGTGAAATAAGTCTCCTGTAGATCAAAGCTATAATTTGTTTACCTGACCAGGGTCCAGTATATATGTTTCTTGTTTTAGTTGGTAGTGCCAAAAACTATCTTTTGCGACATGTGACTGAGACGTTGAGGGTTGTTGGCTGTTTCAGACCCTATTAAATTTTGTAGATTAACCAAAAAGTACAATATATGAGTGAGAAGTCACCAGTGAACAACAACCAGCCTTCTATAGATAACAGGGAAGGGCCAGGGAAGAATCGAAGGGTAATAGAATAAGTACAACTAATGAAACTTATGCCAACTTTTGCTAACTGAATACCTTTGCACGTGACCAGACCTACTTGTGTTCATATTACAGGCAATTAGAATCATCGCAAACTGGGTATCTAATATTATTGTATCTGACATTATTGTAATGTAGTGAAGCTTGAAGTATATCATGGTACAAATCAAGATGTAGATAAACCAGACACCAAGGCCTAAATATGCCTTGGGGCATTTCGACTCAAGTCTGTTTCAGAGTGCTTCATTTCTACTCAAAGACGCATTGATTCTGAGATATCGACTGAAATAAAAAATGTTCAACCCAGAAAAATTTGGCCCAGAGCAAAGTTAACACAATTTATCCCCTAAGACATATTTGTCTAGGGCGACGAGTCCGAAAATGACATCCGTTTGGCTCTACGTTCGGCTTTCTGAAAGAACAACAAAAATGGAAAATGCTGACTCTGCACAACAAAAATTGGCCCATTTACAAGTACATAAACCGATGCCCCAGAACATGTTTGACTTTGTCAGGTAGAGACACGATTTTGATATCTGTCTCCATGTTTTTGATGACGGGGAATCCAGTGGTGTTATTGCTCTTCACCTGTGACTGTTGGTCGCCTCAGAATTCGAAACAGATGAAACCTGCAAGAATCACATTTCCTGCCATGGTGCGAGTATATGTTGTTGTGTAATGCCGTGCCACTTTCATATTGATTTTGATTTGTGGTGATTTTCCATCAAAGTGGACCCCAATGAGATGAGAAAAAACTGTTTCCATTTTTTTCGCCCATTGGTTGTGTGAAAATCCAAGATGGCCGCCAATTATCACCAAAAATCGAAAAATCACCATATCTTTGGCCCTAATTGGCATAGAAGGATTGATTTGGGGTCGTTTTATATATTTCCAGACACAAGGAATTAAAACTAAACCATTGTTTTCATTCTTTCGCCCATGGATTGTGTGAAAATCCAAGATGGCTGCCAATTATCACAAAAAATCGAAAAATTACTATATCTTTGGCCCTAATTGGCATAGAAGGATTGAATTGGGGTCGTTTCATATATTTCCAGGCATTTCCAAAACTAAACCATTGTTTTCATTCTTTCGCCCATTGATTGTGTGAAAATCCAAGATGGCTGCCAATTATCACAAAAAATCGAAAAATCACTATATCCCTGGCTCTAATTGGAATAGAAACATGGAATTGGGGTAGTTTTATATGCACAAGGAATCAAAACCAATTTTTTTCCATTTTTTTTCTTGCCCACTGGTCATGTGAAAATCCAAGATGGCCGCGAATTATCCCCAAAAATCGAATCATCACCAATGGCATATCTTTTGCCTTAATTGATATAAAATTGATATATGTTTTCGGACACAAACAATCATTTAAAACCATTGCTTTAGTGATACACGCACACATATGCATTAGACTGTTAAACAGAAGTTGCCCAGTTAGCTAGGTACGTACATGGGCTGATTTCTCACCAATGAAATGATTGTCGAACTGGATCAGTGGGGGTTCACCTGGTTCTCTGGTCTCCTCGCACATTGACGACCACCGTTTCGCCAGATCCAAGCCAACAAGAGATGTTGATATAGGCATATGTGCATGATGATACACCATAACCATCATCATCATTCATGTCGCCTCACACTTGTTTTCTCCTGGCATTGCTGGAACCACATTTCGCGAGTTATACAACTGCCACTGGTGTTGTGTGCTTCTGGTGTTCTCTGGTATCTCATGCCATCCGACTGGCCATCCCACTACTACTAGATTCAACATTTATTGGCTCGGACACTGTGTCTTCCGATCAAACATTTGCCTGGTAATGCAGTCTCAGCAGATTGCTCAACATGATACTCAACGATGACACACTGATGCCATCACTAGGAGCTTCAAGAGGAGCTTCAAAGTGGAAACCCCTTACTAAATGTGGATGAGGTCTGTCGTATTCTTGGAAACATGTGGTTTTGCTGCTCCTTCCTTAAAAACAAAGGCTTCATAGAAAATATCATACTCCACTTGAGGATATTTGATGGTTAATTTACCCCCAAGGCAAAATATGTTCCTCAACTTAGAAGATGTTGTTACTCGACATCGACTCTGTTCCTAAATTTCTGAATGAAGGGGCATGCCAAACACCTGTGCGACAGAATACTGTCGGGTATCCAAGATTAGGACGATGGTTATGCCGACAATTCACACACTTAGATTCAAGTGCATATGCATGTCGCCCTAAGCAGGGGCAAACAGAGGCAGCCTCCACTACAAGGAGGTTGAAGCTTGAGAGGAGCAAGAATCTGGTCATATGCTACAGAGAAAAGGGGTGGTTAATAAAGACAGGGAGTTTTTTTTCCATGGCTGGTACCACCCCAGCCCGAGTCGGATGGAGCACTCATGCTGATGTCCACTCACTTTGGCAGTCTGAGCCAGACTGATTCAAGCGAGTGGCTTGCAAACCAAAACAAAGTGGTCGCATGCACTCAGGAAAGAATTAATAATTGGCAATATGTAAACCTTGCAACTAGCAATACCAAAAAGCTATTTGTGTATAATCGCTATACTGTTCAGGGAAATAAGGTTTCGCACCCGATTTCGACTGGTTCCAATCCAGATATCACAATCTATGGAGATGTTATGCATAGATAGTTTCGAGTCATCCAAAGGAGGTTATGAGTATAACATCGTCCTGAGCAATCGCTACACCAAATATGTAAAGGGCATACCCACGAAAAAAGGAGCTTTCTTCTACTTTCGCCAAAACAGTATATAGTGGACTTAAAGAGTCCACTTTGGAACCCCACCTCGTTTACACAGTGAACACGCCTCGAGGGTGATAATTAAGTTCTGTTCTCTTTTGGGTATGTACGAGACCAGTGGGCATGCAAGCCAGCTAATTACTGATTATTTTTGAATTCAGTGTAGTTGTTGATTCAGTTGAGCATAATTGTTTTGTTGACAAATAAATGGAGGGATTGATTGTTCCAAAAGGAACACAGAGACAATACTTTCTTGTGATAGGACGAACTCTAATGAGGTATTGTTTACAGCATTATATATTCACGCGCCAATTAAGTGGTAATGTTTGTGTCGTCGAGAAAGAAAGTTGTCTGAGTAGTCCCCGGGAGAACTTTCGGGATTTTTCCAGTGGAATCCACGGTTCGTGATCTTGAGACTCATCAGGCAGTGGCACAGGCACAATTGGACATTGAAAGAAACCCATTCAATATTAAATGGGTGACTAGCTGTTAGCATTCAGAAGGGGGCTGGAAGGCAGCTGAATTATTTGTGGTGAGAAAATAAGGGAGGTGCTCCTCTCCTTTGTTAGATTAGAACAGTATATTTTGGTTTGGATGAACTTGATTGGTGGTCAGAAAGAATTAATCAATAGTTGCCTTCTCTACGGGTTGTAGAGGAGAGGGTAAAAAAGGGAAACACCTTTCCGGAGGATTTGTTAAAAAATATGTTTTTAATCTGTTCTCATTTTGGTATGAAAGGAAAGACTACACCATGCAGCCCACTGGAAACACAGTCTACGAAATGTGTAACAAGCATGCTGAAATAGGCTAGTCTTACAGGATGTACGAGCAATGGCCATGCTTATAACTGCACCAAACATGAGTCTCGAGTCATCACAGTTGCCAGTTGATGTGATGTTTGAGCTTGAGTTGAATCTTAGAAAGAGTGGCTTAAGACACTACACATACTATCTGAAGATGATGCCATAGTGTATAAGGTTGCCATTGCAGCCCGAGAGGAGCCTGATTGTCACCAGCAGTATTACGATTGGAAGACCATCTGAGTTGTTGCTGCAACTCATGATCAGTAAAAAAAACCAAACATGGGTCATAAACTGGAAAGCGAACTGATTTAGTCCCTATAATGATACTATTTTGTGTAATATTCCTCTGACGGCCCAGTACTTGCATTTATCAAATAAACATTGGTTTTATTGGATTCCTTGTCCCAGAAAACATATAAAACGACACCAGATTTATCGTTCTATGACAATTATTGCCGAAGCTATGGTGATTTTCTGATTTTCGGAGACCGTTGGCAGCCATCTTTGATTTTCAGTCGAAAAAATGGTTGAAAAAAATGGAAACAGATTTTTTTCGTCTCACTGGGGTCTACTTTGATGGAAAATCACTCCAAATCAAAATCAATATGAAAATGGAGCGGGATCAGTATTTGCAACATAACCGCATATACTACTGTATGTGTAGAAATCCTGAGAAGGGGTAAGATTGATGACAGAATCATTTCCATTCCCACATATTAACCTTAGAAAATAATATTCGATTAACAGAAATAGTGCCAAGGTGGATTCTATTGAATTCCTGGATATATAACCAGCTTAAAAATATAATTCTCGCTAGTGGTTGGTGTTAGGTGCTAATGGTTGGTATTAGGTGCAGTTGTTTTGGGTTTTTTTATTGTGTCTACACAAGCCTGCATTTAAACTTTTACATTTAAACATTGGATCTAATTGAACATTGGCTCCAAACATTGAATCTAATTCCTGTCCCTGATGATTACAATGTGCAATTTATATATGGTCAGGCTTTGTTTCTGGTACAAATAGTTTCACTTCATGTATTTCAATTCATTAGCACAATCCTGTTGTCTTGGTGACGATATGTGGCTACATAAATGTCATACAGACCAACAGTACAAACATAAAATGAAACACAAGAAACTCACCCAGCCAGAACTCTGAGTAGAGACTACCAAAGCCCTCCTTGTAGTCAGTCCAGTTCCTGTTGATAAAATCCTGACAACCATCCTGGCGCCTCATCAGAACCTGGAACAAAACCAGCCAGTATAGTTAATTCAGTTATAAATTCTCTTATACAATAGCTGAAACACAAGAGATCAATTCAACGTTTTTTGTGATGGCCGATCTGAGTCTATTTTTGCGGGTTTATTTATCAAACGACCTGTCAGAAACACACACCTAAACTTCCACTGGAAGCATGGATATGGCTTTTCCCCCAGAATATTTCAATTTCATGCACATTTTCGGACCATGCGGTTGTCGTGAATTGTCCCCATGTGGTGATTAATTTTGACACTTGGTGGCCAATGGCTGTTGATCCATTTTACGAAACACTCGAGTTAGAACCCGACAGGGGAAGGGCATTGTTTAATGTTCGATGGCATAGGTGGATATCCTCTTTTAATCTTCACCGATGATGAAACCGTGCACCACGATCTAGTATGGCGGCCACAGAGCAGATTTTAGAAGTTCGTTGCACCCGGCTTGTGTAAAGCGACAACCCTAACAATTTCATTGTATGGACCTATTTGGACCATATTAGGAGGGTTGTCATGTTCTAGTTGTGTGCGGGGGTTCATGACAGCATGATTGATGTGCATTGATGTCCGGTCGGGAACGCAAATTCTTGAAATCATCAAAATAGGCATAACTCGGTCAATATAATGGGCACAGATGTATGCATGAGGTGTCAACATGAGCAGGATACTTCACTGCTATAAAATATGAGAAAAATAATCTTATTTGACCACTTAAGTGACCTTTGTGTAAAGAAATCAGCAAAAATTTACCAATTTGTAGTTCGTTTTAGATTTTCACTCAGAGCCATTTTCGCCATTACTTGGAGTATTATGTATGCAGTGCATTTAATTGTGACTACAAAACTGACTAGCTAATTTCTGAAGAAAATAAAACCACTTATGTTTACCTGAAGTCAACATTTATGATTCGAATACTGTAAAATTTGAGTGTACCCCCTTATTTTGTTATTAGCTCACCCTGAGAAACCGGTGGCATATATGAATTTTGGGTTTCATGTTCGTTATACTCAGCATGTTAGATTTCATTTTTCCAGTAACTCATTAGTCATACATGAATAAAAGACACAATCAGTGTATATATCACCACTCTAAAGGGTATTATAATCCGATGCAACCAATATGTGCCTATAAATTCAGTTCAGTTCAGTCATTGGGCGATAACTCCTCTATATTTCGAGTTGGCTCTACTCACTAGTGTAAAGCGACAACCCTAATAATTTCATCGTATGAACCTATTTGGATCATATTAGGAGGGTTGTCATGTTTTAGTTGTGCGAGGGGGTCTATGATATCATGATTGATATGCGTTGATATCCAGTCGGAAACGTAATTTCTCGAAATCATCAAAATATATATAAATCGGTCAATATTGGGCACAGAAGTATGTATAATGCATGAGGTGTCGAAATAAGCAGAATACTTATGTGAAAAACAACTTATTGGACTACTTCAGTGACCTTGTATAAAAAAAATCCGCAAAAAATTACCGAATTGATAGTTTGTTTTAGATTTTTACTCGGAGTCATTGTCTCCATCACTTGGAGTATTATGCATGCAGTGCATTTCTTCGTGCCTATAAAACCACTTAATACCACTTATCTGCTTAACAAAATAACACCACATAGGTTCATCTGAAATCAGTATTCATGATTTCAATACTGCAAAATTTAAGCGTACCCGCTTTTTGTGTTATCAGCTCACTCCAGGTAACCGGTGAAATAGGTGGATTTTGTGTTTCGTGTTCTTTCTACTCGGCATGTTAGATTTTTTTTTTCAGTATTTTCTAAGTCATGCTTGAATAAGTGACACATTCAGTACATCTATCTCTGTTGTAGAAGGTATTGTGACCCGATGTAATCCATATATGCATATATGGGTAAATATGTCAGAAACAAAACCTTCACATACACCCGAAAGAAACTCCCTGTCTTGATCTTCTTGCAACTTGTTGCGAGGCATCAAATACATCCTGAATTAACAGCCTGGTGTCTGATTATTTGTGGCTGGAGTGTTGTTGACCAAAAGAATTGGAGACATCATCACCATTCTTTTGCTCGAGCTACAATGATTCATCTGTCGGCCATCAGTTAGTGTTGTAGCCTTCAGCACCAACTGGTCAGAGTTGAAGTTGAAGAAGTTGGTCTGAAAGTAGAAATGTATACCGACAAACAGACAAATTCATATTCCAAGACCGAATCCATGGACGAATTTTACAAGATCAGTGTGAGTAGTCAAATCCGAGAGATACTAAGGTATCAAAGTCAAAGCCATGTGAAAATCACAGACACCCAGCCAGCTGAGTGTGAGATCAGGTGCTCCGGAAGAGTGAGCATCTCCTGCCCCGCATGCGACAATGTTCTGAATGTTCTGTAAGGCAAGAAATGATGACATTGAGGTGGACAGTGTCACATTCTAACTGCACTAATACATTTCTCGTTTGCCAAGTAGAACCACCGCATTTCTCCCTTGTTGATATCTTGATGGAAATAGGATGTCAGCTCTGTTGAGCCCATTCCCAAAGTTTTGGGAAATTGGGAATGCTAATTGGTCTGCATACTCGCCAAACGTACAGTCCTCTTCAGGTCCATGTCGAGTTCGAACTGCTGTCGATCGACAAATGAGAGAAATTATCGACATTGGCAGTATGCCACTGCCTACCTCATGGAAATTATCTCATCTTGGTCCTCTACACTCTCGCTATGTAAAGCTGCCACAAGCATTATTATGCATGCTCTGGATACCCTACAGCAAAGTTGCAAGATCGGAGATCGAAATGCAGTCGAGACGTGAATGGCTTGGTGCTTAGTCTGTATCAGGACCTTGGCCCCAGTGTGGAGAAAAAAAAGTAGAAATGGATACAGACAAATTCATATTCCAAGACCGAATCCATGCACTAATTTTACAAGATCAGTGTGAGTTTTCAAATCCGGGAGATACTAAAGTATCAAAGTCAAAGCCATGTGAAAATCAGAGATTGTGCAATTCTGGTGCAGGAATGAAACGAATATTCCTCCCAATTCACCTAAATGAAGACCTCAAGTTCATCTGAAATAAACGAATGTGAATTTGAAGATGCTAGGAAGCATGTACATCATCGAAACGCAGTTATTCACATATGTTTTTTGCGTACTGGTACATGCAATTGTTCCCCAGGGTGTGGAAATCCAGTCAATCCTCAGGGCGGTGGCGACAAGGCATCTGATTCCGATGCAGCTAAGTAGATTTGTGATGAACTTGGAGGAGCATATTCCGAGGTACATGTGCAATGAAACACATTCGATTCGACGTGGTGGACATATCTAGAAGTGTTCATGGAGGACCTGTTCATAGACATTTCAATGCCTGTAATTACAAAAATGGGTGTCGTTGGCTAATAATATATTTTGGAAGTGAGAAATAATCACTAGATATGTCATTTAACTAGATATGACTTGGGGTTACTCAAAAGGAACATATCATCTGTTGAGTAGAAAGGAATTGAAGCACAGTAAGGTGAAGACGAATATATATTTGCTACCGGTTACTCATAGCGAGTTCACAACAAAATAAGGGTGGTACACTTAAGTTTTGCAGTATCCAAATCATAAATACTGACTTCAGGTAAACTTATGTGGTGGTATTTTATTGAGCAGGTAACTGACCATTTCGTCGCCACAGATAAATGCACTGCATGCTCCAAGTAATGGAGACAACGGCTCCAAGTAAAAGTCTAAACCAAACTATAAATTTGGTCAAAATTTGCAGATTTTCTGATACACAGATCTTTAAGGTGGCCAGAGAAGATTTGTTTTCTTCGAGTGCATTGCAGTGAAGTATTCTGTTCATTTGGAAACCTCATGCATACTTCTGTGCAAAAAATTGACCGGTTTATATCTAGTTTGATTTTTAAAAATCGTGTATCCGACCGGACATCAACGCAACTAGAGCATGACAACCCTCCTAATATGGTCCAAATGGGTCCATACAATGAAATTATTAGGGTTGTTGCTTCACACAAGCCGAGTGGAGCCAATTCAAAATATAGAGGTTTTCGTCCCATGACCGCCATACTATAAGCACATATGGGTAACAAGACCATTTAAAGTGGAGATATATGCACTGAAGGTGTCACTTATCCAAGTATGATATAGTATATACTGAAAACAAAAATCTAACATGCTGAGTAGAAAGAACGCGAAACACAGAATTCATATATGTCACCAGTTACTCGGAGCGAGCTGATAACAAAATTAGGGGGTGCACTTAAATTTTGCAGCTTTCAAATAATCAAACTGACTTCAAGTAAACCCATGTGGTTTTATTTTGTTCAGCAGATAACTGATCAGTTTTGTAGCCACAAATAAATTCACTGCATCCATAACACTCCAAGTAATGGAGACAATGGTTCCGGGTAAAAATCTAAAACGGAACTATGAATTTGGTCAATTTTCGCAGGTTTTTTGACACGAAGGCCACTAAAGTGGTAACATAAGATATAAGTTTTTGTTTATATTGCATTGCAGTGAAGTATTCTGCTTATTTTGACACCTCATGCATACATCTGTACTCAATATTGCCCGAAGTATGTCTATTTGGATGATTTTGAGAAATTGCGTTTCCGACCGGACATCAACGCACATCAATCACGCTGTCATAAACCACCGCACACAACTAGAACATGACAACCCTCCTAATATGGTCCAAATGGGTCCATACAATGAAATTATTAGGGTTGTCGCTTTACAAAAGCCGGGTAGAGCCAACTCAAAATATAGAGGACTTATCGCCCAATGACCGCCATACTAATCTATATTGCTTGTTGCCGTGCCTTTGCCATTTGAATAGTAATTTTGTCGGAGTCTCTGATTCAAGAGACTCATTCAAAAGTTTCAAGACAGTAAACACGGGACATGCAGTGTGTCACTCCATCGCAATAGCAATCTACTGCTTTCAGCCGATGAACTTATAATACGGTAAGAAGTCAGTTTGGACCAGAGTCATAACGGGAGAGGGGGGGAGGGGTACATATTAACACAAATACTTTCACATATATGTTCAATGGATAGAATGTCAGGTCTCAAGTTCACCTTCCCATGGATAATGGAGGACAAGTCTTCTATCAGCTGCTATTTATCAACTATAATGTCAGTGCAAATATAGTTTATTCTCATGAAAGAATCAGATCAAACTTACAACCCACTCCTGACCGCCGCCGTCTGTTTCTATGAACACTTCAGTTTCACCGATTCCGATTGATAAAGTCACCACACGACCGGGGAATATGCTGTTCATACGGCAGTCACAGGTCGTCCCTGTCCACTCAGCAGGGCACACACAGGAGTACCCACTGGTCTCGTTTACACACGTCGCCCCGTTGAGGCAAGGGTTGGTCGCGCAGTGGTCGACTGTAATTCCGGTAACAGAAAGTGAATTATCTCCGGCTCTTCAAAGCTGATTCATGATAGCTGCCATGGCACACCAGTATGGTGACAAATTATACAAATAATATAGTATTGTCTGTTATTAATGTTCATTATGTCTACCGATACATTTCATTCATATTTTTAACATCAATCAGCTATTTCACAAATACTTTTCTCAGAGTCATTCAGAACTTAATTGATAATCACATTGAGGTTGTGACCAGTAATGTCAAAGAAATATTGAATAGTGACCAGTTTTTAGTACCTTATATGTTCCAGTAAATTCATCATATTTGGATCATCTTAGACATTCCATACATACCTGTTTCGCACGTGTCACCTGTGTAACCGGCTGGGCAGATACACCTGAACCCCAACACTTGGTCCAGGTAGGTCCCACCATTCGCGCAGGGGTTTGTGGAAAGACACCCATCTATATCTGGTGGAAAAAAGTAGCTTTTATTTCAGTGGTAAAGCTGTTAACACAGCAGCGTCTCACCACTCACCGCCCATCGCCAACTAAATAAAATCATGTTCCAGGACTCCCAATATTAACTTAAATTTCGCCAATATGTGATCCGTCTGGAATGGCTAAATTACACATTTCGTGTTTTTTTATGAAACAACTGTTTACTGCAGAAGTCAAGTTCAATGTCATCATACGACAAGCCATATTTCACTTCCATTATGTTCATGTTATAAACCTCAGCTCTACCGGCAAGTGGTTACCCGATTAACACGTTTCAGGTCAGGTATGACCTTGAGGTTGTGACCTACATTTCAGGTCAGATGTGACCTTGTCCTTGGGTTCATTCTAAGACAATTTCAGTGTCATCAAATAACAACCATCTATGCTCTCTATCTGCAACCGGTTTGTCTGTGGAAGCCAATATACACAATCTGGGGCATCCGTGCCCTCGACATTTACTATCAAAGTAAAATAAGATCATATGCATTGTCACCAAAAGACCAAACATATATGACTTGTATTTGCCTGACCCCTATTTGCAACTTTTTGTGTTTTTGTTTTATTTCTGTAGTGGCCAATTTTTATATTTGAGGTCAGATTTGACCTTTACATTGACCACTTCATTGATCATTACCCTTTCACAGGTAAGTGAGATCAAATGAGGTCACATTCAAGGAAACCGAAAGTTTCACCATGATCACTTCTTGTATTCCCGTATTACAAACAAAAGTTATATCTGAGGTATATCATTGAGGATGTGTCCAATAATATCAACATTATTTTCTAACCAGTTAATGACACGCCTTATATATATCAGTGAATTTCTTTCGTATCCGGGACATTTCAGACATTCCACACATACCTGTCTTGCAGGTGGCGCCTGTGTAGTTGGTTGGACAGATACAGCTAAACCCAAGCTCTTGGTTCTGACAGGTTCCACCATTCGCACAAGGGTTTGTGGGAAGGCACTCATCTTTCGCTGGTGAATATAACAGTCTTTAGTTCAGTAGAAAAAAAAGTGTGGAAATATCATCAGCAAGAATTTAGCAGGCACACACATAATGCTTGTCATCGAACAGTAAGGAATCGATGTAATTAGCTTATGTTGTAATTGATAAGGCTGCTAAACTGACACGGAAATGGACAGAAAACTGAGAGGCCAATTAGTGTTTTACGAATCCATGAATATATATACATATATATATACATACACATAATATACATACACATTGATATACCCTCATGCTTGTGCTCATAAGTCGGACCTTGTCTGGCGGTATAGATATCTGGCTAAAATGTCACAGGCTGTGACCACGCAGCTGGGTGGGGCACTTGCACCCAAGTAGCTGGCGCCAAAAGTCACAGTGGTGCTGTGATCTGGATTAGTCTGACGATGGGACACAGCCTACCATGCACTTATTTCGTTCCTCGTCCCGGGGGAATTTCTCTCTCCTCAGCGGGTAAACTCAAAGGGCGAGAGTATGGCTAGAAGACAAGCCCCTGTCCATCCAGAACGGCTATGACCATGCAACCGAAGTTGTTGAACGGGCTTCTGCTCGATGATTGTCTGTGCTAGGTGCAGGAGGAGGGGCCTGAGATGGAAACATTCCCCCTGTTCGGCTGTCAGCCACAACACCGAAGACAAGCCTTCGGTGGCTGATTGGTACACCTTCACGTCTGGCCAAACGCCAGTCGTCCTGCTACTACTGCTGTACGCAGGGCCACTTCTGGCTTTGGTGCCTGGACTTGTTGGAGTGGTTGTGCGCTAGTGGGTGTCGGAGAAACCCGACACACGTGGTTGATGCCCCTCATCCTAGCCAGGTCCTCCTGGACCACAGCACTGACTTCCACGTGATGAAAACTGACTCTGGATGTGGTGTCGACCATCACTACGTCCCTTTGTGCCCCCGGATCCCGTCGAGGTCGTATCCTTGGATGAGCTGGATTGCCCTCGAATCAATATAAGTCCTTCTAGATCGATCCACGTGGACCAGTCTATCTCACTGCTGAGGTGGACAACGAAAATTCGGCCACGGAACCACGTACACCGGACGAGCATCCGCAGAGTGGTATGGTCAGTGGGCAGATCCAGAACACGTGATGGAACCTACCTCTGTTCTTCGTGGATGGGACAGTATGTTTCCTAGTTGATTCGAGACATGTGTTCAAACACATTTGTATTTGTATTTCAAAGTATTTGAATATTTTTCAAAATATTTGTACTTGTATTTGACATTCTGAAAACCAAAGTATCAATATTCGTACTCATATACATTGCACTGGTGTAGAGCAAAGAAGTAGAGCAATCAACGGCTAGTCTGATGCACGCCATGTTTTCCCAGTTAGAACACCTTTGAAGACCCACAAAAGACTGGGGAAAATGATATATGTTCAGTAAGAAATTCATCTGAGAAATTCACGATGGGGTGGGGGTGTGGGAGGACATCTTCCTGATTCAGTAAATTGAAATGTGATAGAAATGTTGACAATGATTAAAGATGAGAGTAAATTTCAGTGAAAAGTCAGGTTGACCAACCGGGACTAGAACCAGTTGGACAATGAGGAGCTACAGCGCACCAAGCGGTCATTGATCAGGAGGTGCAGAAGATGCTCGAGCTAGACATCATCGAGCCCAGGGATAGCCATTGTGCGAGTCCTGTGGTCATGGTGAAAAAGAAAGATGGCTCGTGGAGGTTCTGCATTGAATATCGGAAACCTAACCATGTCAAGCAAGAGGATTCATATCCATTCCAATATATCGAAGACCCAGACATGTAATCTGGCCGAAGTGAATGCCTTTTAGGGTTTCACAATCTACTAATTAATTTCGCTCTCGATGGTGTCCTCTCACAGGTCATGGGAGGACAATGACCTATGTAGTAGTAGGACAATGTAGTGGCCTATGCGAGCAGTTGAGGAGTGACTAGGATCGAACGCTTCTGGCATTGTCTGTTGGGACGGCACTTCTGGTTGCGGAATATTATTCGCTATGGTGGTTGCTGAATTACATGAAAGTTGATTGACGCGATGGCTTGTCGATTTTAATCGAAACATGATATACAGAAAACAAATCACATCACCAAAAATTAACTTAAATATGAATCCGATTTATGGCCCATGGGACATCTTTTGAGATTTTTGAGCCATAACATGGAAATTTTCAGTATTCTACAGTCAGATTTACACAGGATGTGGAGCCAACCTACTTGTGTTGTTATTCTGCTGTGCAGCTCACTGTGAAGCAATAGGTGGACCACTATTTATTATGTGCTAAACATTTTGTTTAATGTGACTTGTGTTTAATGTGACATTCATTACGTCACAACGGATGAACAAATCATCCTGAAAATTTACATGCATTTTGACAGAATACCCAACCATACACATAGTATGTATTATACCTCGAAATACAACATAGTGGAACACATAACTAACTGTCAATATTAGCCAAGAACAAAGCTAAACGGCACCTGGCCATTCACTTAAACGCCAATTATATCACGATAAATCATGACGTCATGCTGAAAATAGGTAAACGGCTCGAGTAATTTTAGAAACATGAAACTCATCACATTCACAATAAATAATATAACTTTGTGCATCTAACACCTGAAATCAAAACTTCAATCAAGAATCATGCTTTACTTCATAATGACGTCGGATAGCATCTAATTTTGAGAAATGGCATATTTGAAAAATACTCACAATGATCTTTCAAACGAGCTAATGATCGATATAAGCACAAAAGTCAAGGACATTTTCAATGTCTAATTCGCCCTAAGGCACTTGAGAAGGCTATGATTCATTGACCTTAGGCCTATACAAAAGTTGCTGGGATGAGTTAGAACTATAAATTCGGATTAGTGTCCGTGTTTCTAAGTGCATCAGTTCCAGAGATATAATGGCCTACTCTATCTCCAATTGAAGCTCAATATTGACATTTGATCCTCGACCTTGAAATTTTGTAAGTTGCAAGGACCTCCTCCATACTCATCAATGACCTGCTACTATGATTTTGTACATGTAAGTCTCGCTATAATCATCAAAGGAAGCTTCAAATGGTAACTTGGCTTTTAGTGGAATTGATTTTGTCACCATAAACAAACCTCAATTATATCAAAAAGGATAGTTTGCTTGGGCCAAAAATTGACATGGAGCATGAGAGGCAAGTTCTATATGGTATCTGAGTATCAGATCTGCAATAAATTACATAACTTTGCACATCCTACACCCGAAAGGCCTACATGACTGCACTGAAACATTTCAATGTGCAACATTTAGGCCAACCCACCACCATGTTCATGTGCTTCATCAACTCACCTGTAGAGTCCCGTTTTGCACATGGTCACTGGTGACCTGATCATTGTTACAAATGATAATTTGAGACAACTGTTACACAAAGGTCCAAAATGTCGTGAGGCCCAACCATTAACCTGGAAAATCCTACTTCTTATTGATAATGGATTCCGTTGAAGACTATGCAAAGAAGTGGGTTAAATGTGAGAAGGTTGAGGCCGAAAAATAGTTTTGGAACTCATGGCAATCAAACATATACACCTGTATTATGCTTTGGACAGGAAGTGCTTGACAACCATAAGTTTGTCCTGTTTTATGATATCGTCATCAGTCAGAAAAAAAATTAACCCAAGGGCTAAGAAAGGTTACCGGACAATATTTATTTTAGATATTAGTCTTTTGTCCCGTGATCTTGGACATAAAATCATTGGTCGATTCAAGTCATGAGAATATTCAGCATATATCATTTCTAGTATGTCCACAATCGATTCCTAAGCTGGTAAGTCGATAATTAGTGAGATATTACCCATTTTGTGATCGGACCTTGAAAATGAGGTCAAAGGTCAAGTTCAAGGTCACGATAATAGCATATATCATTCATACTACGTCCACAACTGATTCCTAAGCTGTAAAGTCGATAATAAGCCAGATATTAGTCAATTTTTGATCTGACCGTGAAAACAGGCTCAAATGTCAAATTAAGGATCACCAAATTATTCAGTATATATCATTCCGAAAATGTTCGCTAAGGATTACTAAGCTGTAAAGACGATAATAAGACAGATATTAGCCATTATGTTCTCTGATCTTGGAAATGAAGTCAAAGGTCAAATTCAAGGTCACAACAATACCCAGCATATATCATTTCCTAAATGTTCACTATTGATTCCTAAGCTGTAAAGATGATAATACAAATTATTAGCCATTTTGTTCTCTGACCTTGAAAACGAGGTCAAAGTTCAAATTCAAGGTCACAACAATACTCAGCATATATCATTTCCTACATGTTCACTATTGATTCCTAAGCTGTACAGTCGATAATAAGCGAGATATTAACCATTTTGTTATCTGACCTTGAAAATGAGGTCAAAGTTCAAATTCAAGGTCGCCATATTATTCAGCATACTTTGTATATCCTTTCCTATATGTTCACTTCTGATTCCTAGGCTGTGAAGTCGATACTGAGTGAGATATTAACCATTTTGTTCTCTAACCTTGAAAATTAGGTCAAAGGTCAAATTCAAGTTCATGACAATATTCAGAAAATATCATTTCCTATATGTTCACAATTGATTCCTAAGCTGTAAAGTCGATAATAAGCGAGATATTAGCTATTTTGTCCTGTGACCTTGAAAATTAGGTCAAAGGTCAATTCAAGGTCACGGCAATATTCAGAATATATCATTTCCTATAAGTTCACAATTGATTTCTAGGCTTTAAAGTCGATAATAAGCGAGATATTAGCCATTTTGTCTGTGACCTTGAAAATTAGGTCAAAGGTCAAATTCAAGGTCGTGAGAATATTCACCATATATCATTTCCAATGTTAACAACTGATTCCTAATCTCTAATCTCAATATTTAGTGAGATATTTGGAAAAAAACGTGCCCCATTATAAAGCATAGGAGAATTTAACATGGAAAGTTCCATTTGGGCCGAGTTTGAGCCCATAATGGCCCACTTTGAGCAATTCAAGGGCAACGAAATGTATACATGTCACAGGGGTACATATGAGGAGTGTTATGCATCAATAAGAAAAAAAGTTACTGAACAGATTTTGAGAAAATGGCCGCCAAATTCCAAAATCAGGCATTTTGAGTCGAAAATGGCTGCCATTTTGAAAAAAATGCGGAAATCATAAAACTAAAAAAAAACCTTTCCTGGAAATATTTTTTGGTATTTTTGTGCGAAATTTCAGAAAGATTTGACCATATACTTTAAAGATCAAAATGTGAACGACGGACGGATGTGCGAACGGATGTGCGTGACGGGCGAACCCAATGTTAAATTTCCTATCTTAACTTTCCCGGTAAGTCCTGAAAAAAATCCCTGTAAAACCACACTTTTGGCTTAAGCTGTGGTTGTGGGGTGTTTTCAGCTTTATTCCCCCTAAGAAATCCCCAAAGGTCCGGTAACCTAAAAATTAGCCCAAGGGCTAAAAAAAAGGTTACCAGACAATGTTTTACATCTTAGATATTAGCCATTTCGTCCTGTGCCCTTGAAAACAAGGTCAAAGCTCAAATTCAAGGTCACAAGAATATTCAGCATATATCATTCCATGTCCACAATTGATTCCTAAGCTGCAAAATCAATAATGAGCAAGATATTAACCATTCTGTGCTCTAACCTTGGAAATGAGAGCAAAGGTCAAATTCAAGGTAACGAGAATATTCAGCATATATCACTTCCTATATGTCAACAATTGATTCCTAAGGTTTAAAGTTGATAAGAAGCGAGATATTAACCATTTTGTGCTCTGATCTTGGAATTGAAGTCGAAGGTCAAACTCAAGGTCATGACAACATTCAGCATATATAATTTCAATTGATTGCAAAGCTGTAAGGTCGATAATAAGTGAGATGTTAGCCATTCTGTGCTTTGACCTTGAAAATGAGTTCAAATGTCAAATTCAAGGTCATGAAACTATTCATCACATACCGTTTACTATATGTTCACAATTGATTCCTAAGCTGTAAAGTTGATAACAAACGAGATATTAGCCATTTTGTGTGTTGACCTAGAAAATGAGGTCAAAGTTCAATTTCAAGGTCATGACACAATTCACCATATATCGTTTACTATATGTTCACAATCGATAATTCAGCTTTAAAGTTGATAATAAGCTTGATTTTAGCCATTTTGTACTCTGACCTTGAAAATGAGGTCAAAGTCAAATTCAAGGTCACGACTATATTCATCATATATCATTTCCTATATGTCCACAATTGATTCCTGGTCTCTAATCGCATTATTGAGTGAAATATTAGCAATAATGTGTCCCATTATAAAGCATAGGAGAATTTACCATTGAAAGTCGTATTTGGGCCAAGTTTGGGCCAAAATGGCAAACTTCGAGCGATTTAAGCGCAACGAAACTTATACACATCACAGGAGTACATATAAGGAATGTTATGTATCAAAAAAAAAAGGTACTAAACAGATTTTGAGGAAATGGCGGCCAAAGTCCAAAATCAGGCAACCTCTTTCCTGGAAATATTTTTAATTATTTTTTTGCAAAATTTGAGAAAGATTCGACCGTAAACTTCAAAGATAAAAATGTGAACGGACGACGGACGGACGACAGACGAACGCAACGCCACGGCAATAGGTTATCGGACCAAAGGTCCGGTAACCTAAAAGTGGAACTTCCTAGTTTGTATTGGATACGAAGTTACATAACTGTCCATACAATAGCGCTATATTGCAGGTTCTGCTATTTGTTCCACAAAACCCCTTTCGTCTCTTTTAACTAAGCTGTTATCTAAAGAGCCTCTGATACGGCATGCAAGAAATATTTTTAGCACATTATTATTGCATTCTCTCGCAATATTATTGGGTTCCCTCTTAATATTATTGCATTACCTCGCATTCTGGATCACGCTCCCTCGCATTCCGGATCACATTCACTCGTGATCTTATTGCATTCCCTCGCGATCCGGATAGCGTTCCCTCGCAATCTTATTGCGTTCCCTCGCATTCCGGATCCAATCCCTCGCGATCTTGTAGCAAAAAAATCTTCTGAGAAGTCATGGGCGTCAGCACAGTGAAGTCTATCTCGAGGGAACGTGATCCAGAATGCAAGGAAACACGATCCGGATTGTGAGGGATGCAATAATATCACGAGGGAATGCAATAATATTGCGAGGAAACACAATATTATTGCAAGGGAACGCAACGACGATATGTCGAAAAATATTTCTTCCATGTCATTCTAGCGACTCCGTAGTTATTTGCAGTGAAGGAATGCTTCAGAAATACTAGTACTGTGACATGGCTCATGCAAGAAGTGTTGAAAATCAAATGTGGATATTAAAGAACTCTGAAGATTCAATACATAACCTGATATCTATATCTTTTTCCACTGTCAGCAGCATTCAAACGTATGACTTTTCCACACTGAACACTACTATTCCTCAAACTAAACTCAAAGCGAGAATGTAGGATATTATTGAACAAGGGTTTTTTTGCAAAAAAACTGGCAAAACGACCATATAAGCACTAGGTATCTGATAACTTACCAAACTGGCAGAACGTGCCGGTATAGAGATTGGGGCAGGTGCACACGAAGTTATTCTTTGGAGCGGAGCTGTATACCTCCAAACATGTACCTCCGTTCAGGCAGGGATGGGACTGACACGCTGCAACAAAACAACCGTGACACCAAGGTCTCCCAAAATCGTGGCATACATGTCTTCGTTTTGTTCATTTTTGACTCGTTGAGGCTTATTACAAAGTGGAAGAAAATGCCGTTCATATAATAACGGGAAAATGCTATTGAATGTGCAAGCGAGATTGAATGGAATTCGCTATTTACCGTAGTATCTTACTAATCCTTGCACAAGGTAATCTTTGCAGTCACCAGTACTTGTGAAGGTCTGGACCGTTCCTACATTTGTTATGTGTGAGTTAGACTGTAATGCCATGTCCTGGGTCTCCGAGGCCCCATCTGCCTCAGTATAAGAGCAGCTGACTGAGAATACTGGTAAGGGTGAAGTCCCAGTGAACGAAATTCCAACCAAGTCATCCCTTAGAACGCCG
Source organism: Terebella lapidaria (assembly GCA_949152475.1). Classification (NCBI taxonomy): domain Eukaryota; kingdom Metazoa; phylum Annelida; class Polychaeta; order Terebellida; family Terebellidae; genus Terebella; species Terebella lapidaria. Next base: position 35,724,489 of record OX424559.1, on the reverse strand, counting down.
AACGCATCACTTGCAACGTCTTCTAGGTGGTAACCAGAGGATGACGGGGAGACTGATGTCGACTTGACCAGTTCATATTCATTCGTTGTACCAGTCGGACGCCATATCTGGAGGTGGACATTTCCAGAAGACTGGGTGTAGAATGACCAAGCTATCAGGATTCCATCGTCGAGGATTCTAGGGACTCCCGGGAAGAGGATTGTGTTGGTTGATTCTGTTGATCCGCCGCCCAAAATAGCACTCTCTTCACGCTTTGGCCGCGGCATGCCGGTGATTTCTGTGCATCAAAATGTGTATCGATGGGACATCAGTTTAGACTGTTCGATGAATAGAGACTAAGGTGATGCATGTGATAAATAACAGTATTTCAGGCATTGATGCAAACCGAAAATACACTGACCGCCGATGAATATCCCGAATGCATTCACTTCCTCTAGGGCGAATCCTTCGACCACCTGGTCGGTTTTGTAGAGGAGGATATATTGGCCTGTGGGTGGTGTGGTACATGTGAAATCACCCTCCCTGGCCGTCCTTGTAGCTTTACCCAAACTGGTCGAGCCCTGACTGGCACACAGCTCATACCCAGTTCTGTCCAGGTTAACCGGCGAGAAGTAGTACCCGACACTGATGTCAAACGAGTGCAGCAACTGGTAATTATCTGAAAGTATATCGACGAAATGTTTGCCAGCAAAAATAGAATCGTGTATTTCTCATAACATTGGGTTGAGAATTTTCGTCGAGTTAAAAATTTACAAATGCTTCCTGATGAATAAGGAACCCTCCAAGAAACACGCATTTTCCCCTCCAAATTCCGAACACAGTTTTCACATTCAAAACGCTGGTGGATGATGATGGGGGGGGGGGGGGTGGAAAGGTGCAGGAAATAACTTGAACTATCTGACATCTTACAGTATGTTATATTAGGAACTTTGAAAATGCTTCTTGTATAGAAAAAATAATAGAAATGGGAACAAACAGCAAATAAGCCTATTTCATATCCCAACACATAATTGATAGGCAGGTGTACAATGGCTCTGAAATGCCAGATGCGCAAGTAACATATTCGAAGAAAATGTTGATACATACACGTTGTAGGATAGCAGGTATGGAAACGTCAGAACATGTCCAGAAGACATGTTTTTAGGTTCCTGGACCTTTGGTCCGATAACATATTGCCGTGGTGTTGTGTCTGTAGTCCGTTGTCTGTCTTTCATTCGTCAACAATTTCATCTTTTATAACAATTTTCAACAATTTTGAAATTCTGCACAAAATGCCTAAAATATTTCGAGAGGGAGGTATTTTTTATTTTTTTTATTTTCACTTTTTTTTTCAAAATGGCGGCCGTTTTCGTAAAAAAAAGACTTCTCTACTGACTTTATAGCTTGGGAACCAATTGCGGACATATGGAAAATGATATACACTGAATATTTTGATGACGTCAAATTTGGCCTTGAACTTGTTTTCAAGGTCAGAGCACAAAATGGCTAATATCTCGCTTATTATCGACTTTACAGCTGAGGAATCCATAGTGAACATATAGGAAATGATATATGCTTAATATTTTGGTGATCTTGAATTTGCAAACATAGAGGAAACTAAAGTTAAAGTTAAAGTTATCACATTTGATATAGCGCTCTTTTCAGTTGAACTTAATCTGCTTTCAAAGTCGCTTTACACTTTAACCCCAGTCTGAGTGATTGTACTTGGAGCAGCCACACTCAAAGCGCTCTAAACAACACCCATTATCAACCGGTACCCATTTAATCCTGGGTGAAGATAGACACATTAGTGGTAAATGCCTTGCCTAAGGACACTAGTGAAACAGCACAGCAGTCCAGTTCGAGACTCGAACCCATGATCTTTGGATTACGAGTCTGACGCCTTATCCACTGCGCCACTCACTCCACGGTGGGGGAGACACAGTTGGTCTCATGACCGCACAGGTGTCCCCCGGTTCGTTTCAGAATAAAGTATGCGATGCCGTTTTCCCGAAAAAAATAATGTTTTTTTTTGTGGCGGCCATCTTGTTTTTTCCGATTTTTCTAAAATTCAATAGCAACCTATCTCAGGGCCCGATGTATGTGTACAAAAAGTTTCGTGATAATAATATGTTATGTTTCGGAATAAAATGCATGACGTTGTTTCTGGGTTACCTCTTCGTGGTTTTCCCAAAAAAAGTATTTTTTTGTGGCGGACATCTTGTTTTTATCCGATTCGGCTGAAATTCAAGTGCGTTTAGTGCGTTTTGGAATAAAGTGTGTGACATCGTTTTCCCGAAAAAAATGATGTCTTTTAGTGGTGGCCATCTTTTTTTTTCGATTCGGCTGAAATTCAATAGCAACTTTCCACAGGGCTTGTAGAAATTTTCGTGATAGTTTTTCGTTACCTTTCGGAATAGAGTGTGTGACGTCGTTTTCTCGAGAAAACGGTCATCTCGTTTTTCTGATTCAGCTGAAGTTCAATAGCAACCTACCACAGGGCTCGATGTATTGGTACAAAAAAAATTGTGATGATACCTTGATTCCTTTCCTTTCCTTCCATGTGTGACGTCCTTTTTCGGAACAAAGTAATGTTTTTTTTGTGGCGGCCAACCTGTTTTTCTGATTTGGCTGAAATTCAATACCTCAAAGCCCAATGTATGTGTACAAAAAAATTCGTGATGATATCTTGGTAGGCTTCGGAATAAAGTGCATCACATCGTTTCTGGACGGTGCATGGCTTGTGGAAAACCGCACAAAAACTATATGTCCCCCCTCCGGGTGACATAATGATATATGCTGAATATTCTCATGACCTTGAACTTGATCTTTGACCTCATTTTCAAGGTCAGATCACAAAATGGCTAATATCTCACTTATTATCGACTTAAGGAATCGATTGTGGAATCGATTTAGGAATCGATTGTGGACATACTAGAAATGATATATGCTGAATATTCTCGTGACCTTGAATTGACCAATGACCTTATTTTCAAGATCATGGAACAAAAGGCTAATATCTAGAATATATATTGTCCGGTGATCTTTCTTAGCCCTTGGGCTAATTTTTTACATCCAGTATGGCATATATTGTGCAAAAAAATACTGGCCTGGGCAGACGGATTTACCACATTTGCAACCCCTGCTGTATCACACAGACGTGCCCGACGGCCAACGTTTGCCTTGAGACATTGTAATAACTACAATTCACAGACTACTAGACAAGTGTACGAGCGAAGCCCACACCATAGTGTGCAACATATGCCCACCATGGAATCGCTCGCTGCCCATCACTGCGGAGATCTCGACAACCAGAACCAGTTCAAACTAGTGTGAATTTATTAGATACAATAAATGCCGTTGACAGCAAATATATCTTATATCTTGGTACGCTTCGGAATGAAGTGTGTGACGTCGTTTCTGGATGGATTGCGCTAATGATCAATCAAACAAAATATTGATTGATCATAACAATAAATTTCAACGTACCGCACATTGAAAAGGCCTATATTCATTGACAGATGCGCCAAAATACACGTACCCTATATACCATACATATACATGTATACATTAATATCTACGAGCGTAACATGAAGTATTGTCGTTCAACGTCAGTAGCCTAACTGTTCATATGTATGATCAGATTCAGACTCAACAACTCCCGTGGATATTGTGTGATTGTGATTTCTTGAATGTGAAATACATTCCAGCACGAGTAATACAACAAATTTTCATTTGTGACCTTTGTATTTTCTTTGAGATGGCCCCCATTCAGATCGGCTGTTATATTGATTTGTCTCTATCCCATACAGCATTAAAATGGCAAGCTAGAATTCCCATGTGAAAACCCCATAAAGATATATATTTTCCTAAATATATCGACGAGAAACGCACACGACAGAAAAACATCCATTGTTTCATAATAGTCACAGTGCCGTTTTCACTTTATTTAAATTTCAACTAATACAAGTCTGTAAATTGTGAGATATGACGAGATAGGTTCGCGCCAATAAATTATGCGCCGAATTTAGTGCGAATTTATTAGATACAATATATGCAGTTGACAGCGAACACCAAAGACCAACAACATTTTCTACAGAACTAAAGAACAAAAAGGCAATACAGGACATATGAAAACTGGTCAATTGTGACCAGTGTAATTGATATGCCCGTCAATTCGAGGATTAAAAGTTTGCCTGTGTTTTCGTTCCATATATCTGTTCCATGGGGTTTGTTTCGGATTTCCAAATTATTTTCATGTGTTGTTGGGCAGTTGTATACTAATTCCATCAGGTGTACAGTAGAAACAACTACATTTAATACACTGGCTGCCCCTGATGACGCCAGTTTGTCTTTGGATAAACTATTTGGTCGGGTTTTGTTTCTATTGTGAAAAGTTGTATTTTATGTTTGCTATTGACATCATCAAAATCTGACTGAATTTGTGGTGATAGATTGATACTCACATTCGTACTCATATCTATAAATCACACCACAAGTGACAGTAAACTATTTATCTCATATTGATGTTTTCGCGATGGCCTGTTGAGTGAACACCCCACCCACACCACACCCATATTCTCTCACATCTCCGATATGTTCGTCCTTTAGATACAAATTACATTGCACTTCCCATCAGCTTTTGTTTTATCAGTTTGATATTGTATGGTTGACCAGTCTGTGTTTCACGCGTATGAAAACTGTGTGCACGCGTTGTCAACAGAAAACCTGGAACCACGCTAGTAAATGATTTGAATTTATATCGATTTGAGAACTGAAACCCAGAAAACAATTTACAGGACATTAATCTAAGGGTTGTTCCCAAATAGTTCACTGAAGCCCATGGCCACCCATCAATTCAAATGAATAATTGAAGGGTAGATCTATCCGTGACCGAATCCCATTTTATATACCTATTTTCGGCAGACCATGTAGTCTTCTCGATACCTTGTCCAATACCCAATCACTTGTGTATTAGGCCTAACTATACTTGTTTATTTCATGTGAAATACACATGGCCTATGCTCTATGAACAAACCATTGAAAGCGATATATTCAGCGGCATGGAAGCATTTAGAGAGTACCGAGATATTCAAGATCATCATTATCTCGCATAACTCGACGGATTTACTTGTGAATCCGATCGGTTGCCTTTTATTGATCATCCAACATGAGGTCCACTTACAGTCTGATCCTACGTATTGTTCTTGGATGTTGTCTACAACGACGCGCTCAATGCTGTAGATGTACTTCAGCTCCACTGCCCACCAGGGATTGGACGTCGGGGCAGCAGCAAAAAAGGATTTATAGTTATCGTTTCCCGGGGACCACGAATCTATTGCCTTTTGAGGTATCATCAATGTGCCACCAATATCCAGCGGGGGTGATCCGAATGCTCGTCCAGATGTAGTAAGTGTGTCTGGGGGGGGGGGGAAAAAGGACACACACAAATGTAGGCCACCTGTATGTTAATACCTGCGGTAGAAAGACATGTTCGTGGTTGTACATTTCTATGGAATAAAACCACATGTAGCAGTAACTACTTGTTGAATCTCATATTTATATCAATACAATCGCAAAAGAAAATCCAATTATCGACGGGTGAAAGGCAGAAGGTCGTAAGTGACAATTTCGGCCAAAATGAGTTATGTTTTTTTTCATTATCTTTAACATCGTTCCGATGTGCTCGTTCATATTTTCAGCTGAAATAAACAATATTAATAGCAAAATTTTGAAGGAAGGAATAATGTAGTAAGTGACAATATGCTCATTTGATGACTGCCAGAATGTCGTAACTGACATGGAATAAAGGCAGAATGTCGTATCTGCAATGGCAATGTGTGGAGAACGCCAGAACGTCGTAAGTGCAGGTCACGCAAACTTGCATCAGGGACAGGCAGAAGGTCGTAACTACCACGATGTGTTGCGGCACGGCTTGAATTGTCTGGAGCAGCGCGTCTGACTGCAGTTGAAACGAAATATACGCGTTTACAAGCCTATTGTCTGTCAATTTAGATAATTTTGTAACAGTGTATTTGATCCATGTAGGCCTAAATAGGCCCTACGTCCAGCCAACATGCAATGCAGTGAATGTACAGAAAATGTTGTAAACACAGATTTGGACATCTGACCCACATCGTGGCGAGTGTTAAAACCACAGTCATATGTTACTAAAATGCAACCTAACAAAAATACCCCGTTTGACTTATTTTTGCAACCTCGGAAAGACACTGTTAGGTTGCAAAAGAAGTCGAACGGGATATTTTTGGTAACAGTCACTGTTAGGTTGCAAAAGAAGTCGGACGGTATATTTTTGGTAACATGTGACTATGGTTAAAACGAGTAGGCATAGATGAGAATTGTGGTCAGAGAAAATACAAGCTAGATCTACAGAATGTTAACGGCAATAAGTAGGCCCTCATGTGGTCTATATTATAGGCCTACTATCGAAAAGATTAAAATACGAAGCATATACAGTGAAGAGTACTTGTGGGTTTCAGGGAGAGTACAGTGACAGATTCGTAATTTACCGTGGGTGCTCTAGTCTAGGCCTAGCTAATACTCTATGGTGGTCTAGACTACCGGTATAATCCACCCGCACCACTTTGGACCGCAGACCTTGGGAATGTTTGCAAGAGATCAGTGGCTGTGGTATACTATATGATTCCGTGATGCACATTTAGTGATGGGTCTCCAAATTGTAGGCCTATTAAGATTAACTCATTAGGCTGATCGCAAAAGTGAGCGAACCTCGACAATCAAGCAAGCATGATCCTTGACATGTGTGCACGTTTTGCCAGTTCACCATGGTAACGATCAATAAAATTACATTGGTAACCCGCGTGACTACATCATACTAAATACTGATCCACAGAAACGTAAACAAAATTGGCCCGTATAGCGCACAGAACATGCTAAATTATACAGGCATAGTGAGCATATGACCTTCTCACCCGATGAATGAATGTTATTTAATGTAATTTACAGAGTACATAGCACAATGATACTAAAAAAATTCAAGAGGAGTTTTTTTTTCAAAATTTTCAAAATGGAGATATAGTTTAGTTATAGGCACATTCGAATGGGAATATGGCGAATTGAGTGGTGACCTTGAATTTGACCTCCGATGACATTGAAAGATTAAAACGACCAATCCAAACGACCTGTCCTCTGGACGGAAAATGCTCGATCATAGAGCTCAGTTTTGTAATATGAAGGCAAATGGCGCAACATTGGGTGACTCTGAACTTGACCTCAGCTGAACTCAAGGTCACATTGGCCTAAGATGTGTTAATTGGGCTCTGCAGACGAAAACGCTTACACACGTAGATAGAAAATAAGGTTTGTACAAATACGACACATCTTTTGGTGACCTTGACCATGGCATTTGAGGACATGTATTGGTTATAATCTTGTAACCAGGTTCTGTGTTATTGTTAATCTGGATAGTAGTTTTTAAATTGTTCCTCTCGTTGTGTTTTGCTTTGAGAAATCAAAGTCATTTTCGTTTCCAAATTTATTCATCAGTCCAACATTCCAAATACAAGCATTGTCTCATCTAGTCCAAGCTTCTGACTTATTTCATGTTTCCGCACTTTTCGTGTAATTTTCTTGAAAGGTTGTTGAGTTTGAAGAAAGGCCGAAAGGTTGTCTGGTTTGAAGATGGGCCGAAAGAATGAAGGTTTCGGTGGCTGAGGGTGTTTTTATGTGAAATGCAACCACCAATGAGCAATCTTCATTCTTGTAATATGATATCACATTTACCAATGGTTAACCAGTTTTTCCGTTAAGGTAAGGTATTTTGGCCAAACTCCGCCTCTGGTTAAAGCGACGGTGGCTATCCAAAATAATTGAGTGCCGAGAAAATTGTAGTTTTCGGGAAGAAGTCGATTGAAATTCTCTAATCCTGAGGAGTTCTAAGGCGGTCATTTGTTACTTTAGAACGTTTTCGATATTCCGATCTTCGGCTCAGATTAGCTTGTCACATAAATTACTGAAGAACTATAGTGAAAACACCAAGGTGAAACTCTAAAATTCGTAGTTGTACATTAAAACGAATTGGGGTGTTTCATCATCATGACACCAATGCAGCAACCACTGATCGGTTATATCAATCTATGTTCGGTTTTCGGGTACGGTAGGTTGTAAATCTGACATCTGTTTGCCGTATATATTTCATGTGATCTCTGTTAGGGAACAGGCAGAGTTAACTACAGTTTCCTATGTAACATTTCGCCCGGTAACTGACTTAAACAAATTACCTCTTCCTTTGTAATTTGAACATAACAACTACGTTGTATTATTTTAAGCTAAATTAATACATGTACTACCTATTTTAGTTCTGCCTGTTACAATCTAAAGAATGTGTATGACTTCAAATGTAGGCCTATAAATTGGCTCATGAAAACAAAATGTTTGTAAATATAACAAATGTTTTTATTATGTTTGTATTACACGCATTACAGGCATATATAGGAAGTCATATATGGTTTAGCTTATGGTGACCTTGAACTTGACCCGAGATGACTTGAGCAGTGAATCTCAAGGTCATATGTCACCTGCAATATTTGAACTGAAACTATATGGTACTCTATTTCAGCCCTTGAACGAAATCTATTAAACATATCTGTCATGTTTGCGCATGTTGTGCGTCTGGACTTATTTATGGTCCATCTGGTCCATTGAGTAGGGAACGACATGAGAGTAAGTTATATTGGTCACAGAGAGTGAGCCTCCATAAACAACGGCAGAATAAAGGAGGCACAAGAGAGTGAACCACATATATCTGATCTGATGATTACGCGGCGTTGTTTTCCGCGTTATATTTACTATCAGATCCACCAATGAACGTAACAAAAATGAGTTGTCAGCTTTTCCTTAAATGTCTGGTAAATGCACGTACATTTACAATCATGCTACATAAATAATGCTGATGCAATGTTGTATATTAACATTTTTGATTTACAGCGGAATGCCACACACAAATTGCGAGTTCTTCTCATGGTTCAGGCATGGGGGGAGGGGGCATGTCGGCATATGGTTTGTCAGTCGCGCCATATTTCCGTTTACATTGTTGGTCCAAATCCCAAAATTAACAATATAGTTGCTGCTTTTAGATGAATAATAATAATAATAATAATAATAATAATAATATAAAATTCGCCCAAGGACTAAGAAAGGTCACTGGACAATATATATTTAAGATATTAGCCTTTTGTACGTGACCTGGAAAATAAGGCCATTGGTCAATTCAAGGTCACGAGAATGTTCAGCATATGTATATCGTTTCTAGTATGTCCACGATTGATTCCTAAGCTGTAAAGTCGATAATAAGTTGGATATTACTGTAAAGTCGATAATATGTTGGACATTTTGTGATCTGACCTTGAAAATGAGGCAAAGGTCAGGTTCAAAATCATGAGAATATTCAGCATATATCATTTCCTCTATGTTCACAATTAATTCCTAAGCTGTAAAGTCGATAATAAGCGAGATATTAGCCATTTCTTCTCTGACCTTGAAAATGAGCTCAAAGGTCAAATTCAAGGTCACCAAAATATTCAGCATATATCATTTCCTATATGTTCACTTGGATTCCTAAGCTGTAAATTCGATAATAACCGAGATATTAGCCATTTTGTTCTCTGACCTTGAAAATGAGTTCAAGGTCAAATTCAAGATCATCAAAATATTCCGTGTATATCATTTTCTATATGTCCACAATTGGTTCCCAAGCTATAAAGTCAATAAATGAGCAATATATTAGCCATTTTGTCATTTGGCCTCGAAAATGAGGTCAAAGGTCGAATTCAATGTCATGGCAATATTCAGCATATATAATTTTCTATATGTTCATAATTGATTCCTAAAGTCGATAATAAGTGAGATTTTGGCCATTTTGTCCTGTGACCTTGAAAATTAGGTCAAAGGTCAGATTCAAGGTCATGGCAGTATTCAGAATTTCCTACGTGTTCACAATTGATTCCTAGGCTGCAAAGTCGATAATAAGCGAGATATTAGCCATTTTGTCCTGTTACCTTGAAATTGAGGTCAAAGGTCAAATTCAAGGTCACGAGATTATTCAGCACGTACCATTTCCTATATGTCCACAATTGATTCCTAATCTCTAATCTCAATATTAAGTGAGATATTAAGCTTAATGTGTCCCATTATAAAGCATAGGAGAATTCAGCATGGAGAAGTCCCAGTTGAGCCGAGTTTAGGCCAAAATGGTCCGCTTCGAGCAATTCAAGGGTAATGAAACTTATACACGTCTCAGGTGCATTTATAAAGAGTGTTATGCATCAATAAGAAGAAAAGTTACTGAACAAATTTTGAGAAAACAACCCTCAAAGTCCAAAATAGGAAAATAAAAAAAACTGAAAAATACCTCCTTCTCAAAGTATTTTTAGGTATTTTCGTTCAAAATTTCAGAAAGATTCGACTGTAAACTTTAAAGATAAAAATGTAGACGGATGACAACGACGGACGATGGACGACGGACGCAACGCCATGCCAATAGGTAATCGGACCAGAGGTCCGGTAACCTAATAATTCATCCTTATAGTTATACTGCGTGCTGCTTAGTGCTGCTCAGGGGCGCCTCACAATGAAGCGTAATAGAAGTCAGCCTAAGCGACGCGCGCTCCGCGTCGCTTGGGCTGAATAGTAGTGGCCATTTATGGGAAGCCGTAATATGGCCTTCGAAAAAGGTGATCTTGAATTTGACCTGCTTATGGGAAGTCATATATTGCCATCGATGTGGTGACCTTGGATTACCTGATAAGGGCAAGCAGCAATTTCATGCTATAAAAGCCTCAAACTCGGATATGTGATATAAAAAATATGGGTATATTTACTTAAATGTTTGACTTGCGATACATTGTCATATCTAGGACTAACATGTTACTCGAACCGGGTATTTATATTCACCGTCCATTTCAAAGGAGTTAGCGTTGAAAGTCCGGAGATACACCCTTGTCACCGTTCAGTTATGTATTCCATGTTATAGAGGTTGTTCATTCAGATGGACTGAACAGAATGCACAATGATATTTTTGGCGTATAGCTAGGTATGATATACATGTATCGTGATGGTGTGAAACCCACAAAAATTAGTGTACATGAACGAATTATTCTGCTGCCGGCAGTTCCATAATTTTGTCTGGAATTTATTTCAAATATGTTATGAAAGTTAAACAAAGTAGCGATAGGACTGCGGTACTAGCAAATTAATATATTTGTATATGAGATAAATTTCTAGAATGTTGAGATGACCGAGTCAGATGTATCATTTTAGGGAAAGGCTCTAGTGATCTTTACCAGATGAGGAACTGAAACTTCCTTTGAAACCCATTCCTAAAATATCACAACTATCATTATCATGACCTGGCACATCCACAGAATCAAATTTTTAAATCTATCGGTACCAAAATATCAGAAGTATGGGTAATAAGCCATTTTCATGATTTCGTGATAATAGAATACTTGAACTAGTGACATCTAAATTTTCTATTTATCTCCTGATATAGTGCAATTTTTTTTTTGGCGGAGGGGGGGGGGGGGGGGGCGAAGGGGGTGGCAGTAACCTCACCCCTCTCTTTTTTCACGTGCCATGCAGAATAAGATTATTGATTTCATTGAATGATTCCCGAAGGTAAATAAGCAACCATCAACAGTTTAGACTGTTTTAGGCATAAACTTGAATAGAAACGATTATTCTGAAACAAATTCTACACTTTGACACAGAAAATCCCGTGTCGCCATGTAAATGAAAGACAGCTTGAATGGTGCTTTTGCGTAGAATTTAACCACATCATTGCGCTATCCAATGTTGAAATACCGACACTGACCCTATAATTTCAGTTTATGATCAAAATCCAATCACTACATATATGTTTGTCAGTAAAAATTCCATGCCGTTGCTGAGTTGACAAATCGGAAAATAAGTACACTTCTACAACACGATTCTTGTCAAAATACCTACTGCAGTGGAACAAGGGACGCAAATTACATAATATATACCAGCTATAATAATCTGAATAGCATTGTAGGTGTCTGGGAACAAAAAACGTGTCTACTGTAAAATTACCAAAATGTCACTTACGACCTTCTGGCTTTCACCCATCGTTATGTTCTCTTCATCAGATGTAGTAAAATGCTTATATCGTTATGTGTATTTGATATGTGCATGATATATAAGAGTAAAAAAAACTTACCACATGTACCACTCTCTTCATACGCGCTATCGCTCCAACAGAAAGGTGCGCTTCCCGTCGAGTAAAAACATCCAAAAAACATGACTTGGTTGTAGTCTCTCGAATTAGCGGTGCTGAAGCCTGATGTTTTATCATGTGGAAATGTAGGGCTTTCACACTTGCCCCACTTCCCTCGTGCCACAGCACTGTCAACATTGACACTGGTAAATTGAACCAGGTTTCCATATGCCATATCTGTATGGGAATCATAACACAAAAATGATTGTAAGTGAAGACTCGAATCACTGAACCTTGAGATAAGTGAACGCTAATGACTCACGTTGCTCCATGCAGTAACCGATGAGATTTGGGTTGGCGTCGATGTCAGCCACGAGACCACAGAAAGGCCGATGGAGCCGGTCTCCACCCGGGTCTGACGAGTGGCGGTAACAACCGTGGTACTCCACTCCGTTGTAGATGTACGGAAAGTGGCAGTGAGTGTACTGGGGAGAAGGGGCGTCGTAAACACGCACTGTCAAATTGCAATGTGACACAGTCATATGTCAGTCCATTTCACGATAATGCTTTTTTCCATATAGTTTCATATATTTTTTGCAGTCTCGCACAGACCTGACAGTTTGCACCAGCCCCAGAGTCCGTCCGCGTCCACGTCAGAAGTCGTACCACACCAGGGCTGACCGTAAGATGTGTGCACCTCTATGCAGGCGGTCCAGCTGATCCCCTTGTAGATGAAGGGGAAGACACATGGCGCCTCTCCGCCTGTGCTACCAGTGGAATCTATCGGCCAAGACGTGATCAGCGCCCCGACTGAGTGTGCAAACCGGTCATACACGTAAAGTTACAGTTTCGTGATATTGAATTAATAATATAGTTAACTTAAACAATATGCACAGTAAAGTCAACTTTGCCAAAAATTGTGTAAACTAATGCTCCTTGTTGTAGACTGTGACGTTTGGTGTGGTGTTGTTGTGTTTTTGTCTGCCCAAAAACCCTGCTTCCTGATCGTATAGAATTTCGTAACTCCCGCTCGTTGTGATTCGAGAGCCGCCACAAAAGGTGCTCACTATTTTCGGTCCATCACTCAGTAGCTCACCGGCTTGCTCAGGCAATAATCAACTCAGACGTGAATAAATGAAGATTCATAAACATCAGATCATCAACTTACAATTGAATTGTCGGTCACCCACGTGACGTAGAGATGGATAAGTCAGACATGAAGCACTGTATGATCACATTAAATATAATAGTGCGCGAGGGCACAACTTAAAGACTTCTTCGCCGAAGGCTTCTCTCCGCGAATGGTGCCTCCGCAAACGATGCCTCTGTGAACAGTGCCTCTGCAAACTATGCTTCCGCGAACGACTCTTCCGCAAACGTGTGACCGTTGCTAACGAACGTTTGGCGCGACCAGTTGCATTGGTCTTGTTACATAGACTATCAGCTGTGTTCTACTCTTTAAGCGGCAATTGCACTTAGTTACTAATATTTGTTCGAATTGAAAAACCAGCTCAGTTGACAAAGTCATATCAAAACAATTAAGCATGATCCCCAAAATTGCATACACATGGCTATTTATGCGCTATTTCACCCGAAACAGAAGGCTGAAAGTGGTGTTTACATCAAGATTGACAAGCGCGCAAGTTTATGTTTATGTTTACATTTAAATCAGGTCTATGAGCGAGGAATCCCTGACACGTCACACATTCAACCACCGCATTGTTGCTGGTCAGAAATCGATTTTAGTATGGTTTAGGTCCGTGTCATTATAAACACATTGGATGCGCCTACGTTCCATCATGGTCCTGGTAATATGTGATAATTCATACATAGAATATTGGTGTACAACACCAGTTTCTCGGAATATTGATTTTTTTATGACATAGCTGAAAATGCGCGGAATTCGTTTTTTAAACTAGCAACAACGCGAAACAAATGGGCACCGAATGTGAGACATCAACACTCACTAAGCTCATGAATATGCACATATCACACATGGCCGCATACTAGGCCATCGAGTGAACCGAGAAAGTGACCGAGGAAATCCCTCGATATTTAGCTTACAAGACCCGTGTTTGCTGTTCTATTGTCACTAATTTGCAACTGATATATCTGTTGTAGATTTTGATCGTAAAAATGTCTATTATTTATGATGTCGGTGTGTAGTCAAGAAGTACAACCAGTCATCACGGAATAGTCCAGAAACTGACGAACCTTGATTCGGCCGGGTTCGGCTATAACGAAGATTCCCGAGATGTGCCCGAGTGACTTGTTCACGCATTAGTAAACCGGCCTGTGCGACTTGTCTCCACGTCGGTGAACACGCCGGTCAAGATAGGTGTGGTCATCTTGCAATAAATGTTCGGGGCGTCTATTCATCACGGGCAGATACTACAGAGAAATCCACGGGCAGACTTCGGCTACGGACGTGAGACGACTGGAGTGCGTAATGTAGGAGTTTCTGACTTTTCAGACGGTAGTATACTGTCCGAAGATGAGGTGCTCACACATGGGTACTCGCCAGAAGAAATCAGTGATGCTCAAAAGTCAGATCCCAGTATTCGTCCAATTATGACCTGGTTAGCGTCGAGTCGAGTACCGACAAAGGAGGAATTATTCCCTCATGGTGTTGCGACTAAATTCCTGTGGCTACACAAGGACCAACTTGAATTACGAGACGGAGTACTTTATTACCGTTGGGTAGAGGGTAGTGATAATTCCACTAGGCTGAAGTTAGTGGTTCCCTTATCTTTAAGAGATCCGATCTTATTCCTTGTGCATGATGCAAAGACGGCAGGTCATTTTGGACAAAATAAGACATTGAAACGACTTCGTGAAAATTTCTACTGGTATAAAATGAGAGTTGACTGTGATCTATATGTTAAAACTTGTTCCAAGTGTAATCAGAATAAAAAAGCAACTCACAAACCGCGGGCCCGTTTAGGTTCCTTTTGTGCAGGGGTTCCTATGGAAAGGGTGCATATAGACATGCTAGGTCCGTTTGTGGTTAGTGATCGTGGGAATAAGTACATATTAGGAGTAGTATAAGTACATATTATTAGCAAATTCTTGGGATTTAAATGAGACTATCCCATATGGACTTGGAAATCTCGATCAAGAAGATGAAGGTGATTATGGTAGTGAATTTAGTGTGCAGACCAGGGTAGAAAGCAATGTTAAAAAACCTGCCTATTTGAGCGACTATGTGCCCTAGTTGTATGTAGAATTGAGCTTTCAGACAGTGGTATATTGTCCGACAGTTCACACTGATGTGTTATTTGGAATTTGTATATAACTGAATAAGGTAGGATTCTCAGACAGTGGTATATTGTCTGACATGTTCCTTGTATATATGATATTTCTCTCTCTTCGGTGGTGGCGTTAAGTTAGGAAAAGATTTGTTTCATGGTTTCTTTGGGGTGTTAATATTTCCTTATTACAGATCTTAGTATGGATTCCCAAGACGAGGCAAATTTTGTCCCTGATTACGAAGAGGAGGTAGAGGGGGAAGAGGTGAAACCTTTGCAGGTCGTGGAAGAGGAGGAGGCTGAGGTGGAGTCTTCGAAGAGGAAGGAGGAGGGGGCTTCCAAGAAAACGAAAAACAAGAAGAAAACTTGTCCTTTGTGCACCCAGTCAGCGGGAACGTCTATTAAAAGACATGCGCTACAGAAGCATTTGCCCTGGTATGTGCTCCCCGATAGGTCCTGTTTTATTTGTGAAACCAGCGAAGGAAGCATGAGTTTCGACTGGATGAAACACGGTGCAGGATCCAATCGCCATGACGATAACCCTGTCGACGGCTACTTTAGCGATCTTCATGTCGAGTTATGGTTAAAGCTTTTGTTCGGATTCTTTGAATTTCTTGAACTTCAGCTGGGTAATCAGGGAGGTCATGAGGGGTTGTTGGAGTATTCACAGGTCCATTTCCCGGTTACGCCAAAAAACTATCAGTTCTCGTCTGTTGATTTGGATATGGCAGCACTTTTTGACATGCGAACCGGCCAGGATGTTATTCCGCTGTATCAGATCAGCCCTCCCAATAAATTATCATCGCTCACGAACTGGCATGTCTTATTTGAACTTGTACAGCTGTTGCCAGACCCCGGTCTAGCCGTTTCTGTCTCGAGGCAGTGTCAAGTTAAAATTTTCCCGGACCCCCCGTTGCTTGCTATAAACGGACATTGTCACCTCGACCGGATGATGATTTCGAGCCGATATCGTGATCTGGCTCACGCTAAGAGTGTATGTCGGCAGAATTCCAATTTCCTCGACGTGGTTGCGTTTGTGGCGAGTTTGAATTTTCCTCACAGTCTCGGGATAATGTCAGTTGTGAATAAATCACCGGAGATAAGTGTTTACGTTGGGGTTCACCCTCATGTGGCATCTAGTCTGTGTTCCGATCTTATTCGAGAGCTCCATCAGCTGGCTGATCACCCTAAGTGTGTAGCCATAGGTGAGGTCGGGATCGATTACTCCAGGCACCGCACGGATGAGCAGAAGTCGGCACAGGAAAGATATCTTAGAGAGGCTCTAGATCTTGCTAAGGTCAAAGTGCTCCCGGTTGTATTTCACTGCCGAGACAAGGAAGATTCTTGGGACGCTTATGACGACCTGTACCGTATCGCTACAGATGTTTTGCCCCAGGGATATCCTGTTTATATTCATTGTTTCTGTGGTTCCCTCGTGCTTTTCCATAAGTGGTCCAGGACCTTCAAATTGTTTATCGGGGTCGGTTCCAAGGTCTTCAGTCACCCCGAAACAGCAGCTGTGGTTCAGCAGTGTGCGCTTGATCGCATCATACTTGAAAGTGATGCCCCACTGCTGGCCACTGGTCCCTGGAGCCTGAAACCATTTGCCACTGAGGTAGCCCGGATCAAGCAAGTTTTATCGGTTAGATTATTAGTCGGGTTGGGAAGCATGTGAATTAGGACGTAGTATACGACCCGGTTTACATGCGCTGTTAAGTGGAGTTGGGTTTTGGGTAGTTTTAAGTGTATTCCAAGTTAAGGTTTTTCCGGTTGGATAATTAATCTTCCCAAATTGTGGCTTCAGTTGTTTAGTGTTCGCGGTAGGCTTCCGGAATGCTGATCTTAGTTGTTGTGTGTTTACTTGTGTGGCTGTGAGTGTGTTAGTGTGTATGAGAAGGCTCTACAGGCTGTTGTATACAACCCGTAGCCCTTCTGAGTGAAGTTCATCATAAAATCTGGTTTTAATACACATATCACACTATTTTTATCAAATCACTAAATAAATCCTTTCAACATGTTTGATATCAAGGGGTTTTCTTCAAAAAGGTGTTCAAAAAGGTGTGTTGTAGATTTTGATCGTAAAAATGTCTATTATTTATGATGTCGATGTGTAGTCAAGAAGTACAACCAGTCATCACGGAATAGTCCGGAAACTGACGAACCTTGATTCGGCCGGGTTCGGCTATAAAGAAGATTTCCGAGATGTGCCCGAGTGACTTGTTCACGCCTCAGTAAACCGGCCTGTGCGACTTGTCTCCACGTCGGCGAACACGCCGGTCAAGATAGGAGTGGTCATCTTGCAATAAATGTTCGGGGCGTCTATTCATCACGGGCAGCTACTACAGAGAAATCCACGGGCAGACTTCGGCTACGGACGTGAGACGACTGGAGTTCCACGTGCGGACAGACTCGAGTCTACTAGCTGCCTGCTACTGCTAACCTGACAACGCTGTGTGTGTGAGGGAAACTGCACAGCGACTGACAAGCGTGAGTTACCTTTGTGTATTTTTCCCTTGACTTGGTGTGCTTTGCGGCCCACCGTTCGGCCATATCGTAAAACCGCATGGCACAACATATCTATCAGTTGATAGGACTCAAAATATGCATAGGCCCAAAAAATATTCTGGGAAGTGGAAGGAAGGAAAAGAGCCGCTTTAAGTGTAGCAGATGTCAATAGTCTGGAGAAATCCGCTAGTCAGAATGGCTACGTTCCCGACGGACAGCAACAAATGTATACTGCCACCGACATTCTTGATCATGGAACCGTAGTTTCAATAATCTAATTTACCTGTTTCAACAACAATCTCACTTAAATGACTACTCGGCACCACATCATGAAGAATGTTGAATACTTTTGCAGAAATCAAAACATTTTACAGAAAATAACGCTTTCGAATAATCTGATAATATGTAAACGAATAAGTCTCAGTGAACGCTTGCCGGAATGGTCATAAATTTAGGGGGAAAAATTCAATCCGTAATATATACATACACTAGCACGTGTCGTTAACATATATACAGACAACAAATCTGAAAAAAACAAAAACAAAAATTGTTACACGTGTGACAAAAATAATCTCCTTCAAAGTAAGTTATGCACGAATTGAACATCACAAATCTACTTGTGGTGGTCACTAGATGGTTTAGTGGTTACCAGCTGGAAAGCGAAAGATTCCAACTCATCGAAGAAAGTGTCCACTCTTTTTTCTTGACACGCAAACTTCTATGTCTCGCACAGGAGCTTCCTTTCTACCTGACATGCTGGTACATGAGAAGATTGCGAACCCATACTTTCCAAGCTTCCAAGCTGAAATCCGGACCCCATCAGCTCAGTCTCCACCACCACAGACTGAAGCTCCCCAGTTCCAGGCTCCATCTTTCCAGGCTCCACCGCTAAATGCTGCACAGTTCCAGGTTCCGCCTTCTCAAGCGTTACTGCTTGAGGGTGCACAGGTCCAAGCTCTACCTCCTCTGGCTTCACCACCACAGGCTGCACATGTCCAGTGCCCACTCCCCAGGGCTCCTTGGCCACAGAATGTTCAGCTGCAGGCTTCACTGCCACAGGCTGCGCAGGTCTAGGACCCATTCCCCCGGGCTCCACTGCCACGGGCGGCCCAACTCCCAGCTCCACCGCTTTAGGTTCCACTGCCTCCACCCCCCCCCCCCCTGGCTCCACCGCCACGAGCTGCCCAACTGCGAGCTCCACTGCCTCAGGGAGTGCCATTGATCCGGACTTCAATGCCACAGACAGAGTTCTGGGCTCCATCTTCCCATGCAATCCAGGTCCACGTGTCACAGCCTCATGTCCGACAGGTTCAGACCCATCACTGGCCCACCCGGGTCCTGTCTTCCAATGACCAGCCCGCTCAGACCCAGACTCCAAGGATCCATCCTCCGGGTAGCCAGGCACCACCAACTCTGTGTATGCAAGTTCAGTCTCCTCGGTTCCAGAATACTCATATTCCTGCTCCATGTGTCCAAGCTCCACAGAACCAGTCTCCACAGAATTTACCCTCCCAGCTTCAGACTACACAGGTCTTGTTATCACAGCGCCAGTCACAGCACAACCAGGCTCTAGGGTTCCAGACCATTTGTTGGACTTCGGACCAAGCTCCTCTGACCAAGAAATGTGTTCACGTCATAG
Source organism: Terebella lapidaria (assembly GCA_949152475.1). NCBI lineage: Eukaryota > Metazoa > Annelida > Polychaeta > Terebellida > Terebellidae > Terebella > Terebella lapidaria. Next base: position 35,704,904 of record OX424559.1, on the reverse strand, counting down.
AGATGAGTCTAACACTAACCCACTGGTCAAGATCTTCACTAACTGATCATGTGATGTTGAGCGAAACACGAACTCCTGAGCTGATGAAATGATATATAACCTATATTTGTTGTTATTTGTTGTTCATATGTATATTTGTTGTTCTTCTTGTCCCATTTCTACTTCTTACCTGCATATTTGATTATATGGTTATGGATAAAATTGTTAAATTTGCGAGTAAACACAGGCAAATATTATGTGACTTGACATTTTGTCAAGGGACTAAACTAGTTGTCCACTAAATGAATGCCATTTAATCCGTCTGTCACCTTTTTAATCCTTATTGAATATATAGAAGATGGCGCAGTGTATGATACTTGGGCCAGAAGTTTGATGCGGTGGCCTATAATATACACCGAACAGTACTGATCTTTTTCCCAGGACAAATTCTATCCATACAGATTCAGTGTTACCAGTTTCGATTTCGGGACAGCGCCTGTAAGTAATCGAGGTTGATGAGTAAATTAAGACTCCTTCCCCCACGTTTACCTACTCTGTCACAGCGTTCCTGGGGACTGAAACCATCGAGTAATATGGCCCAAGTATCCACCACCACAGACTGCAGCTCCCCAATTCCAGGCTCTATCTTCCCAGGCTCCACAGCTAAATGCTGCACAGTGCCAGGTTCCGCCTTCTCAAGCGTTACTGCTTGAGGGTGCACAGGTGCAAGCTCCACCTCCTCTGGCTTCACCACCACAGGCTGCACATGTCCAGTGCCCACTCCCCAGGGCTCCTTGCCCACAGAATGTTCAGCTGCAGGCTTCACTGCCACAGGCTGCGCAGGTCTAGGACCCATTGCCCCGGGCTCCACTGCCACGGGCGGCCCAACTCCCAGCTCCACCGCTTTAGGTTCCACTGCCTCCACCCCCCCCCCCCCCCTGGCTCCACCACCACGAGCTGCCCAACTGCGAGCTCCACTGCCTCAGGGAGTGCCATTGATCCGGACTTCAATGCCACAGACAGAGTTCTGGGCTCCATCTTCCCATGCAATCCAGGTCCACGTGTCACAGCCACATGTCCGACAGGTTCAGACCCATCACTGGCCCACCCGGGTCCTGTCTTCCAATGTCCAGCCCACTCGGACCCAGACTCCAAGGATCCATCCTCCGGGTAGCCAGGCACCACCAACTCTGTGTATGCAAGTTCAGTCTCCTCGGTTCCAGAATACTCATATTCCTGCTCCATGTGTCCAAGCTCCACAGAACCAGTCTCCACAGAATTTACCCTCCCAGCTTCAGACTACACAGGTCTTGTTATCACAGCGCCAGTCACAGCACAACCAGGCTCTAGGGTTCCAGACCTCTTTGTTGGACTTCGGACCAAGCTCCTCTGACCAAGAAATGTGTTCACGTCATAGAGATGAGTCTAACACTAACCCACTGGTCAAGATCTTCACTAACTGATCATGTGATGTTGAGCGAAACACGAACCTCTGAGCTGATGGAATGATATATAGTCTATATTTGTTGTTATTTGTTGTTCATATGTATATTTGTTGTTTTTCTGTCCCATTTCTACTTCGTACGTGCATGTTCGATTATATGGTTACGGATAAAATTGTTAAATTTGCGAGTATACACAGGCAAATATTATGTAACTTGACATTTTGTCAAGGGACTAAACTAGTTGTCCCTACTACTTGAAAGCAAATTTCCAGTCATCCTATTATATACACAAAGATGTCATGTAATACTCGCATGGAAGTCTGATTGTTCATGTGAATGGTTCAGTTATGCTGAACGTACAAAACCCGGCGACCTAGAAAGTTTGTCAAATAATATTACCCCACCAATTAGATAATATTACCCATCACTGTTGTCAGTGGCATAACAATGTTTACAGTATACTCTATTCGCCATCCTGTGAATGGTATTTTTTTCCGTTAGGCCGGAGAGGTCTTCAGCATGGTTTGTGCCCATATGCTTTGTTCGAATTCTTATGATTTTACCAAGTCGAGCACGGTTTTTGTTGTTTCCATGTCATCAGTATTAATATGTCACGCAGAACTTAACCGTTAACCATGATGCTATTTTTGTTTCTATATCACCTGAAATGTTCACCAACCAAATAACTTCACACTTTGATCATGTCATGTGCGATCAATATATTTTCAAAACTGCTGGCCCCTCAGAATTGTTTAATGTTGCTCACATCAATGCACGTAGTATTTCTGCCAACAATGACTCAAAACTTGGAGAAATTCAGTGTGCAGCGCGTCATCATCAATGGCAGGTCTTTGTTGTGTCAGAAACTTGCCTAGAGCCCTCTGACCCAAATCACCTGATATTACTCGATGGTTTCAGTCCCCCGGAATGCTGTGACAGAGTAGGTAAACGTGGGGAGGAGTTTTAATTTACTCATCAACCTCGATTCATTACAGGCGCTGTCCCGAACTCGAAACTGGTAACACTGAATCTGTATGGATAGAATTTGTACTGGGAAAAAGATCAGTACTGTTCGGTGTATATTATAGGCAACTGCGTCAAACTTCTCTTGATCGTGACATATTGCTCTTTCCCGTGGGACGACAAACATTCATTCTTTTATGCAATTTTAACGTTATAATTATGTACGCTGCATACGCAATATAAAGTAGATACATCTGTGAGGCATGCGTAAAACATCCGTTAAACATACGTGGACATACGTGGAATGGTCATGGAAATACAAAAAATTTAAGGATATGTCACTGCCACTACGTACACACAGTCGTAAACGTGCGCACAGTATTCCTGTAGCAGAAGTACAGGAAGCCTGCAAAAAGCAACAACATAATCTGAGAGAATTGATGGTAGGTGGGTATTTTTGGCTGAAAACACATCCCAAACGAGGTTTCCAGCAAAGGGACTTATCAGATAGACTAACATAATGATTTTCTTTTGCGTGGTAGTTTCATTTGTTGTTGACACCTGATTATTATGCATACGCAAATTTTGGGCTTTCCACGACCGTTCCACGTATGTTTAACGGACCTTTCACGCATGTATCACTTTATTATGTCACGTATACGGCGCACAGATAGCGTCAAAATTACGTAATTGACACACGATCCACTAATGATTACAGATAAACATCCCAATAATCGCACACGGGCACGTAGATTTAGGTGTTATATGCGTGGTTTATTCGTACTTCTCCAGCGTTTTAACGTGGTTCATTCGTGATACATCTGTCAAAATTCCACGCAGACACCCCCCCCCCCCCCGCAACTTTTGTCATTTTTTCCACGTATGACCACGTATGACCAAATTCCATACGTGTAATATGCGGAAACTGTACATAGTGGCAGTGTGACATAGGCTTTACGCATGCACCTCACTAAAATCACGCACAACAGCGTAATAATTATGTAAGATCCACGTAAGAATTGAGTATAAAATACGTGAAATACGCATAAAATGGGTTAATCTCAACTGACCAAAACATTTGACCAGCTCAAAACGGAAAGCACGTAAAGACCCGTGTTCCGAAACCCTCGACGAATGTAAAACGTATGAAACACTTATGAATTACGTATATCGCGCATCTATCACGAATGGCCAAAATTCCATATGTGTAATATGCGCAGATTGTACGTAGTGTCTGTATGACATAGGCTTAACATAGGTGAACCATTGAACCTTCTGGATACGTTGTTTACCAACACGCCTGACCTAGTTGATACATGTGATGTATTGTCACTAATACTGAACTGTCACCATTGTGTTGTTCCTTTTAGTCTTTCACTCGGGAGGTTTGGGATTACAAAAACGGGGATTTCGAAGGAATGAATATTGCTCTCGTACGGTGGCTTCTTTCGGCCATATTTTTTTTTATTTATTTTTATTTTCAAGAACTTATGTTAAATTTATTTTGGCGACGAAAATCATTTTAGACGTGACGAAAATGTTTTAAACACGTTGAAAATCTTTTTAAACACAACGAAAATGTTTTAAACGCGACGAAAATAGTTTTAAACGCAACGAAAATATTTTAAACACGTTGAAAATCATTTTAAACGCAACGAAAATGTTTTAAATGCAACGAAAATAGTTTTAAACTCAACAAAAATATTTTAAACATGTTGAAAATTATTTTAAACGCAACGGAAATGTTTTAAACGCGTTGAAAATCATTTTAAACACAACGAAAATGTTTTAAACACGTTGAAAATAGTTTTAAACGCAACGAAAATGTCTTAAACGCCTTGAAAATCATTTTAAACGCAACGAAAATGTTTTAAGTGCGTTGAAAATCATTTTAAACGCAACGAAAATGTCTTAAACGCGTTGAAAATCATTTTAAACGCAACGAAAATGTTTTAAACGCAACGAAAATAGTTTTAAACGCAACAAAAATGTCTTAAACGCGTTGAAAATCATTTTAAACACAACGAAAATGTTTTAAACGTGTTGAAAATCACTTTAAACACAACGAAAATGTTTTAAACGCAACGAAAATCATTTTAAACACAACGAAAATGTTTTAAACGCAACGAAAATCATTTTAAACGCAACGAAAATGTTTTAAACGCAACGAAAATAGTTTTAAACGCAACGAAAATATTTTAAACACATTGAAAATCATTTTAAACGCAACGAAAATGTTTTAAACGCAACGAAAATGTTTTAAACGCAACGAAAATGTTTTAAACGCAACGAAAATAGTTTTAAACGCGTTGAAAATCATTTTAAACGCAACGGAAATGTTTTAAACGCGTTGTTAAACGCAACGAAAATGTCTTAAACGCGTTGAAAATCATTTTAAACGCAATGAAAATGTTTTAAGTGCGTTGAAAATCATTTTAAACGCAACGAAAATGTCTTAAACACATTGAAAATCATTTTAAACGCAACGAAAATGTTTTAAACGCAATGAAAATAGTTTTAAACGCAACAAAAATGTCTTAAACGCGTTGAAAATCATTTTAAACACAACGAAAATGTTTTAAACGCGTTGAAAATCACTTTAAACGCAACGAAAATGTTTTAAACGCAACGAAAATCATTTTAAACACAACGAAAATGTTTTAAACGCAACGAAAATCATTTTAAACGCAATGAAAATGTTTTAAACGCAAGGAAAATAGTTTTAAATGCAACGAAAATATTTTAAACACGTTGAAAATCATTTTAAACGCAACGAAAATGTTTTAAACGCAACCAAAATAGTTTTAAACGCAACGAAAATGTTTTAAACGCGTTGAAAATCATTTTAAACGCAACGAAAATGTTTTAAACGCGTTGAAAATCAAACATTTTCGTCACATTTAATATGATTTTCAACGCGATTAAAACATTTTAGTCAAGATGAAATTGATTTTCGTCACGTCTAAAATGATTTTCGTCGCCAACATAAATTTTACATAAGTTCTTGAAAATAAAATAAAAATTATGGCCGAAAGAAGCCACCGTACTCTCGCATCAATACCGTGGGAAACGATGCTTTCTTCTCTCGCGTGTGTGGATACACAAGTGACTGTTTTCATCGACACTCTATTGGAAACAGCCAAAGCATTCTTCCCTAATCGCACTGTACGTAATAACACACGCGATAAACACTGGACAAATGCTAAACTGAAGAATCTAATTCGAAAGAGAAACCGTTCTTTCAAGAAAATATATGAGAACAAGGAGATACAAGGACTTCGAGAGCTATCGTGAACTCAGAAACCTAACTCTGAGTGAAAACCGTCATCTCAAAAGCGATTTTGACAATAAAATCCTCAAAACCTCTAGCAGCCGTGTGACAAAATTTTCTGGAGGCTGGCCAGGCATAAAATGGACGAGAAATCTTCCTCTGAGATCCCCGCCATAGTCGCTGATGGCCATATCTATGGTGTACGACGGTGGCCACTTTCGCATCTCTTGTTTTCGCCTTAAAATGTAAGGCAAGAACGCGAAGCGAAAACGCAAGAATACGAAGCGAAAAGACGAAACTACGAAGCGAAAACTCGAAAACATGAAGCGAAAACTCGAAACTGAATCTCGTCTTTTGGCTTCGTGATTTCTTGTTTTCGCTTCGTGTTTTCGTATCCTCGCCCATTTTTATGGGCGAAAACCCAAGATCACAAAATGGCCACCGTCGTGTGCACAGAATGCTGTATATCTGACCTGGCGAGTGAATACTTTTTACAACCTATTAAGTCATGTATAATATAAATAGACTCTAATCTAATCTTAATCCGTCTATCAGTACCCCTGCAACACCCCTCACGAAGCGAAAACACGAAATCACGAAGCCAAAAGACGAAAACACGAAACGAAAAGATGAGATTCAGTTTCGAGTTTTCGCTCCGGGTTTTCGCTTCGTAGTTTCGTCTTTTCGTTTCGTACTTTCGAGTTCTCGTCCTACTTTTCAAGGCGAAAACACGAGATCCAAAAATTGCCGGCCGTCGTACACCATATATATCCCAGTAACCGATGATAAAGTGAAAGCGAATTTATTCAATGAATTCTTTGCTTCACAGTGTAGACTTCCTGACTATGCAGACGATACCGACTTGCCATATGACGATTCCTCGCCTCCTGTGCGTTTAGACTCAATTTAAGCAGACAAACAAAGCAACAGATCCCGACCGGATAGGAAATCGTATCTTGAAAAATTATGCGGCGCCTTTGGCTAAACCCTTATACGTTATCTTTCGGTCTGCACTGCACGAAGAAACATTCCAGTAAGCTGAAAGGTTAGTAAAGTTGCGCCGATACACAAGAAAAAGCAGAAATGATGTCTGCAACTATAGACCTCTCTCACTGCTCAGCAACATGAGCAAGGTCTTTGAAAAGGTTTTGTACCGAAATATTTATGAATATCTCCACACAAACAAAACAGCCTTCTTACTCCCTTGAACTCGGGATTCAAGAAAGGTGACGGTACAATTAACCAACAAGATATACCTAACCCACAAAATCTACGAAACCCTGGATAAAAATTGGGACCTGCTATTTGTATTTCTAGATTTTTCCAAGGCATTTGATCGGGTGTGGCACAAAGGACTATTCCTTAAACTGAGCCAGCTCGGAATAAGTGGCAGTCTTCTCGGGTTGTTGGGAAGCTACCTCAGTGGGAGAAATGCCGGCAATATCTACGCAATCGAATAATGACCTTTCCGAAATCTCTCAGTGGGCTAAGAAATGGCACATGTCCTTGAATGCTGAGAAATCGGAGGTCCTCATTATATCAAATGAGAGGAACAAAATCGTATACCCTGACCTTTGAATTCACAACACAATATTGAAAGTAGTGGAATCACACATGCACTTACGTCCCGTAACTGTCCTCGGATATGCTGTGGACACCTCATGTTGACAGTGTATGCCAGATTCTAGAGCCCGTATAAATGAAGATGTCATTCAAGCTGAACCGGAATGTTATCCATTATCTATACTTAAGTTCATATATCCGGCCAATTCTAGAATATCCATCCATCATCTTCGGTGGACATTCGTTGGCCAATGACCAGAGGCTGGAGCATATCCAAAGTCAAGAAGCACTGATATGCACTGGCGCTCTGTTCAGCACTAACCGTGAACGACCGCTCCACGATCTGCGTTGGACCCGATTTAATACGAGGTGTACCATTTCAGAGCTTGTATTCACCTTCAAGGCGTTTCATGGCTCGTCTCCGTCGTACGTAGCTGATTTGTATTCCCAGTACGTACATGTATCTGGTGAGAATAATCGGCATGACTATATCCTGAGGCCGAAGTCAAACCTTCCAACCCAAAGATGTAGAACTGAGAGATTCAGACTCTCGACTGCGCCTGCGTCAATTTGATTCTGAAACACCCTTGATCCAGAGGTGATCACCTCCAGTTCCCTCAGTATCTTCAAGAATAAGATGAAAGCAACATATCCCGTCGATAAGGAGCTTGTTTGGTTCTCATCTGGAAAACCACACGCAAATAGCATGTTAACCCGCCTACGATTGGGAAACAGCAAATTGAGGAGCGATCTTTTCCGTCATAACTCGTCTGACGATCCCATTTGCTCATGTGGCTCTGGGATGGAGGACAACGTCCACTTCCTTCTCAAGTGCCCAGTCTTTTAGAACAGCAGGATGAAAATGTTACGTCGAATATGCAACATACTGCCGGTCATCCAAATTTGTTGCCTAGCCTGGATTGTGTTTACTTCTCTGATCTGCTAGTCAAAGGCAACCATGACCTGCATGTATCAGACAACATAAGTATAACCTTGGTCGTTCAAGAACTCATACCTGCCAGTGGTCGTTTCTCTCCACAAGATACTAAATTTAATGATGCAAATTGGTCGAGTGAACATTTTCATAAACTTTTGATTTTTATTATCATTCGTACATCTGGGTATATTGTTTAGCACATGGTGTACATTTGTAAGTAATTGTTATGTTTGTTTTTACATTGGAGAGCCCTTAGATTAGCAATGCTATTGGGCAATCCAATACAAATAAATATGTTTAAACTAAACCAGATTTTGATGATGTCAGTAGCAAACTTAAAATACAACCCTTCTGGAATAAAAAATCCAATGACTTGATCCTGCCTATTACAACATTCAAAACCAGATTTTCTGCATCCATGCTGATATCCACTTGGATAGCTTGAAGTTTGCTATTGCGCCTCGAATGTGAATGATTTTTTTACCATAGAAACGTCAATTACGTCATAACTCATGATCACATGTGTTGAAGACTGCCCTACATAATTTTCAGAAACTGAATTTGATATAAATATCAAATTCTGGACATGTTAAATAAAATGTCTCCAAATTCAGTAAATCATCGTGTTTGACGTCATAATTATTTTAAAAACGTCTGATTTCGAAATCTAGATTTGGAAAGTACTTTACAAACAAGCTACGAATCAATATTTTCTCAAAAGGTCAATGTCATTTTATAGTCAACTTTGACATAGGCGCTTGGAAAAGTTATATTTCACAGACCTTAGGGATAAAAGCAGGCACTTTTGGATCAAGAGGGTGTAATATTCTAGCTTGACTTGAGAGTATCTATCTTCATTACTTCCTGAGATACAATGACCTAGGCTACATGGTTCTCATCTCCAGGTAAATATCGTCCTTGACCTTTGATCTATGATGGTCGAATATTGTTAGCACTGGCCGTGATTATAATTGATCTTCGACCAGATTTATATACCTATTATTCACATTGATTTCCACTTGGATAGCTTGACATATACAAAAGTAGAAATGGATACCGACAAACAGACAAATTCATATTCCAAGACCGAATCCATGGACGAAATTCACAAGATCAGTGTGAGTAGTCAAATCCGAGTGATACTAAAGTATCGAAGTCGAAGCCATGTGAAAATCACAGACACCCAACCAGCTGAGTGTGAGATCAGGTGCTCCGAAAGAGTGAGCATCTCCTGCTCTGCATGCGACACCCGCTGTGATATCCACACTGGCATATCGAGACGGAAATATATGCACAAAACTATAAGGATATGTGTGACAGGCTTGGCGTAACGTTCAACCAGATCATAGTGACGACCATAAAACTTCTCGAATGTCGACCTCAGCCTAGGCATTTGGTATCCTCGTTTGAGCAATTTGGTAGTCAGAACCTTTGCTCTAACTATGACTTCCTGGTAGGTTGAACATGCTCTAGCATAAGGGATTAACCGGGACACGTAGACGCCATAGGTTGGTGATGCTGGGATATTAATGCTCAAGACAGGAAAGTTGATAATGGGAAAAACAAAATCGTCAGGTTTGTCATATAACCTTGTACACAATTTGCCTTTATGATCAACTTCGCTCATAATGGGACTGATCTTGTTACAATGGAAACGTCAATTACGTCAGAACTGATTATCAGATGGGGCTAAAACTTGACATCAAGCATCAGAGACTGAACGTACATGAATTACAATGAAAAATTCCTGAATTAACAAGTAACAAGTTAATAAGTTCTGGACTTGGTAGATTGATCATCTTCAAATTTCAGTTTCAAAATTAGCCCAAAGGCTAAGAAAGGCCGCCGGACAAAATATGTTTATATATTCAAATTCTGTGAACTTCAAAATGAAGTCAAGGGTCAAATTAAAGGTCATCAGAATATTTGGTATATATCATTCCCTCATTTCGTATATATCATGTCCACAATCGATTGTCAAGTTGTGAAGTCAGTCATAAATGAGACCATTTTGTTCTGTGAATGTGAACATGAGTTCATATGCCAATATCCATGATATCAAGGTCATGACAATAATCAGCATGCACATTTTCCTATATGTTCAAAATTGATTCCTAAGATATAAAGTCTATAATAAGCAAGATATTAGCCATTTTGTGCCCTGACCTTGTGAATTGAATAAAAGGTCAAGTTCAATGTCATGAGTATATTCAGCATATATTATTTCCTATATGTGCACAATTGACTCCTAAGCTGTTGGTCATATTGGTCATTTTGTCATGTTACCATGAAAATGAGGTCAAAGGACAAATTCAAGGTCATGACAATTCAGAATATATCATTTCCTATAAGTTCACAATTTATTCCTAAGCTGGATCGATAATGAGGGAGATACGGTCCGGAATATTATGTTGTGCAATATTAGATGCCTAAGGGTCTAATGGAAAATAATGACAGACGCTTGATTACAGACAATAGTCGTACCGTCATGCCAATAGGATCCCGAACTAAGGATCTTGAAATCTGAAATACCGAATAACGATTTACAGTTTATTGAATGTATCATATTGAGAATATGATAAACTGCGGACATGTGATCAAACCTAGTAACCATTGTGTTGTTTATACCATTTCAGTCCTAAGGTCGGTTTTGTACAATTCGAAACTGCAGTGACACACACGAATAACTGTAGCAACAATACAAAATGAAAAAGCAGTACAAGCGATAAAAGTTTAATGATTAAATAAGTATATGACCTTGCTTCTACATTGCTGGAATATTGATATTGGAGTCAATACCTTTGTCGAGTTTGTCTTGTTCAGAATGGCAATCATAACTGTTTTATAATCACTTTGAATTTGTGATCAATAATATCAAAAAATAATGATTTGTGACCAGGTAATAACGTACCTTACATGTATATATATAAGTTTATTTCATCCATATTTGGATAATTTTACAAACATTCCAAACTTACCTGTTTGACAGGTGTCGCCCGTGTAGCCGGCTGGGCAGGTACAGCTGAATCCGAGCGCCTGGTCATGACATGTCCCACCATTCTTGCATGGGTTTGTTGGAAGGCACCCATCTATGTCTGGTGAATATACCATTCTTATTTGTAGTTCAGTCATTGTATCTACCAGTATATTTCAGTCATATTTTTATCATCATTCAGATGCCTCACACATACCTGTCTCGCAGGTGGCGCCTGTGTAGCGGGATGGGCAGATACAGGTGAACCCCGGAACATGGTCCAGGTAGGTCCCACCATTCGCGCAGGGGTTTGTGGTAAGACACCCATCTGAATTCGGTGATTATAGTAGCATTCAGATCAATGGTACTGACTGTTAACATGTGATCGCCGTGTCTCACTACTTATCATTCAAGGTCAACAAAGATCACGTTCCAGGTCACCAAGTATCCAAAAATTGTGACTTCCTGTATGTGTATATTATTAATCTAAATGGCGTCAATATGTAATTCGTCTAGGGCGGCTAATTAGGACATCTTGGGTTAATTATGAAGTAAAAATTTACTGTCCGTGGTGATCTCAGGTCAAGTTCAATGTCATCAATATTACAAATCATAGATCCTTTCCATTATGTGTATATATTTATAATACAAACATATACTATATCTAAAAGTGGTTCCCCTGTACAGGCAAATTCACTCATTTCAAGTCAGATGTGCCCTTAACATTGTGACTTTACATTTCAGGGCAGATGTGACATTGACCTCAGGTTCGTCCAAGGTCAATTCCGTGTCATCAAAAATTTGCCATATATGATTTTCTTTGTTCTCATAATGAAAACCGAATCTCTATATGAAACCGTTTTTTTTTTCCGCGGAGGCCAATTTGTATATTAGACCATGTCAAACATGCCCTCCACATTTACATTTCGATATCATATGATATCAAGTGCATAGTCTCCAAGATATCTACCATATACGACTACGTATTCGAACATCATACGAAACTCCCTTCTATATGCAACGATCCAACTTTCATGATATCCTATATGCCCATGTTACAAATCCATCTTAGAAAGTCCTACCCAAATCTTATATGCAAAAGTCGATTCACATATTTCAAGTGAGATGTGACATCCGGATTTATCACTGAAGGTCATCCATCGTATATGAGCTTCAATATGATTACAAACCTTAGATATATCCGAATCTTTATTACAGAGGTCAATTTTCACATCTAAGTTTGTACATTAACTTGAGATTCAGCAACAACAAACCAAGGAAACTTTGAGTCTTTATTGGGACCGAAGAGTTACATTCCAGTCTGTATGTCTGTATTCTAGAACTCAAAACCGTACTGACATACGGATTTATGTAAGAAGAAAAAAAAATCATTAAAGAAGATTCATATCATAGCTTAATGATTAGATGAGTATTTTAACTTGCTTTTACGTTGATACAATTTTGACATGATAGCCAATATTATTTTTACTGAATTTGTTTTGAATGGGATGCCATTGAGAACCTATTGACATTTTTAAACCATAATTAGGTTGTGACCAATAATATCGATGAAATATGTATTTGTGATCAGATAATAACATACCCAATATGTATAACAGGGAATTTCACTCATATCTTGAACATCTCACAGTCATTTCATACATACATGTCTCACAGGTGTCGCCTGTGTAGCCGACTGGGCAGGTACAGCTGAACCCAAACTCTTGGTCTTGACAGGTCCCACCATTGGTGCAAGGGTTTGTGGGAAGGCACTCATCTATAGCTGGTGAATATGAAAGTCTTATTTCAGTAGTGAGGAAGTGTTTATATTCAGCAGGAATTTAGGATATTGTCAGGAACATACTTAATGTCCCTCATCAAACACCAAGAAACCAAGGTGATTGAAGTAGCTCCAATCACTTCAATACGACTATCGTAACCCAAGTTTGGTGATTATTTGCATGTCATATATCCTAAGGAACTTGAAATTAAGGACACTACAGGCTCCGCTAATTTTTCCAACTATCTAGACCTGAGGTTGGAGGTTGATAATGATTCTATCCTGTCAACTAGATTATATGACAAACGTGATGATTTGAATTCTTCCATGATAGTCAACTTCCCTTTTCTGAGCAGCAACATTCCTATGTCACCGGCATATGGTGTGTTTGTTTCTCAACTTATACGCTATTCCAGAGCTAGTTGCAAATATGGGGACTTTGTCTATCGAAGTGCCCAGCTAGTCTCTAAACTGCTGCGACAAGGATATGTTTTACCAAGACTTATAGCTGCGCTTGAGAAATTCTATGGACGTCATCATGATCTGGTTGGAAAATACAGCAAATCGATGTCTGCAATGCAACTAGATCTATTTTCATGTGAATTTTGGGGAAATCATGACGGGTGCCACTAGTGGGGCAGGAAATGCTCACTCTTTCCGGAACACCTGATTTCACCTCCTATTGGCCATTTGTGGGGGTTCATGATTTTCCCTGTCATTTTTGCTTTCTCTCACTTCGTATACCTGATATGACTTTCTGTCCCCGGACTATGAGATTGGATAACGGACCCTGTTTTGTTTGCTCGGAATACTTATTACTGTATATTGATTCCACGTCTATTCTCTTGAAACTGAAAAAAATTGACAAACCAACTAGCTTGGCGGCGATTTCGGATAGCTCAGTCATGCTGGTCATATATACCTATTTATTATCTGTGAATTAGCCTAAAGGCTAAGGAAGGTTACCGGTTAATATAAGTTTCATTTTTTAAATATTACCCCTTTCTCCTCTGACCTTGAATATAAAGGTCGCTGGTCAAATTCAAGGTCACAAGGATATTCATAGCATACATCATTTCCTGTATGTCCACGACTGATTCTCAAGTTGTAAAGTTAATAATAAGCAAATTATTAGCCATTTTGTGTTCTGACCTTGAAAATAAGTTGAACGTCGTAGGAATATTCACCATATATCCTTTCCTATATGTGCACAATTGATTCTTAAGCTGTAAAGTCGATAATAAGTGAGATATTAACCATTTTGTGCTCTGGCCTGGGAAACGAGGTCAAAGGTCAAATTCAAGGTAATCAAACTATTCAGCATAATCATTTTCTATATGTCCACAATTTTAACCATTTTGTCCTGTGGTCTTGAAACTGAGGTCAGTGGTCAAGTTCAAGGTCATAAGCATTATCAGCATGTAATAATTCCTATTTGTCCACAATTCATTCCTAAGCTGTAATGTCGATAAAAAGAGAGATATTAGCCATTTCACCTGCGACCTTGAAAATTAGGTCAAAAGGTCGAATTCACGGTCATGGTAATATTCATCATATATCATTTCCTATATCTCCAGAATTGATCTCTAAGCGGTAAAGTCGATATTAAGTGAGATATTAGCCATTTTACCTTGTGACCTTAAGAAATGGGTCAAAGGCCAATTTCAGAGTCGCGAGAACATTCATTTCCTATATGTTCACAATTGATTCCTAAGCTCTAATCTCAATATTGAGAGAGATCATTTGACTAATGTGTCCCATTATCATAAAGCATAGGAGATATTATTCTGGGAATGTCCCTTCTGGGTCAAGTTTGGGCCAGAGTGGCCCACTTCAAGTGATTCAAGGGCAACAAAACTTAAAAAGTTTTATAAACATCACGGGAGTACATACAAGGAGTGTCATTCATCAATAAGATACTGAAAAAAGTTACTGAACAGATTTTGAGAAAATGTTTGCAAAAATCCCAAATAAGGTTTTTTTTCGAAATTGGCCGCCATTTTGAAAAAATATACGAAAATCAGAAAGCAACTGTAAACTTCAAAGATGAAATTGTGGACATACGGACGCCAAACACTCATATTCTATTTGTGCCCAAGGACAAATATATTTTTTTTTCAAGATTCTTCTAATTGCCTTTGAGCCGTCGATATGACGCAACCATATGTTTACTGTGAACATATTTATTATTTTCACCTAATAGCGTTGTGGCTAACACACAGCTTATCCCAAGCAAAAGAGAAACACAGAATACGAAAAAAATTAGCCCAAGGGCTAAGGAAGGTTACCGGACGTCATATGTTTTAGATCCTAGCCAATTTGTTCAGGGACCTTGAAAATATGGTCGAAGATCAAATTCAAGGTTGCAAAAATATTCATCATTTATCCTTTTTTTATACGTGTTCACTTGAGTCAATAGATTCCTAAGCTGTAAAGTTGATAATAATCGAGATATTAGCCACTTCGTGCTTTGACCTTGAAAATGAGGTCAAAGGTCAAGTTCAAGTGCACGATTAAATTCAGCATATATGACTTCCTGTATGTCCACAATTGATTCCTAAAATGGTAAGTAGATAATAAGTGAGATATTAGCCACTTTGTGCTCTGACCTTGAAAATGAGGGCAAAGGTCAACTTCAAGGTCTTGACAATATTGAGAATATATCATTTTCCACATGTCCAAAATTGATTCCTAAGCTGTAAAGTCGATAATAAGGGAGATATTAGCCATTTTATGCTATGTCCTTGAAAATGAGGTCAAAGGTCAAATTCAAGGTCATGACAATATTTTGCATATTTCATTTCCTATATGTCTACAATTGATTCCTAAGCTGTAAGGTCGATAATAAGCGAGATATTAGCCATTTTGTGCCATGACTTTGAAAATAAGGTCAAAGGTCATATTCAAGGTCATCAAAATATTCAGCGTATATCAATTCCTATATCTTCACAATTGATTCCTAATCTATAAAGTCTATAATAAGCGAGATATTAGCCATTTTGTGCTATGACCTTGAAAAAAGGTCAAAGGTCAAATTCAAGGTCATCAAAATATTCGGCGTATATCATTTCCTATATGTCTACAATTGATTCCTAGGCTGCAAAGTCGAAAATAAATGAGATATTAGCCATTTTGTCCTGTGACCTTGAAAATTGGGTCAAAAGTCAAATTCAAGGTCGCGAAATTATTCAGCATATATCATTTCTTATATGTCCACAATTGACTCCTAATCTCTAATCTCAATATTAGGTGAGATATTAGCAATAATATGTCCCATAAAGCATAGGAGAATTTAACATGGGAAAGTGTCATTTGGGACCCGTCGAAAAAATCAAAATGGCAGCACACGCAGACCGGCGATACAAGGGGAACGAAACACATACACGTCACAGAGGTGTATGAGGGGAATCTGTTGAAACAAAAATCTCAAATCTGATCAGACATTTTTTGAGAAAACAACCGTCAAAGTCCGAAATTGGCCGTTTTTCGTTAAAAATGGCCGCCATTTTGAAATAAAATTAAAAAATACCTCATTCTTGAAATATCTTTAGGTATTTTTGTGCAAACTTTCAGAAATACTCGACCGTAAACTTTGAAGATAAATATGTAGACGGACGACAGACGCAACGCCACGGTAATATGTTATCGGACCAAAGGTCCAGTAACCTACCAAGAAAAGGTACAAAACAGAGAGTAATGCACACACAAAAACACCACACTCGTTTAGAACAGACTAGCAATCATAGCAAGTTTTGGCAGTATTCAACAGGGGGTCGAATATTGTGCACTAATGCCACTAATATCTAAGTACTACATCGTAATACTACTCATTAGTGTTTTTTGATGAATTGTAATACAATTTATACTAAGTAGATATGACAAGGATATTGATAATTGGACCAGTATCATAATATATTAGGGTCAAAGTGCGAGAAAAAAATAATGGAATCCAGACGGAGTGGACAGTAAGTTCGGGAAGTACAAACAGTTACATGCTATCAAGTTTATTCACAGAAGGTCAAAACAAAACAAAAATAGCAGAAAGATAAATAATCTCAATAAGTTTCTCATCATCTGGAAATTCGATGTTCACTTTGAACATTGAAAAACCCACCCAGAATATACTGGAGTTTTATTACCCTTACCTTTAACCAGGGTGATTCCTCCTGGCCGATCCAGAAGGTCGCCTTGCCTTGCAGCTGGAAAGAGTTCACAAACATTGAGTTCCGAGTTGTCCGGCCGGTAATAGTTCGCGGCCTTACAGTCACCTTTTTTTCCGCAGTGAGCGGCACACTCGAGACGTCGCACACCACTGAACTGTTCGGTAGACGCAATTTTGGTTGTGTCAACAAGTTTGCCTTTCTTAGTGACAAAAGAATCTCTTTTGATCTCGCAGTGAATCAATGTAATTCCTGTAAGGAAGTAAACAATGACGGTTTGCACAATTGCCATTTTGCGCGTTTCTCCGGTGAATGTCTCAGACACAGTGAGGGATTATGACAGTGCGGTGTTGTATAACTACGGAGCTAACCACGCCTCCCTGGAACCCCGCGAAACTGCACGGCAGCTCCTGTGTGACGAGCATCAGTCCGCGAGACGGGGGCAACGAGTGGGGGTGTGCATAGCAAAAGCTACAATACATCTTTTTAGGCTGATATTATCTATCAGGAAAATATAAGGTTACAACTCAAATTTAGGTCATTCTCAGAAAATGGCAATTTTTGTGACCATGGGGTTATTTTAGTGGTTTAAGACTAATTTTTATGTATATATCTGATATGTAATATGGACGAGTCAATGACACTGGAAATAAATGCGTGTTCCAATGAAAATTTCAATTTTTTAATTAATGTGCATAAATGGCACAAATAGGCGTGTCCCAACCTCCAATACCCCCACATGTTTTAGTCATAATTGTAATGTTTCGTTTAATGCAGTATGCTTTATTTGGTATCATCTGATCAAGGAAATAATGCAGGAGAGTTCCAGCATAATATTGAAAGAAATGTGTTTGCTTGCTGCTTTCTATATGCAGTCAAATAATTTCTCAAGGGTTTTCTGTCATTTCTTTTGCACGACCTAAAACACTATGAGAGCAAACGATCGGCTTTGCTGAATTTCGTTCATTTGCGAGGTTATGTTCCCATCAGTTGCCAACTGATGAAAAAACAAGAAAACGCGAATAAAATATGTGAATTCCAAGGCGCAAACTCTACAGCAGTGCCTCTTGTTACCGACAGCACTTTATAATATTTTGATGGTGTTCATCGTATTGTGTGGTGTTGTAACGTGGAACTCATGCATATGTGTGGGCGTTAAAAAGGATGATGTTTTATGCATGGGCAACGGGAATGCATGAAAATCATCCCCGTTGTCACCATAACGTCTGTTACTGCCAGAATAGTAACAGAATAGTAAGAGAATGTATGCTTGTTGTAACAAAGGTGACCACATTGTAACAGAAGTGATCAATAGCATCTAGCAGGTGTATATGTCGTGATATATAGTCCGTGAGCCAGCTGCCAGATTTTGACTGTTCGGTACCATCTGGTGGCACCAAATATTTTTGGTATTTTCTTATAGCTATATGTATATGCAACACAATGCTGCATGATGGACATCTGGGGCTCACAGCTCAAGCTCTGTAGAGCCTAAAATGTGTGGGTGAGGTCTACTCCTGAAAACGTCAGATTTTCGACCTTCATAACAAAAAAATATCCTCATGCGTGATAATGCTCTCATCAAAATCATTCAGATCAACAAAACTGAAGACATTATGCTTTGTGAGATATAATACAAGACCCAGAAGGACATAAATTCGACAGCTGAGACAAAAACTTTGTAAATTATCAAATTTTTTATATGTAAAGTGGCTCTTTTAGGACATTGCATTTTATTTTAGAAAAAAAAAGTTTGAAATATTTGTGTCACGTATTTATTCATTTTATACGCGTATTTAATCATTCTTTACGTGTAGTTACTATTTTATATGCATACTTAATATTTTATATGCGTATTTAATCATTTATTATGCATATTTAATATTTTATATGCATATTTAATCATTCATTACGCATTATTAATATTTTTTACACCTGTTTAATATTAAATACACGTATTTAATTATTTATTATGTGTATTTAATATTTTATATGCGTATTTATTATTGTATATGCGTAGTTAATCATTTATTATGCACATTTAATATTTTTTATCACACACTATAAACTACAATGCTACAGGACCCCAAAAGGTGTGATAGTTATGTATAGGTATTTATCACACTCTGTGAACTACAATGCTATAGGACTTCAAAAGGTGTGATAACCTTTTCTGTATCACCCTACTTCAAATATAATCTGTATCACTCGCTGAGCCACATCGGACCGAAACTACTTTTTTACTGTAGATTTAGTAAAGACCACTTTTACGTAAAAGAACAATGTTATGTACGATAACCTAGCAACCGAGAGTTACTCTCCCAGCTTAACTGCTTGAGGCTTCTCGGACATCATGGGCATATTCATGAATATTCTTAAATTACATGTAATATTATTATATTAATGATCATTATCAATTTTCGTATGATAACGACAGTATCTAAAACTATGTCTGAACAGTTGTGTGTGATAAAATAAAAACCACGCTCGTGTGTTTTCCGCAAAAAGATATCGGTCTCGTTTGGTCTGGCGGATGAACACAGAATATTTTTTTAGTTTATTTTTCAAGTAAACCCAAACATATGCACATGTTCACATCCACTCAAGAACATAATTTGAATGCACATTAGAACGCACTGCCGTAAATACAGAACTGAAATCTATGCTGCAATATGAAATATATAATGTTGTCCATTAGAAGAAGTCTGTGCAGAGCGTCCAGGGACATCTTGCTGTTTGTGGTCGGTCGTTTGTAGAAGGTGACCAGGATCAGAGGCTGGGATTGAACAGTGACTCGGACAGCCAAGTATTCTAATCCTGGTAAATTGGGAAGCTGGGCTCTGCAACATGGTTGGAATCATCCTTCGTCATGACCATAATGCAACCTTTCTCTACACCACTTGTCTGAATGCCACCATGTTGGCATGTACCGTGTGTACAGGGTGGAGAACATTTCGCGGTGACAGAAATGTTTCTGTGAAGCAGAGCACGTCTGTGTTTTGTAAATGATTTGCCTTCTGTGAGTCTGGAAGGTGTTACGTCCTGACATTGAGACACATACATCGCAGGTGTTGATCTGGAACCTCCAGCTCACTGCCACTGTATGTTGTTCTTCTGGAGTTGCAATTCCTCTGTGGCCTTGGGATTTGCACGAATTCCAGTTGCATCAAAATCAGTGATGAATAGTCTTGGAGCGTTTTTACTCTGCTGAAGGCAACATATGCTTGTCCTGGCATGAACGGTCGCCTGTTTTTCTTATTTGATACAACAATGTTGCCGAGCTTTTTGCCCTCAACTGTAGATTTTGCACGCCCAGCACAGTGTCAGTGGAAATTGTCTCCGGGTCATCTGGACATGCTCTATTCCACGACCAACAGCGAACGTTGCCTAATGTTTGATGATAGGAACTGCTGCAGCATCTTGATGACGGTACTGGCTCTTTGATGCAACATTCTGTCCAACACGTTCACTGTCAATTACGACAAGGATTACACCAACGTCTTCACCAGTTGTTTCATGGCTGATGATTTGTCCGCACGCACCATTCACCAAGCCATCAGCAACGTCAATATTTACAATGAGCATTACCCTGGCGCCAACTGCGATGCTGAGGACGTCACGTAACCCTCTACAATCAGATGTCTTGCTCGGAGCTGTCAAATTCAGCTGACCAGTGTGCTTGTCTTTTGTGTAGTCTATTGATTCAATGTTCCATATTTTGGCACCTAATGCTTCAAGATGTCTTGAATTATGTTGGTCTACTTCAGCGTTGGTCCTGAAGACGTGGAGCGCATCATGTGGATAAGTGGGATCTTTGGGATCTATCATACGTGAATCGAGTACCGTGAGGTCTTCTTCAGTGCAAGAAGCAGTACGCACATGATTGAGCAATTGTGCAAGCTGATGATCGCCCTGTTGCCGCATGCTCTCAGTCAGTTCAACCATCTGGAAACATTCCTGCCAGAGGGAACCATAGTTTTGAATAGTCATCTGGAGGCAGACTGAACACGAAATCCTGTCCAACAGGTTGAAGCTGGTAGAAGTCGCCAGAAGCTAAAACACTCATTTGGCCGAATCTTGTATTGCCTGACAGATTCATCAGTTCTTCCAGGCAGCAGTGTATTTTATGCATCATGTCTGATCCAACCATGGAGATTTCGTCAATAATTAGAAGTCTCAGTTTCCTCAGATGTGCACGAAGTGTGTTCAGTTTCTCAGAATTGAGAGTTTGGAAAGTCCTTTGTTTCGAGTTTCCACTGAAAAGAAATGCTGAATGTAGCGTCATCCCATCAATATTGAAAGCAGCCGTTCCAGTGAAGGCAGTGAGCAGGATAATCACGTCATCAGGGTCAAAATGACCAGACATCCTCAAGAGTCTAATGGTGTCATGGATTAATATGATGATATGACTCTTCCCAGTTCCTCCTGGACCATTTATGAAAATCTGTATGTCGGTGGTTCCCGTCCAGATTTCAATGATCTGACAGTATCCTTGCACCACTTGCGATGGACCACTATAATTTCCTGCTGTTTAGGATTCAGTTGTCTCATCATGGTCTGGTATTCTTCTGGTGTCAGCAATATTTTGTTTGCTTCAGAAATATACCTGGCATGAAGTTCAGCATTCCTGTCTTACTTTTGACCATGGTCACCGAGATCAGAGTTGTTGACAACATCTGCAAGATCAACGTCTCTCTCCAGCACACGGCCTTCCTCTTCCTGATCTCTTTGTTGCTTTTCACCCCCGGGAGCGAGAAAATCCCATGCATGTACTGGGGGACCGAAGTCTTCCAAATCGTCCAGAGCTTCATCAACAGCATTGGTATTATGGGTGTACCCCTGCTCGTTTGACTGGATTATGTCTTGCTCCTTTTCATATTGTGCACGATATGTCTCATGGCTGCCCTTTAGATCTTCCTCTTCATTTCGCCAGGGCCAGAATAGCATCAAGAGATTTCGGAACTTCTACTCACCAACTTCTTTTTCTTTGTGGAATCGGATCACAGATTCCTTCCTACGCTTGTGCATCTGGCCCTTGCCATCTTTGAGGGTGATTCTCTCAGATTTATGGGTAGATTCTTGGTTGTTGTGCATATCTGGTTGATGATCATTACCTGTGTTGTCGTCTCGTTGATCCAGCGAGACACATATCTTCCAGAGTGTTTGGTCGTGCTGCATACCTCTCATTCAAGCCATTGAAGAACGAATCTTCAGAGTCATTATCCATCTCCTGTATGGCTGACATCGGCTTCAGCATGTGGATACGTATCTCTTTGGCACTAGTGTTAACAAAAATCACCTGTCTGCTTTACTGCTTCAGTGGTAAAGGCAGCAAGTGGTATGCTGCTTCCTGACACTTCCCTGTGTGTCAGAAATGACACTTCCCTGTGTGTCAGAAATGACACTTCCCTGTGTGTCAGAAATGTGGACCCCAAATTTTGCAGTTGGTCTTTGACTGGATTCGTTCTCAGCCACATCTACTTATCTACCCAGGACATTGCTGAAACTTCGTCATTGCTGAAACTTCGCCATGTTGACGGGCAATACTTTGTATTATTTCTGGCCACTGCATGTCTGCTGCTGACAGCGTCAGAAACCAGGTGGGAACTCCCAACTGCCTGACCATGGCGAGCACATCAGACACGTTGCCAGTATGCTGGTGTTCTCCTCATATTCTTCAGGAATTTTACAGCTGCGTCGTTCTCAACATGGTCCTCAAGTGTTGTGCATCTTTCAGGACGCCAGCAGTCACCTTTCGCCCCTGGAATGTCATACCACGTGTTTGGCGCAATGCTACTTGTGAATCATCGCGAACTTACTTGGCTTTTACCACATACTGGGCTGCCAGAATGTATTCAACGTTTCGGGAAAAACGCCCATCTACATTGAGTACTCTTTGATTGAAGTACTTGCGAATGGTCAGATGTTTATCCCGTGGTGTGAAAAAACCTCTTATTGCCATAGGGATATATATCGGGATTTGATAACACTTCGAATTTCTGATCCTTCAGAAATGCAATAGGATTCTGGTTTTCGCCAGGTGCTAAGCATTGAATATCATCTGTGTCTGGCATATTTTCAGGTTGCATGCACGTTTCGTATGGAAGGCCCCTGTTCTATACAGCTTCTTCAAACGCTGCCAGGTCTTCTGCATCTTCACGCTCGGATGGCTGCTCAGTTTTCTGGCAAACTGTAGTCGCTGCACCTACGGGTTCTTCAAAATCTTTTTCCAGTGCAACATAGTGCCTTTGTTCAATATGACCAACAGTGACGTATTGATGATCAGCATTGGGTAGATTACTCCGAGCAACAACCGTCCTTCTTTCAGGATTCAGTGTGGCTAGAATGTGAATCTCAATTTCCAACATGTCTGCCAAACCCTGTACAGCAATATGATCAGCCCAGGCACCTTCTTTGCGTCGGTTGACATATCTGTGCCACATCTCTGCTTGGCGAATGTGCGGATCAATGATGCATGCAATGGTGTGGTCAACATCCTCAACTGTTGCTACATCACGCCCATAATTGCTGCATGCATTGCCAGCTTCAGGACCAGAGAGGAAACCCATATAATGAGGAACATCATCTGTGATACGGAAGAAATGAACAAGCTGTTGTCGCAGTGTTTCTGGGCTTATTTGTTGTATGCCAGTTGACTTCAAGCCCCTGGCTATTGCGGCAAAGCAACAGTTACCATCTGAAGGTACATCATGAACAGCAAACCCAATCTGTGCAGCTAATGTGTTCATGGGAATCGTACTTGACACAGGTCTCACAACACAATTTGAAGAACTATGTCCAGCTGATGGATCCACCAATGCGCTGGTGTCAGGGACCACTTGATCTGAAGTGCCTGTGGACTGATCAGCATCATCCACTGTGTTGACGAGCGCTCGCCACGTTTCATGATCATGGACATCCCACTGTTGCTCCCAGTCTTCACATATATTGATGTCTTCGTAGTGTGGGTTATTTTCCTTTAACCATGGAAATATAGGGGAGGGAAGGCCGACTCCCCTCTCCCACGCTTTTTTGACCGAACATGTATGGTTTTTCGCAGCGCCACCACCGTTCTGGCATCTTCGTCCTCGAATGCAGAGTTGGAAAATATTCATTCTGTGAGTTATATACTCGTGATAGCGGTCAGTGATTGGAGTTATAGAAGGGAAATTCTTTATTCAACGTAATCTGAATGTGATCTTCAGTTGATTATATCGCATCTTGAACACACACAAAAAAAACCGAATGACATGAGCGATAATATGGGGAGTTCGCCACTTGAAACAGCATAGATCTACTGCATGAATTCTAGATCCGATTCTATAGTTCGGGATACATCTAGAATCTAGATCAAGTCCTGATATCTCACTTAATTTTGAGATCAGAGACCTGGAATCAATTGTGGACATTTAGGAAATAATAGATGCTGAATATTCTCGTGACCTTGAATTTGACCTTTGACCTCATTTTCAAGGTCAAAGCACAAAATGGCTAATATCTCGCTTATTATCGACTTTACAGCTTAGAAATCAATTGTGGACATATAGGGAATGATATATCCCGAATATTCTGATTTATATACCTTGAATTTGACCTTTGACCTCATTTTCAAGATCAGAGCACAAATGTCTATTATCTGGCCTATTATTTACTCTACAGCTTGGGAATCAATTGTGGGCATTTTAGAAATGATACATTCTGAATGTTCTCTTGACCTTGAATATGACATTCGACCTCATTTTCAAGGTCAGACCACAAAATGGCGCATATCTCTCTTATTGTCAACTTTACAACTTAGAAATCAATTGTGGACATATAGGAAATGATATATGCTGAGTATTCTTGTGACCTTTAAGTTACCAGACCATCATTCCGATCACCTATTGGCTGGCCGGTAAGCTACAGGTCTATGTTTGATAAATAACAGAGTGGAAAACAACAAAATGAAAATCATTCACTACCCTTGTCGATGTTCGGTGTTTTTGGGGGGAAAAAAGCATCAGGTTTTGGGAGAAAAACGGCCCGAACTTTTGTGTTGCTCTCTCAAAATAATTGCTATGTTCTCCCGCCGTGAAACAAAGAAAAACAACAGCAACATGGCCTAATCCATCCATTACGCATCTCCAGTAGTAGTTGTGACACTATCGCTGAGGCCTAAAATGTTATGTTCATATCATCATTCAAGGAAACGCAACATACATGTTTCAGAGTTGTTATTGAAATGCACAATTACATCTCATTCAACAAATGGGAAGTGCAGGTTTTTACCACAGCCATGATGTTAAAATAATGTAAATGTATATATGTGTATATATATATTTAATTTTGAATCATTTATTAGAGTGATCAAGTACACATATGAACACAATAACAACATAACCATTTACTACATTGGATACCTCCAGCCACGCTGGGCTTATTAGTCACTATAAAAACTCGTGTATATAGACATGATGAAGAAATAGGCACACAATTGAAAATCACTACAAATATAAGATATTCTATTGATATAATATGGATTTACGATGTTCTAATGAATCGCAAAGATATTTGACTAAATATTTTTGACATTTCTTCACAATATTTACAAACTTATCATGATCACTATATTTCTCAAAATTTGGCAAACTATTTTTTAACACATTTATACAATGTAGATCTGAAGGTTGCATGAGCGGGACAAGATATTATCAAATGAAATTCATCCTCAATCTCTTTAAGATTACACACAATGCATATTTTATTTTCTAAAGGGGTGTTCTTATACATGTACCTGCTAGTTTCATTCTCTAGTGGTAAAATTCCTGATCTAAATTGAGCAACTATGGAACGGTTTCTTTTATTCATGTAACAATTAATGTAATCTCTTGTGCATATGTTAGATTTAAATGACATATATGTACGTAATTTCGGTTTCTTTCTTATCGCTACTTTCCAGTCTTCTTCATTCAATGTCATGCTTTTTTTTTCTCTGATCTCAGTCGTTTCATTACAAGTACATCATCCATGTCTGAAATCGAAAAAAAATTCTTTCAGTTCGGAGCAACAATTTTTCTAACATAAATCAAAGTCATAGTTAAAATTTTTTTTTTCAAAATCCTCTCATCATCCATACAAACTAATTTGTTCCAATATCTCAACATTGACATAAATCTTCTATATTTACAGCATAACCACCCGAAGCCACCATCTATACCAGAAATAGGAGCAACTTTTTTCTATATGTTATACTGGTATTTATTCCATAATATATACTTACATTTACTTCTGATGTTAAAACCACAACGTCCAAGTGTTTTCCTCGAAATGACATACATGTACTTGTCCGTTAAGTCTGTTACCCCCAGTAGTTCAGCTGAGAGAATTAGTTGAATTTTTCGAAGTGTTCGAAAAAGCTCAGAAAGTAGACTATTGATTAACCATATTTTTATTCATTTATGTCAAATCAGAGCATAAAATGCTGTTTATGAATTTTGAAATGCAGTGAATTTGGGACAGATGGCTCGTGGTGATCACTTGAGCTATGTCATATATGCAAGCGATAAATCTACACTCAATCACTGCTCAATCACTAGCACAGTAACTACAAAGTCTGATAGTGGGCGATAATTGGTAATAAAACTTGACAGAATATATGCCAGACAGTAAAGCTTTCCTACAATATATTACACTAAGGGGTCAGGAAATTTTGACATGCAGTAAAACGATGATATTTGGACAATGACCTTGGAATTTCTTCATAACAGAAATTATTTAGTATTGTGACACATTTTGGACCGGATGTAAAGTTTATGAACAAACACACGTGCATGTCGAGCAAGCGGGTCAGTAATTGGCTAGAAATTATGTCGTTTGTCTCGTGAAGAGCCAACTAAATTAAGAATTACCGTAGTAATTTCCATGATAAATTCTACACTTACTTGTCTGAAGTACATTTCGATTCTTTGTGAAATAGGCCCCTGGCCTGGTGCAAGTTTAGGCACGAATGATGTGCAACTATTCTCATGACTTCGGGACATTGCCATCAGCTTACATATAACTGTCTTGGGTCCGGTAAACTGGTAAGCGCAGAGCCCTATGGCTCAATGTTTATTAATTTTACGGCTTCGGAATGAATGGTGGACATAATATAGGATATGATGTATGCCAAATATTACAATGACCTTGAATTTGACCAAGGTTAGAGCACACAGTGACTAATGCCTCACTTTTCATTGACTTTATGGTTTAGGAATCAAATGTACATATTTAGGAAATGATATATTCTGAATATTCTCTCGAACTTGACTATTGACCTAATTTTCAAGGTCAGAGCACAAAATGACTAATATCTCGCTTATTAACATTTCTTCAGCTTCGGAATAAATTGTGGACATATAGTGTGTTGAATAGTTTGATGACCTCGAACGTAAGTATTAATCTATTACCATCAAAACGGATAGATTTTGATGTTTGATGCTAGAATTCGACCTTTGACCTCAGTTTCAAGATCAGATCACAAAATGCCTAAAATCTCACTTATTATCGATTTTAAAGCTTAGACATCAGTTGTTCACATATAAAAAACAAGATATATGCTGAATATTTCCTTGAACTTGACTCTTGGCCTTATTTTCAAGGTCAGAGCACAAAATGGCTAATATCTCACTTATTATCGACTCCCAACTTGAAGTGTCACATTTGGGAAAACGAATAATGTGCAAAACGCCTTCCGTACATACTAAGAAATCAATCATACTATTTTGACGTGACCTGGGTGGTTTGAAGATTTTCTCACCCAACCGCTTCGTAGAAATCGATATTGGAATGCATGCACGCGGCGTTGTTTACATCCTCATTGATGGATGTGACGTCACCACACGTACAAATACGTAAATTGCATAAAATGCTGTTTATGGTGTTGATATTCAAGTCACAGCCTCTTGGGCTAAAAAAAATAACTATCGCCATTCGGATTACTCGATTCTCAAGCTGATCGCTTGATAAACTGATAAATGAATTGATATCCTAAGATATATTGGTAATAGGCCAACATAGTATTGTATGTATCAACCTTGCAAGAAACAGACAAATGCCTACTTGCGATAATTTGACAATGATGTCTGGGAAACGTCTGGGAAACGAATATTCACAGGTTTAGTGTGATGACCATTGGGTTTTGCTACATTGTGGAATCAATTATAGATATACAGAAAATTATATATGCTGAAAATCATTGCGACCTTGAATTTGACCAGTGACTTTATCTCCAAGGTCATGGGAAAAAGGGCTAAAAAATAAAACATATAATGTTGGGTAACCTCCCCCAGCTTTTAAGTTATTTTTTTATAATCATTCAGTTGATTCAATCTAATTCAACGTTCAATAGCATAAGTTACTATGCAATTAGTCTTACACGGCTTAATAAACGGCTTCACAAATGTTGTAATACGGTTTTATAATGTTCCAGTGTGATGTTTTCATCAATTTGAACTACTAGTGATTTCAGTAATTACTAGTAGATGGGGCCTATTTGATACCGGTACTTGTTCATACACGATAATTACATAGGCCTGTGATTAAAATGCTGTCAAAAATGATTATGTGTCTTTTTGCAAACGAAATCGAACATAGTGCAGTATCATGCACTAGTGAAAATCCTTGAAGTTTCGCGCAACATGCGTACAATCACTTTCATTTTGTGTGGTTCGATAAACGAGGTATTATGGTACATTCAGGCGAGTCTAATTTGCTCGTGCGTTTATGGATACAGATGGAGGCGTTGAACAAAAGTTGAACCACTTCTCAAGTGTTGGATCTTTTATTTATAAGAAAAAACATTGTTAACATTAATGAACTATGGCATATGTGTAGGGCAATCATCTATGCAAACAATTTGCAATTGTTCTGTATTTCAAGTAGAGTTCTTCTGAAACAGTTCAAGTTTGTATGAACTGATTCACCTTTTTGTGATTTTGTCACAATTTTAGTTCATATGAACTTTTTTATGAGACGTGCTGCATGTTCGAAGTTCATATGAACCAGTGCTTATGAAAGGCGCTCCAAAAGAACTCACACGTAAGAATCAATTCTACGATTTTCGGCAAAGTTGGTCCGTTTCTCGGCAAAAATCCCCGATTCTCGGCATTGGATACCCGATTCTCGGCACCGAAAATTGGCGACATGCAGGCCAGAGTCACCACGCACAAAACTATACAATGGATGAACCGTTTCCCACGTGAATATCAAACAAGCAATTAAGAACATACGGCCCACTGATGTATTTATGTCGCTGTGTAACAATTTTGTTTGTTTTTGTTGACGATATATGATCAATATTTATGATTAAATATTGTTACGCCCATTCTCGGCAGAGGCAACTCCGCTTCTCGGTCTAAAAATCAATCAGTATAAAGCATGTTTGGATAATTTAATCGAGTTATAGAATGCTTAGCTCCGCAAATGATATTGTTATTAGTTTCGTATCTCATGCATTCAAAATAAGTAGCAACAGTGATGACATTTGAAACACATGAATATATTCTGATATGTTTATAAACGTTATGTGCGTTGTATGAACTCTAAAGGCAAAAACACTATAAGGTAGGTCCTGCATGGATATGTTGACTGAAGAGGGGCGGACAGGGCTGTCAGACCCAGTGTTCCCGGAACATGGGTTGGTATTAACGATATAATGGCAGTCCGACGCCATTTTTTTTACCTGTGTAATGTTAAACTATATTAACGAGTTCATATCGGGTATATATTTATCACTGACTGAACACAACGCCGGGTCTGTGATTGGCCAATCACAACGGTGATATAAACCCGTATCCTGAATATTGAATTTGGCACGCGCCACCTTCGATACAAGTTCCCGTATCCCTTGCGAGTCTCGGTTTCAGTCAGTGATAAATTCGTTACCCCATGTCAGTTCACGAATTACAGAATTATATCTACGTCTAGCTGTCCGTATCCCACTCGGCCTTCGGCCTCATGGGATACGGACAGCTAGACGTAGATATAGGCCTATAATTCCGTATTACGTGAACAAACATGGGATAACTAATAGTACCTGTAAAGTGTGTGTTATATATATTTCATTTTTTGAAGTTTTTCTTAGAAACAGGATTCTTGGGATTCAGTTAGTCGTATTGCTTAGGTATAATTGAATCGTGGCCATTGTTTTCGTTTGTCCAATTCAGATGTAGGCCACAGGCACTTATCTCAGGAGGGCGTGGGGTGGCGTGGGGGTTCCATATATTCCCCACATCACCGCGCGCCTTCTCCTAGCCGAGACATATGTCTGTGATGTGAGCTACATCTAATGCATAATTATGACGCGTATTCAAAACAATCTGGTCCCTACATTAAAAGAAAAATTGTCGTAGTGATATTTGTTCACGTGTTAAAAATTCCTTGCAATTCAATAGCGAGGATTTGGCAATACTGCATGGCGAGGAAATTGAGAACCCACGCGAACGAACATATACTCCTATTGGAGACTCCCTCTCGAATACAATTCGCAGTCTGTCGCAAGGCCACGTGATTACAGTTCGCCATTCGAATCAGTGGAAAATTTATCGCCACTGCTGCATGTTTCTCGCGAATATATTTCGCTAACTAGTCGCGAGTTGTCAATGCTCCCCCCCCCCCCCATCCAGATTCTACATGTACGTGTAGGGGCCTACATGTATTGTGTAGGGGCTTACATGTATTGTGTAGGGGCTTACATGTATTGTGTACGGGCTTACATGTATTGTGTACGGGCCTACATGTATTGTGCAGCCCTGCATTTGAAGTGTTCGTCGTGGTTCTCTTCATCTTCTTTTCTTGGCCCAAACACGTATACGTATCTATTCCGAAGCAATTGCCACTATTATTTATCGATGATAATGTGCAGTGTCGTTTCCAACCTATTACGCTGTATGTAGAATTATTGATGTCACATTTTGGGGGCATTCTGGGGGACAACTATCGCCGAGAAGCGGTTTTGCCCTTACCGGGAATCGTCGTAACGCCGATAAAATGTACATAACAACCAAAATCGTGCTGCAACATATGTAATTCTATGTTGGATATTAAACCCACCATATATGACGTCTGAACTCGAACACAAATATAGCAAAAAGCTTTATAGTAAACATTGATATTTTGATTCACGTTTACACATTTTTCATACAAGTCGTATTGGAAACGTCTAGTTAAGTAATTCCAAATATGTTTCCAGATTTTTTTCTCTTCTTACACTCAGGTCATGATGTAATCTGGTTGATTGAGTTCTTTACTCCAGAGATTATGTTACATTTACATCAAAATCACACATTTCTTGTCGCTCACCTTCCGTAATAGGTGACATCTCTGCCGAGAATGGTTCAACCTACACCGAGAATCGTTCATTCTGTACCGAGAATCGTGCGATTGGCCGAGAATCGTGGAATCGATTCTTACGTGTGGAACTGAAACCAGCGATCGTGTTTGCTTACATGTACATTCGAAGGACAAACTACTCGTTTCGATCCTCATGATTGCCCTCAATTGTAAATACCCTCATGGATGGTCATAACTATGCTAGAGTAGGAATAATATACAGGTTTTCGTAGTTGTGTCACAATTACGACAAACATTTACATTATTCCTCAATTATTAGCTCATAAATGAATTTAACCCCACATAAAAATTATTCACAGAAGGGTTTGAAGTTTTCACATGCGTTGGAATGAGCTATGTTATGGTAAGCTTTGAATTGCAGGAATGTCTAAGGATCTCGGATCTACCTTATGAAGATGTTCTTAAGTTGGCAAAATGCAGAATCAACATTTCATTTCAGCCAAGGAATTCCAAGTAAATCATCAATTTGAGAGGTTCAAAGAAAGCTGTGGCTTGGCGCGGGTGTCAATTGGTCCGTTCTTAGGTACAGCTGTTCGTATCATTTCGCGAATAAAACATACAAACATTTTTCGATGTCTACGATGACAAAAGAAATGTCAGTCGGTTGTTGCATACCATCCACGAAAGAAAATCAACATATACATCTACAGGCAGGTGAGGGTAGGGCACTATTTGCACTGATGTCAAACATGCTAAACGCGTCAAGAGTTAAAACTGTCACTCGCACAGAATAAGAAATCACCAATACTACATGCACCTAAGGACACCTGCAAGTGCATGACTGACGAGGATTGACTGACTGGTGATGAATAACTAACTGACACAAGTGTTATGCTAAAGGGTACAGCAATAGGAGTGTGCATTGGGCTTTTCATTATTAATCTGTGCTGGTAGCTAGATTAACAAGTTTACTGCCACATTAAATGACCTCGACGACCTATAACACAAAAGTATGACATGTCGGTCAGTGTTGATGTTTATGCTATTCAAAGTGAATCGATTTGCATGATTTAATTTCTTCAGTAATAGAAGCACTCATAAAAATCAAACGACAATTGTTCATTGTTTCTCATTGTCAGGCCATGTTTTATTTTATTATATTTTTTTTTTCTCGAAAAGTACCAGCCAGCCAGGAAAAAAACCACAGACGTTTATTATCACAATAACATCTTTATTCACAAAGTACCTCATGCCAAAAATGTAAAATAAATGGTATTTGACTTTTTGCTAAGCTACAAAATACTTTTTCGATGAATAACAAAATGGAAACTATTCACATCCTTCTCGATGTTCGGTGGTTTTTTTTGGGGGGGGGGGGGAAATCAGTTTTTGGGAGAAAAACGACTAAAATTTTTGGGTTTTTTTTCTCAAAATAATTGTTATTTTCACCCACCCACTGACGGGAAACAGAAAATACAAAAACAACATGGCCTCACCATAAAAATGGTATTCTTATGATTTGAGGATTCATTGACGCTGGGCCATATTCTTGAAACATTCTCTACATTGTTTAACCTTAGGCCTAAACGGAATATTCAGAATTCCGTCATTACAATACGATGCAAGTCGATGTATATAACAGTAACGAATAGACAACTATCAAACAATCAAGTCGTTCACTTTCGCCCCATCCGGAACATACTGGTATGGGCAGTCACGTATACAGCGAGTGTGCAACACAAATGTACAGTGAAAAACAAGTTAAAACAATCACAGACAATCAGAGATTGCAAATCCTCACGCCTTAGAATCATTCACTCTAATTTTACCTTCATTTTCAACGAATGACTAATAAATCTTCAACCTGGGTCCTATGCAAATACCAAAATAACACAGGAAGAAATAACTGATATATAATGGTTTTATTGGGTTTTTTTTAAAAAATATCATTGAAAACGCTCCAGAATATTGCCTTGAATCTCGGGTCTCCCGGAATCGGGATCCCCAAATTTTCGACATCAACCGAACAAAGGAATTCTGGTCATATTGTGAATAGGCTCCACTCAGTTGAGGTTCAAATCGTTGATGAACAAAAAAGTTATGAAATGTATAAACAATGGTGCCAATGTAATTCAACAAACTATAAAATAAATACTTGTCGATCCTACGTTCAGACTCTTTGCCGTGGTGATAATTCAGTAAGGCAAAATTCAATAAGCTATAATCAATATGACATTGAACGGATATCATAATTCACCTAAATGAAAATAATCCACATTCTCCGTGAGTACCCCCATTTCAGTAGACATATATAAGTCCCGGCGTACACGATAAGATGAGACTGACCACTAGTCCGGTCCATATCATGGCCAACCACGGAAATTCCAACCTGATTGGACGGACAGAGCCCATGTCGATATTTGATTGGTAAGTAATGATATGAAAAAATGGTGATAATGATAA